>JAMPIT010000362.1:0-63518 GCA_026261815.1 Monarcha castaneiventris obscurior | reverse complement strand
AGGTCCGAGGCCACCCAGATCCCCCCAGCTTGGGGTGGACGCGGGCATCATGCGGCTCCTCCGGAGGGGAGGGGACAGGCAGGGACAGCTCCCTAGGGCCCCTTGCAAGCATCCCCCGGGCCGAGAGGGACAGAGACCCATCTGGCCTTCCCCCTCGGGCTCTGGGCAATGGAAATTTGGCAGAAATTGAGTTTAACAGCGCAAAAAACCTCGAGTTTAACAGCACAGAAACCTTGAGTTTTATAGCACAGAAACTCGAGTTTAGCTCCAAGTGAAATGCTTTGGCTGATATCGACTCTCCCAGCGGAGTCGCTTGCAATGAAAATGCAAACAAATCCCAACCCCACCGGCTCTCCCCTGGGCGAGGAGCGCGGACGGCCCGGGCTTGTCTCCATCCTTGTCGTCCCTGGGGGGGAGTTCTGGGGGTCTCCAACCCTGCATTGTGGGGGGCTGAGTGGGGACAGAGGTGATCCGTCTCTCTGCCCCCGGGGATTCGATGGCCCTGGGGCTGCGGGAGATGCTTCTGGGGTCTGAGGAAGGGGCTGTGTCTGTTGCAGAAACGCTGGAGGATTCTTCAGAGGTCACCGCGGTTAAGGGAGGAGGATGGAAAACACCCGACCCCCCCAATTAGGATATCACGATGGAAAACACCCGACCCCCCCAATTAGGATATCACGATGGAAAACACCCGACCCCCCTTATTAGGGGATGAGGAGGATAAGGATGGAAAACACCCGACCCCCCAATTAGGGGATGAGGACGGAAAACACCCGATCCCCCTAATTAGGAGATGAGGACAGAGAACACCCGACCCCCCCTCAGCAGGCGATGAGGACGGAAAGGGGTGAGGGCAGAAGTGCCCCTCCCTGCTCCTCCTCAGATCTGCGAGAGTGGGAGAGCCCCCCGAGCCCCCGAGCATCCTCCCGAGTGACGGCGACGGAACCCCCAGACCTCCCAAGCATTTCCCAATGGCACAGGGATGGACTTTGCCAGAGCATGTCTGTGCCACCGGGTAAGTTAGAACTGGCAGAAATCAAAACTGACAACAACTAAAACGATTCTTTTATAATCGAATTTATTATCGAATTTTATAATCGAATTTTAATCGAATTATAATAATCAAATTATTAATCGAGTTATTAATATTGAATTCTAATAATTTGTTACCGAATTATGATTGGCAGAAATGGAATGGATTTGGCTGATGATTTGATCTCCCAATGAGTCACTTGCGATGAAAAAGCAAACAACTCGCAAAAGCCCGGCCTTTCCCCTGGGATGAGGAGCCCAGACAGCCCGAGATTACCTCCGTCCCTCTCGTACCTGGGTGGGTTTCCAAACTTTTGGGCGGAGAGGAGCGGGCGGAGAGGAGCCGGCGGAGAGGAGAGGGCAGAGAGGAGCCGGCGGAGAGGAGTGGGCAGAGACCCCCGGCGCTCTGCACTCCTGCCCACAACGAAGGGTGCGGAGGCCCCACCAGAGATTACTCCGCTCCACGGACGCCAGCCCCAGGCCAGCACTAAGGTAAGGACAAACAGCTCCCCCGGGGCGGCTGGAGGAGAACAGAGATGACCTGGCCCCTCCCTCTGCCACAGGGGACAAGGATGGAGACGACCCGGCCCCCCTAAACTCGAGAAGGACCGAGACCACCAGGCTCTTCCATCACGGAAGAGGTCTGAGGCCACCTAGATCTCCCCAAAAAGGGGGGGACGAGGGCACCATCCGGCTCCCCCACCGTGGAGGAGGTCTGAGGCCACCTGGATGCCTCCAGCTTGGGGTGGACGCGGGCATCATGCGGCTCCTCCGGAGGGGAGGGGACAGGGAGGGACAGCTCCCTAGGGCCCCTCGCAAGCATCCCCCGGGCCCAGAGGGACAGAGACCCATCTGGCCTTCCCCCCCGGGCTCTGGGCAATGGAAATTTGGCAGAAATTGAGTTTAACAGTGCAAAAAACCTCGAGTTTAACAGTACAGAAACCTTGAGTTTTACAGCACAGAAACTCGAGTTTAGCTCCAAGTGAAATGCTTTGGCTGATATCGACTCTCCCAGTGGAGTCGCTTGCAATGAAAATGCAAACAAATCCCAACCCCACCGGCTCTCCCCTGGGCGAGGAGCGCGGACGGCCCGGGCTTGTCTCCATCCTTGTCGTCCCTGGGGGGGAGTTCTGGGGGTCTCCAACCCTGCATTGTGGGGGGCTGAGTGGGGGCAGAGGTGATCCGTCTCTCTGCCCCCGGGGATTCGATGGCCCTGGGGCTGCGGGAGATGCTTCTGGGGTCTGAGGAAGGGGCTGTGTCTGTTGCAGAAACGCTGGAGGATTCTTCAGAGGTCACCGCGGTTAAGGGAGGAGGACGGAAAACACCCGACCCCCCCAATTAGGGGATCACGATGGAAAACACCCGACTCCCCCTCAGCAGGCGATGAGGACGGAAAGGGGTGAGGGCAGAAGTGCCCCTCCCTGCTCCTCCTCAGATCTGCGAGAGTGGGAGAGCCCCCCGAGCCCCCGAGCATCCTCCCGAGTGACGGCGACGGAAGCCCCAGACCTCCCAAGCATTTCCCAATGGCACAGGGATGGACTTTGCCAGAGCATGTCTGTGCCACCGGGTAAGTTAGAACTAGCAGAAATCAAAACTGACAACAACTAAAACGATTCTTTTATAATCGAATTTACTATCGAATTTTATAATCGAGTTATAATAATCGAATTATTAATCGAGTTATTATTATCGAATTATAATATTTTATTGCTGAATTATGACTGGCAGAAATGGAATGGATTTGGCTGATGATTTGATCTCCCAACGAGTCACTTGCGATGAAAACGCAAACAACTCGCAAAAGCCCGGCCTTTCCCCCGGGGTGAGGAGCCCAGACAGCCCGAGATTACCTCCGTCCCTCTCGTACCTGGGTGGGTTTCCAAGCTTCTGGGCAGAGAGGAGCGGGCGGAGAGGAGCGGGCAGAGAGAAACCGGCGGAGAGGAGCGGGCGGAGAGGAGCGGGCGGAGAGGAGCCGGCGGAGAGGAGCGGGCAGAGACCCCCGGCGCTCTGCACTCCTGCCCACAACGAAGGGTGCGGAGGCCCCACCAGAGATTACTCCGCTCCACGGACGCCAGCCCCAGGCCAGCACTAAGGTAAGGACAAACAGCTCCCCCGGGGCGGCTCAGGGAGAACACAGATGACCTGGCCCCACCCTCTGCCACAGGCGACAAGGATGGAGACGACCCGGCCCCCCTAAACTCGAGAAGGACCGAGACCACCTGGCTCCTCTATCATGGAGGAGGTCTGAGGCCACCTAGATCTCCCCAAAAAGGGGGGGACGAGGGCACCATCTGGCTCCCCCACCGTGGAGGAGGTCTGAGGCCACCCGGATGCCCCCAGCTTGGGGTGGACGCGGGCACGATGCGGCTCCTCCGGAGGGGAGGGGACAGACAGGGACAGCTCCCTAGGGCCCCTCGCAAGCATCCCCCGGGCCCAGAGGGACAGAGACCCATCTGGCCTTCCCCCCCGGGCTCTGGGCAATGGAAATTTGGCAGAAATTGAGTTTAACAGTGCAAAAAACCTCGAGTTTAACAGTACAGAAACCTTGAGTTTTACAGCACAGAAACTCGAGTTTAGCTCCAAGTGAAATGCTTTGGCTGATATCGACTCTCCCGGCGGAGTCGCTTGCAATGAAAATGCAAACAAATCCCAACCCCACCGGCTCTCCCCTGGGCGAGGAGCGCGGACGGCCCGGGCTTGTCTCCATCCTTGTCGTACCTGGGGGGGAGTTCTGGGGGTCTCCAAACCTCCATTGTGGGGGGCTGAGTGGGGGCAGAGGTGATCCGTCTCTCTGCCCCCGGGGATTCGATGGCCCTGGGGCTGCGGGAGATGCTTCTGGGGTCTTAGGAAAGGCCTGTGTCTGTTTCAGAAACGCTGGAGGATTCTTCAGAGGTCACCGCGGTTAAGGGAGGAGGATGGAAAACACCCGAACCCCCCAATTAGGGGATGAGGATGGAAAACACCCGACTCCCCCTCAGCAGGCGATGAGGACGGAAAGGGGTGAGGGCAGAAGTGCCCCTCCCTGCTCCTCCTCAGATCTGCGAGAGTGGGAGAGCCCCCCGAGCTCCCGAGCATCCTCCCGAGTGACGGCGACGGAAGCCCCAGACCTCCCAAGCATTTCCCAATGCCACAGGGATGGACTTTGCCACAGCATGTCTGTGCCACCGGGTAAGTCAGAATTGGCAGAAATCAAAACTGACAAGAACTAAAACGATTTGGCTGATTCGTTCCAGAATTATGATTGGCAGAAATGGAATGGATTTGGCTGATTCGTTGCTGAATTATGATTGGCAAAAATGGAATGGATTTGGCTGATGATTTGATCTCCCAACGAGTCACTTGTGATGAAAACGCAAACAAGTCGCAAAAGCCCGGCCTTTCCCCCGGGGTGAGGAGCCCAGACAGCCCGAGATTACCTCCGTCCCTCTCGTACCTGGGTGGGTTTCCAAGCTTCTCTGGTCAGGGGATGCCCAGGGACAGAGAACCCTGGTCCCCAGATGCTCACAAGCATCCCCAAGGTGGGGGACAGGGACCCCTGAGCATCCCCCTCTTGGGAAGGATGGGGACCCTCCGATTGTTCCGTGGGCTGAGAGGCACAGGGACACCCCCCGAGTCCCTCTCAAGCTTTGCCCAGCGTGAGACGGACGGAGACCCCTCGAGCTCCCCCGGGCTCTGGACAGGATAAAATTGGCGAGAGAAAATAAAATGGGCAGGCAGGCTTGGGCTTGTTGTTCAATAAAGCTCAAAGCAACCTGAAGTCAGCAGTGTTGGTTTTATTTAACCTGGGATCACTGGGCAGTGCTGTCACCTGTCCCTCCTGTCGAGGTCCCTTCGCTCAAAGTTCCCCTCGGGAGGCCCATTCGGGGAACGGGGGTTTGGATGCTCCCAGCTTCTTTATGCACTTCTGCCATAATGGGCAAAAAAGGGGGTTTTTCTGCTGAGGGTTTGGGGAGAGGCTGGGCTGGGGTCAGGATTAAATGTGGGATTTGGGTTAGGAAGGGGCTGGAATTGGGGCTGGGGTGGGGGTTAGACTTGGGCTTTGGGGCTGGATTTGAGGTCAGGGTTAAACGTGGGATTTGGGTTAGGAAGGGGCTGGAATTGGGGCTGGAGTGGGGCTGGGCTTTGCCTTAGAGCTGGGATTGAGGTTAAAGCTAAACGTGGCTTTGGCCTTAGGCCTGGTTTTGGGATTGGGTCTGGGGCCGTGCCCAGCCCCACTCTGTGCCCATTGCAGGAGCTGCAGGAGGTGACATCTGGGAGGGCTGAAATAGGGTGGGGAGGGGTCTCTGGGGATCCCAGCCCCATTTCTGGCCAGGCCCATGGGGAGGGCTGTCTCTCAGCTCCAGTGGGTGCTGAGCTTGGCCAGTTTGATTCCCAGCCATTTTTCACTTCTGTAGTGGGTTGATCGTCAATTGACGGACAGCATTTTAGACCAATCACGCTTCTCTAAATTTTACATATTTAAATCCTGTGTGAAGGCGGGATTTTCAGGCTGTTTTCTGTTCCGGCTTGGTGCAGGGACAGGAGAGAGGGAGGGGTGGGCCCCCGTTGCCCGGCCTGCAGGGCTGGGGACGGGCGCCCCTGCCCCCCTGCCTCCTGCCCCCTTTTCCCAATGCTTCACCACGGACTCTGGATAGCTGGGAGGGGAACTATTCCTTAGCCGCAGGTGGCTATGGCTGGCCAAAGAGGTGAAGCCATCCAACAGGGTATCCTGAGGAAGGGGGAGCTGGCGGAGCCTCCAGTGCAGCCAGAACTTCGCGCCGAGCAGAGGAAGCCCCCCTTTTCCACACTGTGCACCCGGCAGCGCAGAGGGAGCGGGGGGGCTGTCAGAGACTGAAAATCGTTCATGCCTCAAACATTGATATAAAGTTTTGCTCATTATAAAGAAGCTACAACCGAAGGAGCCTCTCTGAAGACTGGGACTTTGAACTGAAAAGTCAAACTGCTGATTAGATCGAGGGGAAGGCATTGTTCAACCATCTCAGGCTGAGGGAAAGGTATCCACAGAAGGATGCCACCAGCTGCAGCTGTCCCCGCTGCGTTTGGGCTGGGGGGAGAGCACAGCTCACAGAAGCCAGGTTTACACAGCCTCCCCCCAGCTGAGGGGGCAGGAGGAGGTTTTGGGTGCACGCTGTAACCTCTGGTGAGAGGCAATAAGCACCCATCCTCCGATTACACAAACGGGCCCAGCTGTGGGACCCCCAACCCCACAGGCCACATCCACGGGACTTTCACGTGAGAGGCTTTGGCCCACAGGACTGCAGGTGATGCACAGACCCAGAGGCTGCTGTAAGAGACTGCATCCCCCTCCTCCAGGGGGACATGGCCGGACATGCCAACCTAGCCGGAGCATATAAACCCACCAGGTTCTGTGCTTCTTCGGGGGGACTTTCACCCCCAAGAAGACCAGCTGCAGAGGATCAACGGAACATATTGGGATCCACGGAGTGGTGATATTTTCCTTATTTTGTCCCTGTCACCCACCTATTTTCTACTTCTTTCTTTCTTTCTCTCTCTGTCTCATATTTACCATCAAATAAAACTCTTACTATTGTCGCTGGCAAATGGTCTTGTTTGCACCTTAATTCGGGAGAGGAATTTCTAAGAACCTTAAAATGAAAACTGGATCATAACATTTATTCTCTCCACCATGGAGTCTGGTACCACCCTACACCATGGCGACTTTCAGAGCCAGAGGGAAGGAGAAAGCGATGTCATGTGGGATGAAGCTACAAGGGCGCAGCTTAAAAATCTCCTTGCCCCGCCGTGGTATGAACTGTAATATCACAAATTGTTTGTCTCTTTAGTCCATGTTAAGGTACCTGTGGGGATGGACATTTTTTTTGAGTGGCTTGTAAAAAGGGTGAAGAGTGCCAATGCCAGGCTATATATAAAAGCAGTGAGGGGCTTTTAAAAGCTGGTGGCGAAGAAAAGCATTATGTTCAAGCCAAAAAGGAAAATGATTCATCCTTAAACGAGTAATAACCCCATGTGAGGGCCTGTGTCTTACAGCTGAAGGAGCTGTGAGAGGGCTCATGGAAAAGAGATGTGTTACACCTTAGCAGAGATTGTTTAATTCTAAGCAAACCTGCAAATGGTGGCAGTTTGTAAAACCACATAAAGCAGGAGGGAAAACCGTTTTTTTTCCCCTTTCCTAGAACTATGACACTGATTTGGGAGAGGGGAAAAGTGAGGGAGAGAAAGAGTTCTGGAAGTTTGTTCTGTTGTTGTCTTTTGTTCTTCTGGGTGTGTTAATAAACTTCTTTATATTCTTTAAGATTTGTGCCTGCTTTGCTTTCCTCCTAATGCTTATCTCACAGAAAGGACATCATGGGATAATGCCCTTTTTAACTTAGAAACCACTACACTAAATTGGTGTTTCTGCCCGGTTAAGAACTGACCCCACTACAACTTCCTCTCTCTGCCTGTGGCCACCCTGTCTGGCAATAAACAGTTGCTATTTTGTCACTCCCATCTCGGAGCATTCATTCCTCGCTGCTGCAAAGGGATCACTGGAACCCTAAAGGAGGTGACTCGTGCCCTTCAATTCTCCTTGCCATTGTCTCGCCCCCACGCTGGAGAGAAGCCCTTTCCAATGGCTGCAAATTGCTCCTTCCTTTCCAATTTCTCTTTCCGTTTCCATTGAATTCCATAGAATTCCGTGGCCAAACAGTGCCAGGCAATGGAATCTCACGGAGCCGAGGCGATTGTGGCACTGCAGGGCCTCATGAAAGCAAACATCAGCCAAGGCATTCCATGTGCTGTTAACTTGCATTTCATCGCACCCCGGGGGAGGCTCTGTCGGTGCCCCCCATCCACACCCCGGGCTCTGGCGAGCAAGCGGCCTGATTAGTGATAACGAGGCTTTCCCACGCTAATTGCGCCCGGCGGTGCTGATTGGTTGGTTTGAGGCTGGGGGTGGGACAAGGCCCAAGAGGAGGCGTGGCTTAAGTGTGGGGGCCGCGGTCAGAGCGGGATTTGGGCTGAGTTTGGGTGGGATTGGGGCTCACATTGGGGTTAAGGCTGGGGTTGGGACTGGGGCTGGCATTGGGGTTAGGGCTGATTGCGGTGTTGGGGTTAGGGCAGGAATTGGGGCTGAGTTTCGGAGTTGGAGCCCAACCTGGGACTGGGGCTGGGTTAGGGGCTTCAGTTAGGGCTGCATTTGGGATCGGCCTTGTGGTTGGGGATCTGCTCCATGAGTTGTGTCCGTGCCCCTCCCCAGCCCGCAGAGACGGGAATGATACTGTGGTGGTGGTTGGACATGACTTTGTTAATGAGGGAACATGGACGGGCATCTCCCTCAGCATCCCTGTCGGGATCCAGGCTCTGGAACAGGACGACCCCTTCCTGGCTGGAGACTCCACTGAGCAGAGGGAGAAGAGCTCTGGAAGGGGGTTCAGAGCCAGGAAAGTGATGAACTGGGGGGCTCCTCAGGGTTTCGTCCCCCTCCCGCCCGGGGGAGGCTTGGTGCTGGGCTGCTCCTTGCTGGAGGGACGCAGCAGCTGGCGCGGGTCAGCCACCCTCACCGTCAGAGAGCCCTGCAGGAGGGACACGGGCACCTCAGGGGGCGTTCGGGGACGGCAGTGGGGCCCTTGTGGGGTTGTGCTCACCGGGAAGAAGGAGTGGAGCAGGAGGAGCAGCAGGAAGGCCGCCAGCCCCAGGCCGGCCCAGAGGAAGTAGCGCCAGCGCACGCCATGGTGTACAAGGCTCAGCGGGGACTGCAGCCACAGGAACGAGGACTTGGGGCGCCTGCGGGGGACACCGAGCTCAGCCACCCCCGTGCCCCCTCCGCGGCGGCCCTTCCTCGCTCCCCGGAGCTCACTTGGGCTCCGGCAGTGTCGGGTGTTGGTTCGGCTCTTCCCGACCCTTCCCCACCGGCCGCTCCTCGGCCTCCTGTGCCGTCAGCAGCTCCAGGGTGAGCTCCAGCTTGCCCTGCAGGGCCCAGGGGGGGGATTGGGGTGTGGGATCTGTCCCAGCCACCCCCCAGCGCCGCCACCCCGATGTCCTCAACCTACAGAGAGCCGCTGGCCGCTGTCCTCGTGCATCGTGCAGGGCCACCAGCCCCGCGCCCGCCTCCTGCGGAACAGGTTCAGAGGGGAGCGCGCCCGCGCCGGGGCCCGGCACCAGGGCCAGGAGCACCAGGGCAGGTCCTGGGGCCCGGCCCGGCACAGGCGGGCGGTGGGGGCCGGCCGGGTCAGCCGGGTGAGCTCCAGCTCCAGGATCCCTGTGGGGAAACGGCCAGGAGGGGACAGGTCTGTCACCAGTGGGAGCTCCTTATCACCACTGGGTGGTTCCCACCACTTTGGAGTGCTCCTTGTCTCCAGTGGGTGCTCCCAGTCACCGGTGGCTTCTCCTTATCACCGGTGACTGTTCCTTATCACCGGTGACTGTTCCTTATCACCGGTGGCTGTTCCTTATCACCAGTGTCTGCGTCCCACCAATTGTGGGCACTCCCCGTTCCCAGTGGCTGCTCCCCGTCCCCTGTGGCCACTCCTCGTTCCCAGTGGCTGCTCCCTGTCCCCTGTGGCCGTCCCCCCCCGCCAGGGGACACGGACAGGGCTCTCACCCAGCAGATCGTCTGCCTTGAACTTGTCATTGTCCCACACTTGGAGGATGAGCTTGGGCGGCACCTTCAGCAGTGTCTCATCCACACTCCACACGTGCTCCTGGGGAGGGCAAAGGAGGGGTCACGCCGGTCCCCTCACCGTCCCCTCGCCGTCCCCGGTCCGGGGTGTCCCCTGACCTTGTGGCGGATGGCGCAGAGCTTCTCGGCTGCCAGGAACTCGAAGGGGAACACGAAGCGCCAGTTGAAGGCGCCACGCCCGTCCTGGGAGCGATAGTGGATGTCGGTCTGCTGCCGCTGCTCGGCCAGCCCGTCCAGCCACCTGCGGGGACACCGCTGTCACTCTGTGCCACCCCAGCCACCTGCGGGGACACTGCTGTCACTCTGTGCCACCCCAGCCATCTGTGCCACCCCACAGGGGACACCGCTGTCACTCTGTGCCACCCCAGCCACCTGCGGGGACACCGCTGTCACTCTGTGCCACCCCACAGGGGACACCACTGTCACTCTGTGCCACCCCGTATGGGACACTGCCATCACCCCTGTGCCACCCCAGCCACCTGCAGGGACACCGCTGTCACTCTGTGCCACCCCAGCAACCTGCGGGGACACCACCGTCACTCTGTGCCACCCCACAGGGGACACCACTGTTACTCTGTGCCACCCCACAGGGGACACCGCTGTCACTCTGTGCCACCCCACAAGGGACACCGCTGTCACTCTGTGCCACCCTGTATGGGACACTGCCATCACTCCTGTGCCACCCAGCCACCTACAGGGGCACTGCTGTCACCCTGTGCCACCACGCAGGGGCCACTGATGGCACCACCATGCCCACATGGATGGGGACACCCGGGGCTGACAGGGACCCTGGGGGTGGGTGGCAGGGTCTCTGGGATGACCAGGACAGACGCTAGGGGGTGACAGGGACCCCGCAGCTGGGGGGACACAGCCGGGTGCTCGGGCTCACCCGGACACGTAGATGTCACTCATGCGCTGTCCCAGCAGGTTGGTGTCCGCCAGGTCCACGTCCCGCACGTTCCACACCACACAGCGCAGCTCGTACCTCGGGAGGGGACAGGGATGGGTCACCTTCCACCCGGGGATGGCCCTGTCCCCTCCGGGGTGGCCCTGTCCCCTCCCCATGGCTCGCTGGTCACTCACCCCTCGGCCTTGCGGGGGTCGATGTTGACGGGGGGCCCAGGGGGGCCAAGGCTGGTGGGGAAGATGTCCACCCACATCTGCACCTTGCCCTGGGGGCACACGGGCGGGCTGGCACCGGGCCCCTCGCTGTCCCCCCGCTGTCCCCTCGCTGTCCCCACAGCCCTGGGGTCCTCATCATGTCCCCCCACACCCACCAGCCCTCCCTGCCCTGGGGTCCTCATCGCTGCGGGGTCCCTTTGTCCCCCCAGCAGCTGTCCTTGTCACCCATCGGCCACCCCTGGGCTCCCTGGCACCCATCCCCGAGGTCCCTGTCACCCCAGGGTCCCCATTGTCCCCCTGGCATACCCTACACCCCACAGTCCCTGTCACCCTGGGGTCCCTCACTGGCCACATCCCTGTCACCCCCCGGTGTCCCCATCACCCCCTGGGGTCTCTGTCATTGCGGTGTCCCCATCCCCAGATTCTCTGTCACCCCAGGGTCCCCATCACCCCCCGGTATCCCCATCACCCTCCGGTGTCCCCATCACCCCTCGGGGTCCCCGTCACCCCCCAGTGTCCTTGTCACTGCAGTGTCCCCATCACTCCCCGGTGTCCCTGTCACCCTCCTGGTGTCCCCATCGCCCCCCGGTGTCCCCATCACTGCGGTGTCCCCACCTGCTCGAGGCCGGGCTGGGCGCTGCTCTGGAGGCTGCGGGTCTCCAAGTGCTCAGGGACGAGCTCGCACAGGTTCAGCACGTGCAGGGCCAGGCGTTCCCGGGGCGCCCCGGGGTGGCGGGACAGGGGGGGGCCGCTCTCTGTCACACCGACCTGTCACCCACGTGGCACAGACCCCCCCAGATCCCCCCAGTTTCCCCCAGACCCACCCAGATCTCCCCCTAGAACTCCCCCCTAGATCCCCATCCAGACCCCCACTTTGACCCCTCCAGACTCCCACCCAGGCCCCCCAAGCTCCTCTCAGTTCCCCCCAAGCCTCCACACCCCAGCCTCCCCCAAAACAACCCCGGATCTCCTCCAAACTCCCCCCAGACCCCTCCAAACCCCCAAGAGCCTTCCCCAGCGCCCCCGGGCCCCGTTCCCCGCTCACCGAAGTGTCTGAGCTCGAAGCTCTGCCCGTTGAGGGTCAGGGCGGTGCCCTGGGGGTTGAAGAGGGGAGCGGGCAACCCCCGGGAGCGGGTGAGGAGCTCCAGGGTCCGGCTGGGGCACAGCTGGTCCCGCCAGCATGAGGGGCCCGCGCTGGGGACAGCGGGAGGGGCTGCGGTCACCTCTGCCCCTCACTGTGCCCGCCCTGTGTATCCCCCACACACCCCGCTGTGCCCACCCCCAGTTCGTTGTGCCCTTCCCTCTGTGCCCACCCCGTCCTCCTCATCCTCATCCCCACCTTCATGCCCGTCCCTGTGCCCATCCCCATCCTTTTCTTCATCCCCGTCCCTGTTTCCATCCTCATCTTCGTCCCCATCCCCTTCTTCACTCCTCATCCTCATGTCCGCCCCTCTCCCCATCCCCATCCCCATTCCCATCCCTCCCCAATTCTCCTGAACCCACCATCTCCCTGTGCCCCCCATCCCTCTGTGCCCACCCCATTCCAACCTCCTGTGCTCCCATCCCCACCCTGACCCCCCCGTGCCCATCCTTCCCCCCCTTCCCGTGCCCCCCATCCCTGCCCCATCCACCCCTCACCCTCTCCTCATTCCCATCCCCATCCCACTGTGCCCACCCCTCTCCCCAGCTCCCCCTCACCCCCGCGTCCCTCCCTGTGCCCCCCCAAGCCCCCCGGTGTCCCCCCCGTCCCCCCGGGGACACCCACGTGTGGTACAGGGTGGGCAGCCCGCAGTGGGCGCGGAAGTGGGACAGCAGCCGGTTCTCCAGGTCGATGGTGGTGCTCCCGATCTCCTGGTCCGGGGGCACCTTGTCGTGGTCCATGATTGTCACCCGCAGGTCCTTCTCCAGCGGGATGGTGGCCATCAGCTCAAACATCCTGGTGGCAGGAATGTCCTCAGCCCCCGGGCTGGCATGGGGACTGGCACCCATGGGGACAGGGACCTGGTGGCACCGGGAATGGGACAGCCGGGGGCACTGGGAATGGGGACCTGGGGGCACAGGGATCCACCAGCACACGGAGTGGGACAGCTGGTGGCACAGAGACGCACCAGCCTGGGGAATGGGATATCTGGTGGCATGGGAACCCACGAGGACAGGGAATGGGTCAGCTGGGGGCACCGGGCCAGGCTGGCGCAGGGCCACGCTGCCATCGGGAATGAACCCCCACCCAGTACCCTCCTCTCAGTGCCAGGGCCCCCAGCCCAGCCCCACCCCGGGGGGGACACTGCCACAGGCCACCCCCCCTGGCCCTACCTGCCAAAAACAGGCTCCAGGGTGTTGGGCACGTACTGGTCCCGCTGTCCCAGCGTCTTCTTGCCCAGCGCCACCCGCACGTAGGGATCGCTCTGGGGCAGGGAGGGGACACCGGGCTGGCACCGCGGACGGAGCCCTGCCCGGTGCCCCAGGGGTCCCGTGCTGTCCTTACCAGCCCGGTGACATCGCAAGGGGACAGGTCGAAGGCCCGCACGATGTAGACCCGCACCAGGCACTCCTGCGGTTTGCTGGGTGGCAGCCGCTGGAAGCAGCGGGGCAGGGGGGACACCCCGGGCTCCTCGGGCACGGGGTAGATGCGGAAAAGCCCCTGAGAGACCCCTCTGTGCCCCCCCGGGGGTCGTGCCCCGGTCCCGCGGTCCCACAGTGTGGGGGGGTCTCACCCACCTTGAAGCTGCCCGCGGGCTCGGGGTGCTGCCCGGGCAGGGGGGGCCGCCCCGGTGTAGAGGGGGAAGGTCTGGCAGAAATCCTGCAGCCCCTCGAACTCGGGCACCGCCTCCAGCTCGCAGCCGTAGATCTGTGGGGCCGGGCCCGGCCTTGGGTCATCCCCGTGCCCAGCCCGGCCCCTGCCCCCAGCCCCATCGTGGGGCTTCTCCCCACTGCAGTCCCAGCCCCTTCTTCATCCCTGTCCCTTCCCAGCTTCACCCCACCACCCCTCCCAGCTTCATCCCCATCCCTGTCCCTTCCCAGCTTCATCCCCATCCCTGTCCCCTCCCAGCTTCATCCCCATCCTTGACCCCCTCCCAGCTTCATCCTCATCCCTGTCCCCATTCCCTCTTCATCCCCATCCTTGTCCTCGTCTTGTCTCCAGTCCTGACCTTGTCCTCACCCATCGCCTCCCTCCTCCCTGTCCCTGTCCCCAGCCCGTTTACATCCCCATCCTGTCCCACTCCCCACCTCATCCCCATCCCTCCTCCCCACCCCGATGCGGGTCCCAGGCTCTGGCTCACCTTCAGCCTGTCCCCGTTGGTTCCCCGTGGAGATTGGGCATCCTTGTCCTCTATGGATGCATAGAATTTGCTCCACCAGTCCCTCTCCTCCTCCTCCTCCTCCTCTTCCTCGTCCTGGTGGGGAGCAGGAGCAGGTGGGCACAGGTGGCACTGGTGGCCTCGGTGGCCCCAGTGGCCCCGTTCCCGTGCCCACCTGGTCCGCAGCCCCGTTGTTCCTGAGGTAGCTGAGCAGGGCCTGCAGGGAGCAAAGGGCTCTTGGGGAAACTGAGGCACAGGGCCGGGGGGTGCTGGCGCCCAGTGGTGCCAGGGCTGGTGCCAGGTGACCAGGGAACCCACCTGAACCATCCTGGCTGGGGCCGTGGCGAGGAAAAGGAAACACCAACATCTCCAAAGGCTGGAGGTGACGGGCAGGGAAAGGAGCTCATCTGCGGGAGAGAGGGACGGGCAGGGGTGAGGCAGGGACACGGGAATGGGGCAGGGACACCGGGGATGGGGCAGGGACACTGGGGATGGGGCAGGGACACGGGGGATAGGGCAGGGACACCGGGGACGGGGCAGGGACACGGGAATGGGGCAGGGACACCGGGGATGGTGCAGGGACACCGGGGATGGGGCAGGGACACCTGGGACAGGGCAGGGACACCGGGGATGGGGCAGGGACAACGGGGATGGGGCAGGGACACTGGGGATGGGGCAGGGACACCGGGGATGGGGCAGGGACACGGGAATGGGGCAGGGACACCGGGGATGGGGCAGGGACACGGGGGATAGGGCAGGGAAACCGGGGATGGAGCAGGGGACAATGGGGATGGGGCAGGGACAGCGGGGACAGGGCAGGGACACCGGGGGTGAGGCAGGGGACGCCGGGGACAGGGCAGGGACACTGGGGATGGGGCACGGGAAGCCTGGGAGGGGCAGTGATGAGGCAGGGGACATCTCGGATGGGGCAGGGGACACCGGGGATGGGGCAGGAATGGGATAGGT
This sequence comes from Monarcha castaneiventris obscurior, assembly GCA_026261815.1. Taxonomy (NCBI): domain Eukaryota; kingdom Metazoa; phylum Chordata; class Aves; order Passeriformes; family Monarchidae; genus Monarcha; species Monarcha castaneiventris. Next base: position 48,461 of record JAMPIT010000362.1, on the reverse strand, counting down.
GGCACCAGGGCTGGGCAGGGCTGGGCAGGGATGGGATAGGTGGCACCAGGGCTGGGCAGGGATGGAGCAGTAGGTACCAGGGACGTGGCAGGGATGGGACCAGCAGTACCTGGCATGAGCACAGCGGTGTAAGAGCCATTGCCGGCATTGCCAGAGCCGAGCAGCTGCTCCTGGCGGGGCGGGGGGCAGCGGTACCGCCCCAGGCCCCTGACGCTGGCCTGTCCCAGCAGCAGCCGGCGCTCCGTGTCCGCCCTGTCCCAGAGCCGCAGCCGGATGGGCGGCACGAGCGGCTCCTCCTCGGGCAGCGCCTGGGGACACGCCCGGGTCACCCGCGGTGGCCCCCGCGGGCGGGGTCCCCCAGCCCTCCCGCACTCACCAGGGCCAGCACGAAGGCGTTGCTGGGGAAGTTGGGGTTGGCGGCCACGTCCTCGATCGGGGGGGTCCAGAGGCTCCGCTCCCCCCACTGCAGCTCCAGCCGGGGCTCCCGCACGGCCCCGCGCAGCCCCCGCAGCCCCCAGGCCAGCACCTGGCGGGACGCGCGGCTCCTGTCACCCCGCGGCTGTGCCGAGGCCCAGCCGGGAGGCTGAAGGTGCCTGTCCTGATCCGTGTCCCTGTCCCCATCCCTGACCCTGCGCTGTCCTTGCCCCGGCCTCTCTGTGCCTGTTCTCAGCTTCGTTCCTGTTCTTGTGCCTGTCCCGTCTCTGTCCTCTGTCCCTGTCCCCAAACCATCCTCAGGACCTTCAGCACTGCCCACAGCCTGTGCCACGCCCAGTCTCTGTCCCCATCCCTGTCCCCATCCCAGCTTTGTCTCTGTCCCCATCCCTGTCCCCACCCTGCCCAGCCAGCCCCGTCTCCATCCCATTCCCCGCTCCCACCCTGTCCCCTCCCGGGCTCCCACCTCCAGTGCCACCCTCTGCAGGCGTGGCCGGAGCTCCCGGGGGATGCCGAACTCGTCCTTCCTCAGTGGCGGGGGGCTGAGCACAGCCAGGGACCCATCCTGCCGGGGAGGGGGACACAGTGACAGTGGGAGCGGCCCCTGGGTGCCCTCTGCACCACCCCTGTGGCCCCCCTCACCTCGGGCTCGTGCAGGAGCTCGAAGGCCGCCAGCAGCTCCCCGGCCGGACCCCGCGGCCCCTGCAGGGGGAGAGGCTGGAGCCGGGGGGGCTCCCGGTGTCCCAGATCCAGCCACACCTGCGGGATGGCCACGCACCTCCCCAGGAAAACACCGGCGCCCTGCGAGGCAGCGCCTGAGCACAGGGCTTCCCCAGCCACGGGTATCCCTGTCCTTCCATTGCTGACCCCACTGTCCTTCCATTGCTGACCCCACTGTCCTTCCATTGCTGACCCCCCCATCCCTCCATCCCTGACCCCCCCCATCCTTCCATCCCTGACCGCCCCCATCCTTCCGTCCCTCCTGCCAACCCTCCATCCATATCCCATCCCTCATCCATCCCCGTGCCCCCATCCCTCCCTGACCCCCCTTTCCCCTCGGTGCTCCCCGGCCCGGTGTGTCCCGTACCTGTCCCCGCTGGTCGCACACCTCCACCACCACGGCGGGGGGGTCATCCCGGACGCCGCGGGGGTCCCCGAACAGCAGCACCCGGGGGAAGAGCAGCGTCTGCTCCCACAGCGGGTCCAGGGCCCCCCGCACCGTCCTGGTGCTCTGGCTCCGGGACACGAACGACGCGTGGGCGGTGGCATCTGGAGACAACGGCACCGTCAGCGCCCGGGCTGCCACCGGGCCGGGGGCCGGGGGCCGGGGGCGTCCCACCTATGGAGGTCCTGGCGCTGCCGGGCGCCAGATCCAGCGCCTGGAAGATGTAACAGCGGAGCTGGAAGCGGCCGGGCCCTGCAGACAGGCAGGGGTCAGGGGGGCTGGGACCTCCAGGCGGCCCCTCCCGGCCCCTCCCGGCCCCCTGGCCCCTCCCAGTCCCCCGGACTCACGTTGGAAGCTGCAGAGGATGAAGAGGGGCGGCTGCTGAAGGGGGGTCAGGGAGGAGCCCTCCGGCAGCTGCGGGGCCACAACTGGATTGTCCTGGGGCGGGTCCTCGGTGTCCTGTGAGAGGACAGGGGTGGGGTGGGGACCCTGCTGTCCCCCGGCCCTGCAGCCTCCTGTCCTGTGTGCTACTGTCCTGTTGCGGCTCATCTCCACAGGGCTCCATCCATCCATCCATCCATCCATCCATCCATCCATCCATCCATCCATCCATCCATCCACCATCCATCCATCCATCCATCCACCTCTCCTGCCATTCTTCCATGCTTCCACCCTGATGCCCCCATCCTTCCATCCCTGACCCCCCCATCCATCCCTCCTTCCCTCCCCCCATCCATCCCTCATCCCCCCATCCATCCCTCCATTCCTCCCTCTCCCCACACCTCCCTCCCCCATCCCTCCGCCCCAATCGTCCCCTCTCCCCTCCCCCCCACCATCTCCTCCCCTCCCCCCGGACCCCTCCCGGAGCCCCCAGCCCGGCTCCTACCGGGGCTCCCTGGAGCAGGAACAGCGGTGCCACCGGCGCGGGCTCCGCGGGGACCAGGCTGCGCTGCCAGCGGCGCCGGCGGCACCGGGGACCCGCCGGCACCTTGGGCTGGAAGGCGCAGCCCCAGAAGCACTCGGGCTGCCAGGCCTCGTCCTCCCACAGCTCCTCGGGGTCCTGCTGTGGGACACGGCACGGGGACAGCGTCACATGGGGACAGCGGGCCTGTCACCCCCAGCCCTGTCACCCTCATCCCCATCACCCCCTTCCCTGTCATCATCATCCTCATCACTCCAACCCACCACCCTCATTCCCATCACCTCCATCCTGCCACCCCATCCTGCCACCCCATCCTTGTCACTTCCATCTCTTGTCACCTCCATCTCTGTCACCCCGATCTCTGTCACCTCCACCCTCATCACCCCCACCCCTGTCATCCCCACCCTGCCATCTCCACCCCTATCACCCCCATTTCTGTCCCCTCCATCCCTGTCACCCCCATCCCCACTGTCCTGTCCGTGTCACCCCCACCCTGCCATCCCCTTCCTGCCACCCTCATCCCTGTCACCCCCACCCTGTCACCCCCCCCGTCACCCCCATCCCTGTCACCCCATCCCTGCCACCCTGTCACCTCCCTCCTGCCGCCTCCATCCCCACCACCCCGTCCCTGTCCCCACTTCTGTCACCAGGAGGCTGAGGGTATCTGTGTCCGTGTCCTGCTCCCGTGTCCTGCTGGCGGTGTCCCTGTGGCGGAGCCGGACCCAGCGCCGGCGCCGCAGGGTGTGGCAGGGCTGTCCCGAGCCGTGCCACGCTGCCGGGGGGCTGCCGTCCTCCGTGCCCACCCCGTACTCCCAACCTGCAGCACACGCGTCACCTCCTTCCCTGCCACCCCCATCCCTGTCCCCCTCATCCCTGCCACCCCATCCCTGTCACCCCCATCCCTGCCACCCCTGTCCCTGCCACCGCTACCCTTGCCACCCCCATCCCTGTCCCCCTCATCCCTGCCACCCTGTCCCTGTCACCCCCATCCCTGTCACCTCCATCTGTCATCCTCATCCCTGTCACCCCCATCCCTGTCACCCCCACCCCTGTCACCCCATCCCTGCCACCCCATCCCTGTCCCACTCATCCCTGCCACCCCACCCCTGTCACCCCCATCCCTGTCACCCCCATCCCTGTCACCCCCATCCCTGCCACCCCTGTCCCTGCCACCGCTACCCTTGCCACCCCCATCCCTGTCACCTCCACCCCCAACACCCTCATCTCGTCACTCCCATCCCTGCCACCCCCATTCTGTCACCTCTATCCCTGTTCCCCCCAGCCCTCTCACCCTCCTCATCCACGGCCCCCGCCATGTCCACATGCCAGTCGCTGGTGACGCGCCAGCTCTGGGGACACGCCACCTCCTCCTTCGGTGGCACCGCCACTCCCTTCTGTAGAACCAGCAAGAGCTGAGCCCCGACACTCTCGTGTCACCCCCCGGTGCCCCCTTGCTGTCCCCACTCACGGCGTCGGTGCTGCCCGTGCCGGAGGGGCTCCAGTTCCCGCTGGAATCGCGGCTCTGGTTCTCGTAGAGCTCCTCCAGCACCGCGCTCACCTCGGGGTCCCTGCGCGGCAGCACCCTGGGGACACCAGGGGACAACGCTGGCGTCACCGAGGTCCCCGCGGTGGCAGGGCAGGGTGGGTGCCCGTCCCGTCCCGCTCACCGCCGTCCCTCTCAAGCTTTGCCCAGCGTGAGACAGACGGAGACCCCTCGAGCTCCCCCGGGCTCTGGACAGGATAAAATTGGCGAGAGAAAATAAAATTGGCAGGCAGGCTTGGGCTTGTTGTTCAATAAAGCTCAAAGCAACCTGAAGTCAGCAGTGTTGGTTTTATTTAACCTGGGATCACTGGGCAGTGCTGTCACCTGTCCCTCCTGTCGAGGTCCCTTCGCTCAAAGTTCCCCTCGGGAGGCCCATTCGGGGAACGGGGGTTTGGGTGCTCTGTCATGATCCGCTAAGACAAGCGGGGTTCGTGATGGTTCGTTAACCGAATCTCAAAGTGCAAAAGAAACACAAACGGGGAAAATATTAATTTTAATCAGCACAAGAAACTTTATTGCGTACCAACGCTGTGTAATTGCGATAGAGAGGGGAGAGAGAGAAAGAAAGAAAGAGGGGGAGGGGAGGGTTATAGCTACCAACGGCTGGCAGAGTCCTCGTGGTCTTCCGTCTTCTTCCGTGGGGAGATCTCAGCTGGGGTCTTCTTAGAGAGTCTTTTTGTACCCTTTTCGGGAGCGAGGGGCAAACGGCCAAACAGGTGCGAGAACAATGCCCACAGGTGCGAGAACAATACCCATAGGTGCGAGAACAATACCCATAGGTGTGAAAACAATGCCCACTATCTCAGGTTAATGGCACAGAACAGGCAGTGGGCAGCACGTCCCACGCTGTCCCTGCTGCTGTCACAGCAGGACCAACACGGCTCACTGCAAACAGGTGCACCCCCGGCACGTTGTGCTTGCCCAGCTCTCCACCTCGGGCAGGCCCAGGCTCAGCGTCTCGCTCTCTGTAGATGATCGTGAGACAGATGAAGGGTCTTCGGACCGTCTCTTACAGTGCTCCCAGCTTCTTTATGCACTTCTGCCTCAATGGGCAAAAAAAGGGGGTTTTTTTGCTGAGGGTTTGGGGAGAGGCTGGGCTGGGGTCAGGATTAAATGTGGGATTTGGGTTGGAAGGGGCTGGAATTGGGGCTGGGGTGGGGGTAAGGGCTGGGCTTTGGGTTAGAGCTGGGATTGGGGTTAAAGCCTGTTGCAGCTGCCGGCCGGAGAGTAAAGAAAGACTCAGAGACAGGAATGCAGTCCAGGTTATTGGACCTCTTGCTACTAACTACCAGAGTGATTGGTCAGTTCACACATCGTTCATTCTCCTAGTCGAGATCATAACAATTCTAATTATATCTGCACGTGCAAGATGGCAAACTTGGTTTACAGAAACCTTATCATGTTTTGCATAGTTCAGCATGAGAAAGACAGAGCTTTCTCTGCAGAAAGCTGAAGAAATCAACCCTTGGCTGAGGCTTTCTCAGCATCCATAAAAGCCAAACGTGGCTTTGGCCTTAGGCCTAGTTTTGGGATTGGGTCTGGGGCCGTGCCCAGCCCCACTCTGTGCCCATTGCAGGAGCTGCAGGAGGTGACATCTGGGAGGGCTGAAATAGGGTGGGGAGGGATCTCTGGGGATCCCAGCCCCATTTCTGGGGTGCCCAGGCCCATGGGAAGGGATCTCTCTCAGCTCCAGGGGGTGCTGAGCTCAGCCAGGTCGATTCCCAGCTGTTCTTCACTTCCTCTCTCTACGTGTGGCCACCCTGTCTGGCAATAAACAGTTGCTATTTTGTCACTTCCATCTCGGAGCATTCATTCCTCGCTGCTGGAAAGGGATCACTGGAACCCTAAAGGAGGTGACTTGTGCCCTTCAATTCTCCTTGCCATTCTCTCGCCCCCACGCTGGAGAGAAGCCCTTTCCAATGGCTGCAAATTGCTCCTTCCTTTCCAATTCCTCTTTCCTTTGCCCATGAATTCCATGGAATTCCGTGGCCAAACAGTGCCAGGCAATGGAATCTCACGGAGCCGAGGCGACTGTGACACAGCAGGGCCTCGTGGAACCCAGGGCAGCGTTGTCACCCAAGGGAACCTCACGGAACCGAGCGTCCATTGTGACACAGCGGGGCCTCGTGAAAGCAAACATCAGCCAAGGCATTCCATGCGCTGTTAACTTGCATTTCTGCCACTTTGAGTTTGTTCAGGTGCCCGGGGGATGCTCCAGGGGTCTCCGTCCCTCCAGCCCTGGGAAATGCCTGTGGGGGGCTGGGGGCCAGGGGGTCTCTGTCCCTCTCAGCCCTGGGGTGACCGCCCCGAGCATCCCCCGGTGTGACATGGACAGAGACGCCCCCAGCTCCAATCGTTCCCCGACAGGAGAGGCCTGAAGACTCCCCTAGGACAGAGAGGGTCGGAGACAGCTCCATGCCATCCGTGCTCCTGGCCCCTGCTGAGGGCTGGGGGAGCTCGGTCCTCCTCTCCCTGGGGCAGGGCGGGGGCTTTGTGATTTGTTTGCATCGCAAGCAACTCGCTGGGAAAGCAAAGATCACTCAAGGCATTTGATGAGATTTTTGCCAATTTTATTTTCTTTTTGCCAGTTTTTTTTTTTTGTTTTGGCCAATTTTTAGTTTTTGCCAATTATTTTCTCTTTTTTGCCAATTTTGTTTTGTTTTACCCTTTATTTTCTTCTTACCATTGGTGGGCTGCGGGTGGTGTCCGAACCCCTCCCATTTCGGGGGCCCGGCGCGGTCCCTCGGTGCCCCGGCGCTGTTTGAGCCTTACCTTTGCCGAGCCGGGGGTGCTGTCCCTCGGTGCCCCGGCGCTGTTTGAGCCTTACCTTTGCCGAGCCGGGGGTGCTGTCGCTCCCACTCCCATTTGGAGGGGCCGGCGCGGGCTCCGTTCCCCTCCGATTTGGAGGGACCGGCGCAGGCACCCGAGAAAGGCGGCGGCGACAAACGGCGCATCGGCGGCGAGAAACGGCGCAGCGGCGCAACCCAGCTCCCTCCCGGCCACCCCCACACGCTCGCCCCGGAACGGGGCTCCAGGGCCGCGGCGCTGAGGGCCGGGCCGCTCCCGGGGCTCCGGCCTCGGCGGTTCCGCTCCTCTCCGCCCGCTCCTCTCCGCCCGCTCCTCTCCGCCGGCTCCTCTCCGCCCGCTCCTCTCCGCCCGCTCCTCTCCGCCGCTGCCGCCGCTGCTCCGGGTCCCCAACTGAGCCCCAGTGGCCGCCCGGCCTCCTTATATAGGCAGCCTAAGCCCCGCCCCCTGGGCGGCAGCCAATGGCAGTCGAGTGCCAGGGTTCCACATTGTGAGGAAACAGTGAGGGGCGGAGCCAGAACGTAGCACAGCGATCCGATTGGTCGAGAGGCAGCGGTGCCATGATGTCACATCCCAGGGGTTTCCAAAAATCAGCAAAAATTAAAAACTGGAGAAAACAAAAAAAGAAAATAAAAAAAGCCGCCGGAGTGCGGCGTTCAGCAGCGGCCGCTCTCTACTGGGGCCAGGGGCACGAGGGGATTTCCCCTCTGCAATATCCTGCATGCCGAGCGCACCAAAGCTCCCGTTCATGCGCCGTGCTTTGGATTCTTTTCGATTGATACCATTCGATTCCATCCTGCCCTTAATTCCCCGCTGGCCGCAGCAAAGAACGGTTTCAGCGCTCCGGCACTCCTTGGCTCTGCAGTGGTTATTTGGAAGCCCTGGGGGAGCTCAGCCCGTGTCAGCTGCACCTTCTGCCCCGGCTTTGGATTCCCCCACTCCAAAGCAAACCATTCCTGGCGGCAGCAGCACTGCGGGGCCGCGCCCGGCCTCTGCCAGCTCCGCGGCGGCTTCGGCAATGCCCTGAGGCTGCCAAGGCTCGGCCGCTGCTGCCCTGCTCCTCCAGCTGCAAGAACCCTGCCCAAGTGCTGCCTTTCACCTCCGCCCCGCCTCTGCCCGCATCCCCTGCCCCCATGCTGCAAGAAAAGCAGAAAAAGAGGGGGCATTGCAGCAGCCAGGCTCTAGGACTCACACTGTTCCCAGAAACAGTCGACCTGAGCAGCCTGCGAGTGCAGCCAGAGGAGGCAACACCTCAGCCAAGGAAGCAAAACAGTGACTTCTCAGATTCTCGTGCTGAGTGTGAAGACCAAAGGACTAAAGTGAAGGAGCCAAAAGCCACAGATGACACCTGGAAGCTGCCAGAGACAAACTGCACCAGCCCAGCAAACACCATGGCTGCAGACATAACACCAACCAAGATGAACAAGGTGCAGCCAAAAGATGAAACATCTGTCGCCTGGAAGCGAAGACGACGCAAACCAGCATCGATGGCCTCAACAGAAACAGACACATGCAGTCCCGAGAACCAGAACTGCAAACAAGACTGAGAACGGATAAGTTGGACACCTGTGGTGTTTGCCCATATCCTACCCCATTCTGTTACTTCCCAAACAGTTAATATTCCCTACCACCACCCCTCTGCTAGGCCTTTCTCTAGCCTCGGGTTCCCATATCCCTGTTACCTTTATACCATTCCCCTTTCCCCAAACCTTTAGGAGAGCGGAGAAGGGAAAGGCCCCGTCCATTTGAAATGGCAAATTTTGAGCTTTGTTTGAAATCCCAACAGAAGCAAATGCCAGAGCCTGTGCCCGCACTCACTATCATGATGTCCAGCACCCAACACCTATCACCCTGCTGTCCTCTGAATGCTCCTGGTACCACCAGCTATGAATGCTTGAACTCTGCCGCAGCCCAAAGAAAACTGTGCTGCTTCAACCTCCCCTCTGCCTGTGAGAGCATCCATTCCAGCATCCAGAGAGAAAATCCTCTGGAAGATTTGGGGACTTGTTGGGACACTGGGTTGAGGGTGTTTCGGATTATGGATGTTTGGTTTGTCGGGACATTGAGCTTTGGGTGCTTCTGATCATTTTTGTTGTTCTGTATATGTTCAGTTCTTGGGGTGTTGGGTTTGGGATCCCCAGGGGAGGCCTCTTAGTTTAATACAGGCAGGAGGAGGTGTGGTGGCCAGTGAACATACATTGTGTTGGGGTGACCAGAGGGGCTCCCCCCGAGGTGCATTGCTCTTTGGCATGGCCTGTCCCGGTTTGAATTCCGTGGCTGTCTCTCAGCCTGGTCACTCCCCCAGAGCTCTGCCATTGGTCCCTGCTCCCGGGTCCCGCCTGTCCCCTGTCCCCGGGAAAAACTCTGAATTAGCCATGCTGTTTGTATTTGCCTGTGCACGCTTGGACAGTGAAGATGCAATAAATCCTCCTGCCGGAAATGCAAGCAGATCCCCTTCCTGACTCTTTGTCACTGACTTAAATCTGAATTACAGCATTAACCCCAGGGCTGAGAGGGACAGAGACTCCATGGCCCCCAGCCCCCCACAAGCATTTCCCAGGGCTGGAGGGACGGAGACCCCTGAAGCATCCCCCAGGCACCTGAACAAACTCAAAGTGGCAGAAATGCAAGTTAACAGCGCATGGAATGCCTTGGCTGATGTTTGCTTTCACGAGGCCCCGCTGTGTCACAATGGACGCTCGGTTCCGTGAGGTTCCCTTGGGTGACAACGCTGCCCTGGGTTCCACGAGGCCCTGCTGTGTCACAGTCGCCTCGGCTCCGTGAGATTCCATTGCCTGGCACTGTTTGGCCACGGAATTCTATGGAATTCATGGGAAAAGGAAAGAGGAATTGGAATGGAAGGAGCAATTTGCAGCCATTGGAAAGGGCTTCTCTCCAGCGTGGGGGCGAGACAATGGCAAGGAGAATTGAAGGGCACGAGTCACCTCCTTTAGGGTTCCAGTGATCCCTTTGCAGCAGCGAGGAATGAATGCTCCGAGATGGGAGTGACAAAATAGCAACTGTTTATTGCCAGACAGGGTGGCCACAGGTAGAGAGAGGAAGTGAAGAACGGCTGGGAATCGACGTGGCCGAGCTCAGCACCCCCTGGAGCTGAGAGAGACCCCAAAGGCCGCAGGATCCCCGTTGCCAACACGAGACACGGGATGGCCCCGGCTCCCTCTGGGGCAGGCAGGAGCCTCAGGGAGCAGCTCCAGCAGCAGAGCAAGGCCCCACGGCCGGGCCCAGCAGGGCAGGGGAGCAGCCGGGCCGGTGTCCCCTCCCCGTTACCGGTGGGGTTGGGCTGGGGGGTGTCTGGGCAGTGTTCCCCGGCCCTTGGGACAGGGGTGTGGGCAGTGTCCCTGTCCCCTGGGGCAGTTCCCTGCGTGCTGTCCCTGGTCTCTGGGGCACATCTCGGGCTGGCTCCCCCAGGCACCCCCACCCTGCCTGCAGGCGCTAAGTGGAGCGCGTGGAATAAACGCAGCAAAACCAACAGCAGGAGCCGGGGACGTTTCGCATCCAGAGGGAATTGAAACCCTTCCAATGCTGCTGTGGGAGGCTCAGGTGAGAAGGGGCTGAAGGGGAAAACACCCCCCTGTGCCCCTCCCCAAAAAGAGGGACTGTTCTCGGTGTAGCCCCAAAGAGGGGAGCCTGGGCTGTGACAGCAGCGCACACAGATTCCAGAAGAGATTTAGGGGGATTAAATACCTCTCCCAAATGCCCCATCCAACAAACAGGACCACGGACAAGAGTGTTTTTGTCTTCACTTTGTCCTTCTCGTGCTGCAAAAGCTGGGAGCTAAACTTGGTCTTGGTTTAAGGCAATCGAAAGGAGTCCCCTCTGGGTTATCCCCTTTAGGGTTTCCAGTAATTTCTTTCTGCCAACAGGGGATGAAAGTGAAAAAACACCAGTTTGGTAGTAAAGAAAGTAAATAACGGCTGGGAATTGACCTGCCAGAGCTCAGCACCCCCTGGAGCTGAGAGAGACCCCAAACGCCGCAGGATTTCCCGTTCCCAACACGAGACACGGGATGGCCCCGGCTCCCTCTTCTCTCCCGCCGGCTCTGGGACAGGCGGCTGCGGGATTCGCCCTCGCAGCAGCCCAAAGATCACCACCTTTCCCTTGGTGAGAGAGAAAAAAACAGAAGGAAAGACAAAACCTTTTCCCGAGCGCGGCTGGAAGCGCCCAGGGCAGAGGCAGCAGAGAGCAGAACAAGCTGGGTGGGGGCTTGGAACAAGTCAAGCCAATTTCCTCCCCCCAACACACACCCAGAACGTTCCCAGCTGCTGGGCCTGAAGGATACAGGAACAACTTCTGGGACAGAAAAAGCTGATTTTGGGATGCGTTCCCATTATGAAGTGCCCCAAGAAACTCCCACAGCTGCAGCCAGAGTGGGAAAACAAAACCAACCTCCCTTGAAGTGGGAGGCAAAGAAGGGGTTGGAGAAGCTCTCGGGAAAATGTCGGGAGTGCAGCTTATGGGCAGAGTGGGAATGAGAAGATGACAGAGCAGCAGTCCCAGTTCAAAAGCAGAACGGGCAGCAGAGATCAGTACGAGACGGAAGGGCCATGAACAGAACAGTACCTGGTGTCCATCCAGCAGGAGCTGATCCGGGAACGCCCCTGGCAGCGCCGGGAGGGAACGCAAATGGTTCATTGCCAGTGCTCGAGCCCAGGGCTGCCTTCTTGCGGGCCGCCTCCTGACCCAGCCCCAGGAATGGTTTGCTTTGGAGTGGGGGAATCCAAAGCCGGGGCAGAAGGTGCAGCTGACACGGGCTGAGCTCCCCCAGGGCTTCCGAATAACCACTGCAGAGCCAAGGAGTGCCGGAGCGCTGAAACCGTTCTTTGCTGTGGCCAGCGGGGAATTAAGGGCAGGATGGAATCGAATGGTATCAATCGAAAAGAATCCAAAGCACAGCGCATGAACGGGAGCTTTGGTGCGCTCGGCATGCAGGATATTGCAGAGGGGAAATCCCCTCGTGCCCCTGGCCCCAGTAAAGAGCGGCCGCTGCTGAACGCCGCACTCCGGAGGCTTTTTTTATTTTCTTTTTTTGTTTTCTAGAGTTTTTGATTTTTTCTGATTTTTGGAAACCCCTGGGATGTGACATCATGGCACCTCTGCCTCTCGACCAATCGGATCGCTGTGCTACTTTCTGGCTCCGCCCCTCACTGTTTCCTCACAATGTGGAACCCTGGCACTCGACTGCCATTGGCTGCCGCCCAGGGGGCGGGGCTTAGGCTGCCTATATAAGGAGGCCGGGCGGCCACTGGGGCTCAGTTGGGGACCCGGAGCAGCGGCGGCAGCGGCGGAGAGGAGCGGGCGGAGAGGAGCGGGCGGAGAGGAGCGGGCGGAGAGGAGCGGGCGGAGAGGAGCCGGCGGAGTGGAGCCGGCGGAGAGGAGCGGGCGGAGAGGAGCGGGCGGAGAGGAGCCGGCAGAGAGGAGCGGGCGGAGAGGAGCGGGCAGAGACCCCCGGCGCTCTGCACTCCTGCCCACAACGAAGGGTGCGGAGGCCCCACCAGAGATTACTCCGCTCCACGGACGCCGGCCCCAGGCCAGCACTAAGGTAAGGACAAACAGCTCCCCCGGGGCAGCTGGAGGAGAACAGAGATGACCTGGCCCCTCCCTCTGCCACAGGGGACAAGGATGGAGAAGACCCAGTCCCCCTAAACTGGAGAAGGCTCGAAACCACCCGGCTCCTCCACCATGGAGGAGGTCTGAGGCCACCCGGATCCCCCCAGCTTGGGGTGGACGAGGGCATCATCCGGCTCCTCCTTGGTGGTGGATGGATGGAGGAGGTCCGAGGCCACCCGGATCCCCCCAGCCTGGGGTGGACGAGGGCATCATCTGGCTCCTCCAGGATGGAGGAGGTCCGAGGCCACCCGGATCCCCCCAGCTTGGGGTGGACGAGGGCATCATCCGGCTCCTCCTTGGTGGTGGATGGATGGAGGAGGTCCGAGGCCACCCGGATCCCCCCAGCTTGGGGTGGACGAGGGCATCATCCGGCTCCTCCTTGGTGGTGGATGGATGGAGGAGGTCCGAGGCCACCCGGATCCCCCCAGCTTGGGGTGGACGAGGGCATCATCCGGCTCCTCCTTGGTGGTGGATGGATGGAGGAGGTCCGAGGCCACCCGGATCCCCCCAGCTTGGGGTGGACGAGGGCATCATCCGGCTCCTCCACCATGGAGGAGGTCCGAGGCCACCTGATCCCCCCAGCTTGGGGTGGACGAGGGCATCATCCGGCTCCTCCTTGGTGGTGGATGGATGGAGGAGGTCCGAGGCCACCCGGATCCCCCCAGCTTGGGGTGGACGAGGGCATCATCCGGCTCCTCCTTGGTGGTGGATGGATGGAGGAGGTCCGAGGCCACCCGGATCCCCCCAGCCTGGGGTGGACGAGGGCATCATCCGGCTCCTCCTTGGTGGTGGATGGATGGAGGAGGTCCGAGGCCACCCGGATCCCCCCAGCTTGGGGTGGACGAGGGCATCATCTGGCTCCTCCACCATGGAGGAGGTCCGAGGCCACCCGGATCCCCCCAGCTTGGGGTGGACGAGGGCATCATCCGGCTCCTCCTTGGTGGTGGATGGATGGAGGAGGTCCGAGGCCACCCGGATCCCCCCAGCTTGGGGTGGACGAGGGCATCATCCGGCTCCTCCTTGGTGGTGGATGGATGGAGGAGGTCCGAGGCCACCCGGATCCCCCCAGCTTGGGGTGGACGAGGGCATCATCCGGCTCCTCCTTGGTGTGATGGATGGAGGAGGTCGAGGCCACCCGGATCCCCCCAGCTTGGGGTGACAGGGCATCATCCCAAACCCACCCGATCCCCCAGCGACACACACCGGCTCCTCCACATGGGAGGTCCGAGGCCCCCGGATCCCCCCAGCTTGGGGTGGACGAGGGCATCATCCGGCTCCTCCTTGGTGGTGGATGGATGGAGGAGGTCCGAGGCCACCCGGATCCCCCAGCTGGGGTGGACAGGGCATCATCGGCTCCTCCTGGGGATGGGAGGAGGTCCGAGGCCACCCGGATCCCCCCAGCTTGGGGTGGACGAGGGCATCATCCGGCTCCTCCTTGGTGGTGGATGGATGGAGGAGGTCCGAGGCCACCCGGATCCCCCCAGCTTGGGGTGGACGAGGGCATCATCCGGCTCCTCCTTGGTGGTGGATGGATGGAGGAGGTCCGAGGCCACCCGGATCCCCCCAGCTTGGGGTGGACGAGGGCATCATCCGGCTCCTCCACCATGGAGGAGGTCCGAGGCCACCCGGATCCCCCCAGCTTGGGGTGGACGAGGGCATCATCCGGCTCCTCCTTGGTGGTGGATGGATGGAGGAGGTCCGAGGCCACCCGGATCCCCCCAGCTTGGGGTGGACGAGGGCATCATCCGGCTCCTCCTTGGTGGTGGATGGATGGAGGAGGTCCGAGGCAACCCGGATCCCCCCAGCTTGGGGTGGACAAGGGCATCATCCGGCTCCTCCACCATGGAGGAGGTCCGAGGCCACCCGGATCCCCCCAGCTTGGGGTGGACGAGGGCATCATCCGGCTCCTCCACCATGGAGGAGGTCCGAGGCCACCCGGATCCCCCCAGCTTGGGGTGGACGAGGGCATCATCCGGCTCCTCCTTGGTGGTGGATGGATGGAGGAGGTCCGAGGCCACCCGGATCCCCCCAGCTTGGGGTGGACGAGGGCATCATCCGGCTCCTCCTTGGTGGTGGATGGATGGAGGAGGTCCGAGGCCACCCGGATCCCCCCAGCTTGGGGTGGACGAGGGCATCATCCGGCTCCTCCACCATGGAGGAGGTCCGAGGCCACCCGGATCCCCCCAGCTTGGGGTGGACGAGGGCATCATCCGGCTCCTCCTTGGTGGTGGATGGATGGAGGAGGTCCGAGGCCACCCGGATCCCCCCAGCTTGGGGTGGACGAGGGCATCATCCAGCTCCTCCACCATGGAGGAGGTCCGAGGCCACCCGGATCCCCCCAGCTTGGGGTGGACGAGGGCATCATCCGGCTCCTCCTTGGTGGTGGATGGATGGAGGAGGTCCGAGGCCACCCGGATCCCCCCAGCTTGGGGTGGACGAGGGCATCATCCAGCTCCTCCACCATGGAGGAGGTCCAAGGCCACCCGGATCCCCCCAAATACGGGGTGGAGGATGGGAAGATCTGGTGTCCCCAAATGTACGTTGTAATGGAGACCCCAAAAGGGGAGAAGGACGGGCACCCACTTCCCGTGCTTGGCAGGAGAGTGGAGATCCCCCAAGCGTCCTGCAGGGTGAGAAGGATGGAGACCTCCCCCGATCATCCCGCGGGGCGCCAGGGGCAGGGACAGCTCCCTAGAGCCCCTCGCAAGCATCCCCCGGGCCGAGAGGGACAGAGACCCATCTGGCCTTCCCCCCAGGGCTCCGGGCAATGGAAATTTGGCAGAAATTGAGTTTAACAGTGCAAAAACCTCGAGTTTAACAGCACAGAAACCTTGAGTTTTACAGCACAAAGACTCGAGTTTAACTCTGCCTGAAATGCTTTGGCTGATATCGACTCTCCCGGCGGAGTCGCTTGCAATGAAAATGCAAACAAATCCCAACCCGACCGGCTCTCCCCTGGGCGAGGAGCGCGGACGGCCCGGGCTTGTCTCCATCCTTGTCGTACCTGGGGGGGAGTTCTGGGGGTCTCCAACCCTGCATTGTGGGGGGCTGAGTGGGGACAGAGGTGATCCGTCTCTCTGCCCCCGGGGATTCGATGGCCCTGGGGCTGCGGGAGATGCTTCTGGGGTCTGAGGAAGGGGCTGTGTCTGTTGCACACACGCTGGAGGATTCTTCAGAGGTCACTGCGGTTAAGGGAGGAGAATGGAGAACACCCGACCTCCCCATAAAGGGATGAGGACGGAGAACACCCGACCCCCCCTCAGTAGGGGATGAGGACGGAAAGGGGTGAGGGCAGAAGTGCCCCTCCCTGCTCCTCCTCAGATCTGCGAGAGTGGGAGAGCCCCCCGAGCTCCCGAGCATCCTCCCGAGTGACGGCGACAGAATCCCCAGACCTCCCAAGCATTTCCCAATGCCACAGGGATGGACTTTGCCAGAGCATGTCTTGGGGCACCAGGCAAGTTATAATTGGCAGAAATCAAAACTGACAAGAACTGAAACGATTTGGCTGATTCATTGCCGAATTACGATTGGCAGAAATGGAATGGATTTGGCTGATTCATTGCCGAATTACGATTGGCAGAAATGGAATGGATTTGGCTGATGATTTGCTGAATTTCGATTGGCAGAAATGGAATGGATTTGGCTGATTCGTTGCTGAATTACGATTGGCAGAAATGGAATGGATTTGGCTGATTCGTTGCTGAATTAGGATTGGCAGAAATGGAGTGGATTTGGCTGATGATTTGATCTCCCAACGAGTCACTTGCGATGAAAACGCAAACAACTCGCAAAAGCCCGGCCTTTCCCCCGGGGTGAGGAGCCCAGACAGCCCGAGATTACCTCCGTCCCTCTCATACCTGAGTGGGTTTCCAAGCTTCTCTGGTCAGGGGATGCAGAGGGACAGAGAACCCTGGTCCCCAGATGCTCACAAGCATCCCCAAGGTGGGGGACAGGGACCCCTGAGCATCCCCCTCTTGGGAAGGACGGGGACCCTCCGATTGTTCCGCGGGCTGAGAGGCACAGGGACACCCCCCCGAGTCCCTCTCAAGCTTTGCCCAGCGTGAGACGGACGGAGACCCCTCGAGCTCCCCCGGGCTCTGGACAGGATAAAATTGGCGAGAGAAAATAAAATTGGCAGGCAGGCTTGGGCTGGTTGTTCAATAAAGCTCAAAGCAACCTGAAGTCAGCAGTGTTGGTTTTATTTAACCTGGGATCACTGGGCAGTGCTGTCACCTGTCCCTCCTGTCGAGGTCCCTTCGCTCAAAGTTCCCCTCGGGAGGCCCATTCGGGGAACGGGGGTTTGGGTGGTTCCAAGCTTCTTTATGCACTTCTGCCTCAATGGGCAAAAAAAGGGGTTTTTTTGCTGAGGGTTTGGGGAGAGGCTGGGCTGGGGGTCAGGATTAAACGTGGGATTTGGGTTAGGAAGGGGCTGGAATTGGGGAGGGGGTGGGGGAAAGGGCTGGGGTGGGGGTTAGACTTGGGCTTTGGGGCTGTTTTTGAGGTCAGGGTTAAACGTGGGATTTGAGTCAGGAAGGGGCTGGAATTGGGGCTGGGGTGGGGGTAAGGGCTGGGCTTTGGGTTAGAGCTGGGATTGAGGGTAAAGGCAAAGTGGCGTTGATCTTAGGCCTGGTTTTGGGATTGGGTCTGGGGCCGTGCCCAGCCCCACTCTGTGCCCATTGCAGGAGCTGCAGGAGGTGACATCTGGGAGGGCTGAAAGAGGGTGGGGAGGGGTCTCTGGGGATCCCAGCCCCATTTCTGGGGTGCCCAGGCCCATGGGAAGGGATCTCTCTCAGCTCCAGTGGGTGCTGAGCTCAGCAGGTCGATTCCCAGCCGTTCTTCACTTCCTCTCTCTACCTGTGGCCACGCTGTCTGGCAATAAACAGTTGCTATTTTGTCACTCCCATCTCGGAGCATTCATTCCTCGCTGCTGGAAAGGGATCACTGGAACCCTAAAGGAGGTGACTCGTGCCCTTCAATTCTCCTTGCCATTGCCTCGCCCCCACGCTGGAGAGAAGCCCTTTCCAATGGCTGCAAATTGCTCCTTCCTTTCCAATTCCTCTTTCCTTTTCCCATAAATTCCATAGAATTCCGTGGCCAAACAGTGCCAGGCAATGGAATCTCACGGAGCCGAGGCGACTGTGACACAGCAGGGCCTCGTGGAACCCAGGGCAGCGTTGTCACCCAAGGGAACCTCACGGAACCGAGCGTCCATTGTGACACAGCGGGGCCTCGTGAAAGCAAACATCAGCCAAGGCATTCCATGCACTGTTAACTTGCATTTCTGCCACTTTGAGTTTGTTCAGGTGCCCGGGGGATGCTCCAGGGGTCTCCGTCCCTCCAGCCCCGGGAAATGCCTGTGGGGGGCTGGGGGCCAGGGGGTCTGTGTCCCTCTCAGCCCTGGGGTTAATGCTGTAATTCAGTATTAAGTCAGTGACAAAGAGTCAGGAAGGGGATCTGCTTGCATTTCCGGCAGGAGGATTTATTGCATCTTCACTGTCGAAGCATGCAGAGGCAAATACAAAGAGCAGGGCTAATTCAGAGTTTTTCCCGGGGACAGGGGACAGGCGGGACCCGGGAGCGGGGACCAATGGCAGAGCTCTGGGGGAGTGACCAGGCTGAGAGACAGCCACGGAATTCAAACCGGGACAGGCCATGCCAAAGAGCAATGCACCTCGGGGGGGAGCCCCTCTGGTCACCCCAACACAATGTATGTTCACCGGCCACCACACCTCCTCCTTTCTGTATTAAACTAAGAGGCCTCCCCTGGGGATGCCAAAACCCAACCTCCCAAGAACTGAACATATACAGAACAACAAAAATGATCAGAAGCACCCAAAGCTCAATGTCCCGACAAACCAAACATCCATAATCCGAAACACCCTCAACCCAGTGTCCCAACAAGTCCCCAAATCTTCCAGAGGATTTTCTCTCTGGATGCTGGAATGGATGCTCTCAGAGGCAGAGGGGAGGTTGAAGCAGCACAGTTTTCTTTGGGCTGTGGCAGAGTTCAAGCATTCATAGCTGGTGGTACCAGGGGCATTCAGAGGACAGCAGGGTGATAGGTGTTGGGTGCTGGACATCATGATGGTGAGTGCGGGCACAGGCTCTGGCATTTGCTTCTGTTGGGATTCCAAACAAAGCTCAAAATTTGCCATTTCAAATGGACGGGGCCTTTCCCTTCTCCCCTCTCCTAAAGGTTTGGGGAAAGGGGAACGGTATAAAGGTACCAGGGATATGGGAACCCGAGGCTAGGGAAAGGCCTAGCAGAGGGGTGGTGGTAGGGAATATTAACTGTTTGGGAAGTACCAGAATGGGGTAGGATATGGGGAAACACCACAGGTGTCCAACTTATCCCTTCTCAGTCTTGTTTGCAGTTCTGGTTCTCGGGACTGCATGTGTCTGTTTCTGTTGAGGCCATCGATGCTGGTTTGCGTCGTCTTCGCTTCCAGGCGACAGATGTTTCATCTTTTGGCTGCACCTTGTTCATCTTGGTTGCTGTTATGTCTGCAGCCATGGTGTTTGCTGGGCTGGTGCAGTTTGTCTCTGGCAGCTTCCAGGTGTCATCTGTGGCTTTTGGCTCCTTCACTTTAGTCCTTTGGTCTTCACACTCAGCACGAGAATCTGAGAAGTCACAGTTTTGCTTCCTTGGCTGAGGTGTTGCCTCCTCTGGCTGCACTCGCAGGCTGCTCAGGTCGACTGTTTCTGGGAACAGTCTGAGTCCTAGAGCCTGGCTCCTGCAATGCCCCCTCTTTTTCTGCTTTTCTTGCAGCATGGGGGCAGGGATGCGGGCAGAGGAGGGGCGGAGGTGAAAGGCAGCACTTGGGCAGGGTTCTTGCAGCTGGAGGAGCAGGGCAGCAGCGGCCGAGCCTTGGCAGCCTCAGGGCATTGCCGAAGCCGCCGCGGAGCTGGCAGAGGCCGGGCGCGGCCCCGCAGTGCTGCTGCCGCCAGGAATGGTTTGCTTTGCAGTGGGGGAATCCAAAGCTTCTGAACTCATTGAAAGGGCTTTAAACTAGGTTTGAAGGGGGAAGGGGAGACAGCTGGGCTCTCTGGAAACAGTCCCAAGGATGGTAAGCCTGAGTTAGGGGTGAAATCAGTAGCCCAGCTGAAGTGCATGTATACTAATGCACGCAGCATGGGTAACAAACAAGAGGAGCTGGAAGCCATGGTACAACAGCAAAGCTATGATGTGATTGCCATCACGGAAACGTGGTGGGATGACTCACATAGCTGGAGCACCGCACTGCATGGCTACAAGCTCTTCAGAAGAGACAGGAAAGGGAGAAGAGGTGGAGGGGTGGCCCTTTACATTAGGGAGGTTTTTGATGCTACGGACATTGAAACTAATGATGATGAAGTTGAATGCCTATGGGTAAAGATTAAAGGGAAGGCCAACAAGGCTGATATCCTACTAGGAGTCTGTTACAGACCACCCAACCAGGATGAAGAAGTGGACAACTTATTCTATAAGCAGCTAGAGAATGTTTCAGGGTCACCAGCCCTTGTTCTCGTAGGTGACTTTAACCTACCGGACATCTGCTGGGAACTTAATACAGCAGAAAAGAGGCAGTCCAGGAAGTTCTTGGAGTGGGTGGAGGACAATTTTCTGTTGCAGCTGGTGAGTGAGCCCACCAGGGGAGAGGCTATACTAGATTCATTGTTGACAAATAGAGACAGGCTGGTGGGAGATGTGGTGGTTGGAGGACAAATGGGGCATAGTGACCATGGAATTATTGAGTTTTCAATATTTGGTGAAAGGAGGGGGAACATCAATAAGACTTTTACATTGGACTTCAGAAGGGCAGACTTTAACCTATTTAGGAGACTTGTCCAGAGAGTTCCTTGGGAAGCAGCCCTTAAAAACAAAGGAGTACAGGAAGGATGAGCATACTTCAAAAGAGAGATCTTGAGGGCACAGGAACAAACTGTTCCAGTGCGACGAAAGATGAGTGGGCGAGGTAAATGTCCATCCTGGGTGGACAACGAGGTTTGGAAGGAACTCAGGAACAAAAAGAGGATATATCATCTTTGGAAGGAGGGTCAGGTCTCTCAGGAAGTATTTAAGGAGGCTGCTAGGGCATGTAGGAAAAAAATTAGGGAGGCCAAAGCTCAGTTTGAACTCAATTTGGCAACCCTTGTAAAGGACAATAAAAAATGCTTTTACAAATCTATTAATGAAAAAAGGAAGGGCAAGACCGACCTTTGTTGTCTATTGGATGCGGAAGGGAATTTAGTAACTGCAGATGAGAAGAAAGTGGAGGTGCTTAATGACTTCTTTGCCTCGGTCTTTACTGAAAAGACACATGGTGCTCAGGACAACTGTCTTCCTAGGTTGGTGGACAGTGTCAGGGAGCAGAACAGTCCCCCTGTTACCCAAGAGGAGGCAGTCAGGGAACTGCTGAGCTGCCTGGATATCCATAAATCTATGGGACTGGATGGGATCCATCCCAGGGTGATGAGGGAGCTGGCAGATGAGCTTGCAAAGCCACTCTCCATCATCTACCAGCAGTCCTGGCTCACTGGCGAGGTTCCAGATGACTGGAAGCTGGCCAATGTGACACCCATTCACAAAAAGGGTAAGAAGGAGGATCCTGGTAATTACAGGCCGGTTAGCCTGACCTGGGTACCAGGGAAAGTCATGGAACAGTTTATATTGAGTGCTATTACACAGCACCTACAGGATGGACAGGGGATTAGACCCAGCCAGCATGGGTTTAGAAAGGGTAGGTCATGTTTGACCAACCTGGTCTCCTTTTATGACCAGGTAACCCGCCTGGTAGATGCAGGAAAGGCTGTAGATGTTGTCTGTTTAGACCTCAGTAAGGCCTTTGACACTGTCTCCCACAGCATCCTCCAGGAAAAGCTGGCAGCCCACGGCTTGGACAGGAGCACTCTGTGCTGGGTTAAGAACTGGCTGGATGGCTGGGCCCAGAGAGTGCTGGTGAATGGTGCTGCATCCAGCTGGCGGCCAGTCACCAGTGGTGTCCCTCAGGGGTCTGTGCTGGGACCAGCTCTGTTTAATATTTTTATTGATGACATGGATGAGGGCATTGAGTCTCTCATTAGTAAATTTTCAGGTGACACTAAGCTGGGAGCGTGTGTCGATCTGTTGGAGGGTAGGAGGGCTCTGCAGAGAGACCTGGAATGGTTGGATAGATGGGCTGAGTCCAATAGGATGAAGTTTAACCAGTCCAAGTGCCGAGTCCTGCATTTTGGCTGCAATAACCCCCTGCAACGCTTTAGCTGGGGACAGAGTGGCTGGAGAGTGCCCAGGCAGAAAGAGACTTGGGAGTACTGCTCGGCAGCCGACTCAACATGAGTCAGCAGTGTGCCCAGGTGGCCAAAAAGGCCAATGGTATCCTGGCCTGGATCAGGAATAGTGTGGCCAGCAGGAGCAGGGAAGTCATCCTTCCCCTATACTCGGCACTGGTGAGGCCGCACCTCGAGTGCTGTGTCCAGTTCTGGGCCCCTCAGTTCAGGAAGGACGTGGAGACGCTTGAGCGTGTCCAGAGGAGGGCAACAAGGCTGGTGAGGGGCTTGGAGCACAAGGCCTATGAGGAACGGCTGAGGGAGCTGGGGTTGTTTAGCCTGGAGAAAAGGAGACTCAGAGGTGACCTTATCACTCTCTACAACTTCTTGAAAGGTGGTTGTAGTGAGGTGGGGGTTGGTCTCTTTTTCCGGGCAACAACTGACAGAACAAGAGGACACAGCCTTAAGTTGCGCCAAGGGAAATATAGGTTAGATATTAGGAGAAACTTTTTTACAGAAAGAGTGATAAAATATTGGAATGGTCTACCTGGGGAGGCGGTGGAATCACCATCCCTGGATGTGTTTAAAAAGAGATTGGATGTGGCACTCAGTGCCATGGTTTAGTTTAGTTGAGGTGTTCGGACAGAGGTTGGACTCGATGATCTTGAAGGTCTCTTCCAACCTGGTAATTCTGTGATTCTGTGATTCTGTGATTCTGTGAAAGCCGGGGCAGAAGGTGCAGCTGACACGGGCTGAGCTCCCCCAGGGCTTCCGAATAACCACTGCAGAGCCAAGGAGTGCCGGAGCGCTGAAACCGTTCTTTGCTGCGGCCAGCGGGGAATTAAGGGCAGGATTGAATCGAATGGTATCAATCGAAAAGAATCCAAAGCACGGCGCATGAACGGGAGCTTTGGTGCGCTCGGCATGCAGGATATTGCAGAGGGGAAATCCCCTCGTGCCCCTGGTCCCAATAAAGAGCGGCCGCTGCTGAACGCCGCACTCCGGCGGCTTTTTTTATTTTCTTTGTTTGTTTTCTCGAGTTTTTGATTTTTTGCTGATTTTTGGAAACCCCTGGGATGTGACATCATGGCACCGCTGCCTCTCGACCAATCGGATCGCTGTGCTACGTTCTGGCTCCGCCCCTCACTGTTTCCTCACAATGTGGAACCCTGGCACTCGACTGCCATTGGCTGCCGCTCAGGGGGCGGGGCTTAGGCTGCCTATATAAGGAGGCCGGGCGGCCACTGGGGCTCAGTTGGGGACCCGGAGCAGCGGCGGCAGCGGCGGAGAGGAGCGGGCGGAGAGGAGCGGGCGGAGAGGAGCCGGCGGAGAGGAGCCGGCGGAGAGGAGCGGGCGGAGAGGAGCCGGCGGAGAGGAGCCGGCGGAGAGGAGCGGGCGGAGAGGAGCGGGCGGAGAGGAGCCGGCGGAGAGGAGCGGGCGGAGAGGAGCGGGCGGAGAGGAGCGGAACCGCCGAGGCCGGAGCCCCGGGAGCGGCCCGGCCCTCAGCGCCGCGGCCCTGGAGCCCCGTTCCGGGGTGAGCGTGTGGGGGTGGCCGGGAGGGAGCTGGGCTGCGCCGCTGCGCCGTTTCTCGCCGCCGATGCGCCGTTTGTCGCCGCCGCCTTTCTCGGGTACCTGCGCCGGCCCCTCCAAATCGGAGGGGAACGGAGCCCGCGCCGGCCCCTCCAAATGGGAGTGGGAGCGGCAGCACCCCCGGCTCGGCAAAGGTAAGGCTCAAACAGCGCCGGGGCACCGAGGGACAGCACCCCCGGCTCGGCAAAGGTAAGGCTCAAACAGCGCCGGGGCACCGAGGGACCGCGCCGGCCCCCCCAAATCGGAGGGGTTCGGACGCCACCCGCAGCCCGCCAAAGGTAAGAACAAAATGAAAGGTAAAACAAAATAAAATTATGTTTTATTTTGTTCTGTGCAAAAAGAAAAAAAATTGGCAAAAACTGAAAATTAGCCAAAACAAAAAAAAACTTTTGTTTTCGCCAAAGGAAAAACAAAGCAAAACCAAAGGTAAATTGGCAAAAAGAAAATAAAATTGGCAAACATCACATCAAATGCCTTGAGTGATCTTTGCTTTCCCTGCGAGTCGCTTGCGATGCAAACAAATCACAAAGCCCCCGCCCTGCCCCTGGGAGAGGAGGACGGAGCTCCCCCGGCCTTCAGCAGGGGCCAGGAGCACGGATGGCCTGGAGCTGTCTCTGACCCTCTCTGTCCTAGGGGGGTCTTCAGGCCTCTCCTGTCGGGGAACGATCGGGGCTGGGGGAGTCTCTGTCCATGTCACACCGGGGGATGCTCGGGGCGGTCACCCCAGGGCTGAGAGGGACAGAGACCCCCTGGCCCCCAGCCCCCCACAGGCATTTCCCGGGGCTGGAGGGACGGAGACCCCTGGAGCATCCCCCGGGCACCTGAACAAACTCAAAGTGGCAGAAATGCAAGTTAACAGCGCATGGAATGCCTTGGCTGATGTTTGCTTTCACGAGGCCCCGCTGTGTCACAATGGAGGCTCGGTTCCGTGAGGTTCCCTTGGGTGACAACGCTGCCCTGGGTTCCACGAGGCCCTGCTGTGTCACAGTCGCCTCGGCTCCGTGAGATTCCATTGCCTGGCACTGTTTGGCCATGGAATTCTATGGAATTCATGGGAAAGGGAAAGAGGAATTGGAAAGGAAGGAGCAATTTGCAGCCATTGGAAAGGGCTTCTCTCCAGCGTGGGGGCGAGACAATGGCAAGGAGAATTGAAGGGCACGAGTCACCTCCTTTAGGGTTCCAGTGATCCCTTTCCAGCAGTGAGGAATGAATGCTCCGAGATGGGAGTGACAAAATAGCAACTGTTTATTGCCAGACAGGGTGGCCACAGGTAGAGAGAGGAAGTGAAGAACGGCTGGGAATCGACCTGGCTGAGCTCAGCACCCCCTGGAGCTGACAGAGATCCCTCCCCATGGGCCTGGGCACCCCAGAAATGGGGCTGGGATCCCCAGAGACCCCTCCCCACCCTATTTCAGCCCTCCCAGATGTCACCTCCTGCAGCTCCTGCAATGGGCACAGAGTGGGGCTGGGCACGGCCCCAGACCCAATCCCAAAACCAGGCCTAAGGCCAAAGCCACGTTTGGCTTTTATGGATGCTGAGAAAGCCTCAGCAGAGGGTTGATTTCTTCAGCTTTCTGCAGTAGTTTGTGAAAGCTCTGTCTTTCTCGTGCTGAACTATGCAAAACATGATAAGGTTTCTGTAAACCGAGTTTGCTATCTTGCACCTGCAGATATAATTAGAATTGTTATGATCTCGACTAGGAGAATGAACGATGTGAGAACTGACCAATCACTCTGGTAATTAGCAGCAAGAGGTCCAATAACCTCGTGCCATCTAGGTAGACACTAAGAGAACTAAACACATAAAAACCCATTCTTTATTAATTAAATAATTCCATCTATTCACTGGACTGCATTCCTGTGATGCCTTCTCCAGCCACCTAGAAACAGAGACTAGACAAGAGTAAGGGAATAAAGATAGGTATTTATTTGAAGAGCCTTCAAGGTACACCCTGGGGGAGCCAGAGGCTGCTTCCATAAAAAATGGACCCCAAGATGGACCCCAGGTCACGAGTTCTTCACACCTTTATAGGTTTGGTTCATTTGCATACCACGGTTAATTCTCCAATTAAAGCCCCAGGTCAATGATGTAACTCCCCTCAGCTTGCTCCCCCCTTAGTGTCTTTGGGTTCCACATTTTGGGCCTAGAAGAGCCTGGCTGTCCTTGAAGGCAAAGCCTGGAGAGGCTTTGTTATGTCTATCTTACACGAGAGAGCAGAAATTACAGGCTACAAGGAACTTCAGAGTTACACTCTAAGCAGTACAGATACTGTAAAATATAGAAGTTAAAACCTAAGGCATCATTTCCCCCCTTTAGAGGCTTGACAAGGCCTCTACCTTGTTGAGACTCTATACTAAATACTCTGAATATCTACTAATAATGTATCTAACAGCAGCACATACCTATAAACAAGAATTATAATTACAATTATTAAACTACATCAACTTCATTTGTATCAGTCTCTGTTTTCTCAGTTGTTTCAGGAGCAGAAGCCTTCTTAACTCTGGAGTAGTGAATCCAGGGTCCTTTGTCAGCAACTTTGACTGCGGTGAGGGTGGTCAGCAAAATCTGGAATGGTCCTCTCCCCTTGGCCTGTAGAGGGTCACTGTCCCAGCACTTAACACAGAGCCAGTGTCCAGGCTGGAAGGGATGTGCAGGGGTGTCCAGTCCTATGGGTGTGGATAACACGATGTAATTCTGGAGCTTCTGCAAAGTAGAACCTAAAGCCATTAGATACCTCTGTAAATCAAGTTTCCCCCTCATATGAATTTCTCCTGGAACATGTGGAATTTGCTGTGGCTGCCCTACAGTATTTCATAGGGACTGATGTTATCCCTCCGCCTCGGTTGTATGCGGATCCTCAGTAAAGCTACAGGCAAGGCCTGAACCCATGTCATGGATGTCTCTTGACAAATTTTGCTGATTTGTGCTTTAAGGGTCCCATTCATGCGTTCCACCTTACCGCTTGCTTGGGGTCTGTAAGGTGTGTGCAGATCCCAAGCAATTCCCAAAATCCGGCTAACTTCTTGAATCACATTTGCAACAAAATGTGGTCCTCTATCCGAGGACATACCCAAAGGAACCCCAAACCTTGGTATTATATGATTAAGCAAAACTTTCACCACCTCTTTGGCTGTGTTGGTGCAACAGGGGAACGCTTCAGGCCATCCACTGAAGGTGTCAGCCAATACCAGGATGTACCTGTATCCCTCTGTGCGTGGTAACTCAGCAAAGTCCATTTGCCAGTAATCTCCAGGAAGATCCCCTGCCTTTGTTACTCCTAACACAGCTCTTTTCCTCGTATCAGGGTTGTTTTTGCAGCAGATTTCACACTTGCTTACTACTGATTGTACAATATCTGCCATTCCCTTTCCTATTACTACCTTCTTTAGATGTTTTAAAAGGTTTTCAGCCCCGAAATGTGTGCTTTCATGTTCTCTTTGAGCCAGCTCTCGGAGGATTAGAGGTGGGACTACAACCTGATTTGCAGGTGTAACTGCCCATCCGTTCTCTGTGACCTCAGCCTTAAGAAATTTGATCAACTTGTGATCTGCCTGATCATATTTTGGGGTGAACCCTGACAAATCAACTTCTTTCTGTGGAACTACTGCAAGAATGCCTTTTTCTGCAGCCCCTCTTGCCGTTTCATCAGCAAAGCGATTTCCCAATTCTGGAGTGGTTTTCCCTTTCTGATGACCCTTACAATGCATGATAGCCACTTCTGTAGGTGTTTTGATGCTCTCTAAGAGGGCAAGGATTTGTTCAGCATGTTTGATCTGGTTACCTTGAGCGTTCAACAGTCCCCTCTCCTTCCAGATGGCTCCATGGGCATGGACAACACTAAATGCATATTTAGAGTCCGTCCATATATTTACCTTCTTTCCTTCGCTCAGGTCCAGGGCCCTCGTCAGGGCAATCAGTTCAGCTTTCTGCAATGACACATCTGCTGGCAGGGCCTTCGCCTCCATCACCTTGCCCTGGGTGGTCACTGCATAACCTGTCATTCGTTTACCATTCCTCATGAAGCTGCTCCCGTCTGTAAACAGCTCCCAGTCTGGGTTTTCTAGGGGCACATCCTTCAGGTCTGGTCTGCAGGAATAGACCTCCTCGATTGTCTGCAAACAGTCGTGCTCAGGCACACCGTCAGTTAAGGCAGAGGACAGAAACATGGCTGGGTTAACAACAGAAGTTGTTTTCAGGGTAACATCATCCTGTTCTAACAACAGTGACTGATATCTAAGCATTCGATTGCCAGCCAGCCAATGTCCTCCTTTCTGTTCCAGTACTGCTGCTACTGCATGTGGCACATACACTGCAATGTGCTGTCCAAGGGTGAGTTTCCGGGCCTCTTGAATCAGGATGACAGTAGCTGCCACGGCCTTCAAACACCCAGGCCACCCTTGGCTAACATTGTCCAACTGTTTGGAAAAATAGGCCACAGCCCTCCGTTGGCTTCCAAGGCGCTGTGCTAGTACCCCCAGTGCCACATTGAGTCTCTCATGTGTAAAAAGTTCAAAAGGCTTAGTCAAGTCTGGTAAGCCCAGTGCTGGAGCTGACATTAGAGAGTGTTTCAGCTGTTCAAATGCAGCCCTTGTGCTTTCAGTCCAAATTATAATGCCATTTTCAGCTGCTTTTATTGCTCCGTACAAGGGTTTCACCAACAACCCATAATTTGCTATCCACAACCGACACCAACCTACCATCCCCAGGAAAGCTTGCATCTCTCTCACGGTGTGGGGCTCTGGAAGCCAGCAGATGGCTTCCTTCTGTTCTCTGCTGAGCTGTCGGTGTCCACGGAAGATCTCAAGTCCCGAGTAAACTACTGCTTCCTTGGCGATCTGTGCCTTGTCTTTGGAAACTCTGTATCCACTCTGTCCCAAAAAGTTCAACAAACTTACAGTGAATTGAATACAGTCATCTCTGGTTTTAGCTGCAATCAAGATGTCATCAACATATTGAAGGATAACCCCTCCTGGCTCTTGCCTCCTCCAATCTTCTAATTCCTTTGCTAGTTGGTTTCCAAATATTGTCGGGCTGTTTTTGAAAGCCTGAGGGAGGACAGTCCAGGTCAGCTGGCTCTTCCTCCCTGTCTCGGGGTTTTCCCACTCAAAAGCAAAAAGCTCCTGGCTGTTTTTATGTACAGGGATGCAGAAAAAGGCATCTTTCAGGTCCACAACAGTGAACCACCCTAATTCATCTGTCAGTGTGGTCAAAAGTGTGTACGGATTGGCAACCACTGGGTGTATGTCCTCTGTAATTTTGTTGATAGCTCTTCAATCCTGCACTAATCTGTAACTCTTACCATCAGCTTTCTTCACTGCAAGGATTGGCGTGTTATACCTGGACTCACATTGCACTAATAATCCATGATGGAGGAACTTTTCAATTATAGGTGCCAATCCTCTACGACTTTCTAATTTTAAAGGATATTGTTTTTGCCTTACCGGGGTGGCTCCTGGTTTGAGTGCAATGCTCACTGGTTCTGCCTGTTTGGATCTTCCTGGAACATCACTGGCCCACACAATTGGACTGACAGCTTTTTCGACTTCAGTGGGGATTTCACCAGGTCTATCCTGTATAAAAAGTGCAGCAACTTCGACAAATTTAGTTTCTGGAATTATAACTCGTACCCCTTTCCCTCTTTGGAATTTGATTTCGGCTTCCAATTTCTCTAACAAATCTCTCCCCAGCAATGGTTTAGGGGAGTTAGGTATATAAAGGAATTGATGAGTTACCCAGTGCTTCCCTAGTTTGAATTTCAAAGGTCGGAAGAAAGGCCGTGTTTCAGTTACCCCTGTTGCCCCAACAACATGCACAGTTTCGTGACTTAGTTTCTTTTCTAAAGTATTTAACACAGAATATAATGCGGACGCCATCGCCTCCCCGGGCCGCCGCGGCCAGCCTTCCCCCTCCGCCAGACACGGCCTGGCCGGGGCCGGCTCCCCGCCCCGGGCCGGAGGGGGTGCTGCCTCGGGAGCTGGGGAGGGCGCACGTCCCCCCTGTCTCCCCCTTTCCCCTGCGGCTCAGCCAAGTTATCAGGGGGCGGAGGGGGGGGCAAGCGGCCCCCACCCCCTCCTTCTTTATGGGCAAGCCCGGGGCCGCCTCCCCCTCCCCCGGCCCCCCTTTCTCAGGCTGCTTGGCAGGACTCTCAGGGGGCGGAGGGGAGGTGGAGGCCGCCCCCGTCCCCTCCTTTTTTATGGGCAAATACCCATCCATAGCCGCCTCCCCCCCTCCCGTCGCAGAGACCGGAGGGGACGAGGCGGGGAAGGACGGGGGCGTCACCCACCCGGCAGTGGCCGGGGCCGTCTGGGCTACCCATGAGGGTGCCATGGCCAGGGCCGCGCCCCGGCCCCCTCCTGTATCGGCGCCGGTGCCGGTGCCCGTGGCGGCGGCCGTGGGGCCGGGGGTGCAGACGGGAGGATCGCCGGGGCCCCCGCCGGCATCGCTCCTGGCTGGGAAGGCGGCAGAGGAGGAGGGGGAGGAGGTACTGGGGCCGCGGAGGGCCCTGGCCTCAAGGCAGGGGCTGTTAAATCTGTTTCCTCCTCCTCTCTACCCCTCGCTGGGTTTATTGTAGGCTTTTTATCCTTTTTCTTTAAAAGCAGTATACGCTGCTGTTTGGGTTCTTTTATCATGGATGCAGCTAAGAAGAGCTTGGCATACTCTAGTTGAAAAAAACAGCGATCATTTCGAAGACATGATACTAGACTCAGTATTAATTTTCTGTCCAAACTCCCAAATTCATGCCAAGTTTGATTGCTATCTAATTCATAAGCTGGCCATATTTTCCTAGAAAACCAAATTAATTCCGCTTTTGTAAAGAACTTATCCTTGCCCGTCAATTCTTCCCAGTTCTCTAACACAAAATTCAGGGGCGAGCTAGGAGGTATTTCCCTTCTAATACGAGAGATGTTACAGCCCATGATTTTATGCTTCTAAGCAGAAAATTCACAGAAATAAAGCAAAGTGATCTAAAACACTCTATAAAGCAAAAAGAGAAAAACTA
This sequence comes from Monarcha castaneiventris obscurior, assembly GCA_026261815.1. Classification (NCBI taxonomy): domain Eukaryota; kingdom Metazoa; phylum Chordata; class Aves; order Passeriformes; family Monarchidae; genus Monarcha; species Monarcha castaneiventris. Next base: position 18,126 of record JAMPIT010000362.1, on the reverse strand, counting down.
GAGAAAGTAGGATTCGAACCCAAAACCCCGGGAATTCAAACTGTGGCTTGGAGTATGCTCCAAGCCTCTGTGCCACCTGGCTGGGTGCCAAAGGGTGGTGGCTAGACACTAGCTAGCAACGAACCAACGGAGGGAAAATTAAATTCCCTGGAACTCACCTGAGTTCCCTGACAAGCTCTCGCGAGCTGCCAAGCAAGCAAAAGGAGGAAACACCAAATGAAACCTCCCCAGACTCTTCCGAGTCCCTAAACAAACTCTAAGAGATCTCTAACAGAATTCTAACAGAATACCACCTTTATCCAGTTACTCACGTGCCTCTGTGCTGGGTCTGGAGGGTTCCTGGGCTCTTGGAGCTTCTCTTCTGCCTCCCGGACTGCAGCAACTGCCCCTGTCCCCCGGGTGCCGGCAGTGGGGGGGAGCTGAGCTGGACCTTCCCAAGTCCCAGAGGATTTTCGGAAGCCTCCTTGTCCCTTCTGGGGTGCCAAAGAACTGATGCCTTCTCCAGCCACCTAGAAACAGAGACTAGACAAGAGTAAGGGAATAAAGATAGGTATTAATTTGAAGGGCCTTCAAGGTACACCCTGGGGGAGCCAGAGGCTGCTTCCATAAAAAATGGACCCCAAGATGGACCCCAGGTCACGAGTTCTTCACACCTTTATAGGTTTGGTTCATTTGCATACCACGGTTAATTCTCCAATTAAAGCCCCAGGTCAATGATGTAACTCCCCTCAGCTTGCTCCCCCCTTAGTGTCTTTGGGTTCCACATTTTGGGCCTAGAAGAGCCTGGATGTCCTTGAAGGCAAAGCCTGGAGAGGCTTTGTTATGTCTATCTTACACGAGAGAGCAGAAATTACAGGCTACAAGGAACTTCAGAGTTACACTCTAAGCAGTACAGATATTGTAAAATACAGAAGTTAAAACCTAAGGCATCACCTGTCTCTGAGTCTTTCTTTACTCTCCGTCCGGCAGCTGCGACAGGCTTTAACCCCAATCCCAGCTCTAACCCAAAGCCCAGCCCTTACCCCCATCCCAGTCCCCAATTCCAGCCCCTTCCTAACCCAAATCCCACGTTTAATCCTGACCCCCAGCCCAGCCTCTCCCCAAACCCTCAGCAAAAAAACCCCTTTTTTTGCCCATTGAGGCAGAAGTGCATAAAGAAGCTGGGAGCACCCAAACCCCTGTTCCCCGAATGGGCCTCCCGAGGGGAACTTTGAGCGAAGGGACCTCGACAGGAGGGACAGGTGACAGCACTGCCCAGTGATCCCAGGTTAAATAAAACCAACACTGCTGACTTCAGGTTGCTTTGAGCTTTATTGAACAACAAGCCCAAGCCTGCCTGCCAATTTTATTTTCTCTCACCAATTTTATCCTGTCCAGAGCCCGGGGAAACTCGAGGGGTCTCCGTCCGTCTCACGCTGGGCAAAGCTTGAGAGGGACTCGGGGGTGTGTCCCTGTGCCTCTCAGCCCGCGGAACAATCGGAGGGTCCCCATCCTTCCCAAGAGGGGGATGCTCAGGGGTCCCTGTCCCCCAACTTGGGGATGCTTGTGAGCATCTGGGGACCAGGGTTCTCTGTCCCTGGGCATCCCCTGACCAGAGAAGCTTGGAAAACCACCCAGGTACGAGAGGGACGGAGGTAATCTCGGGCTGTCTGGGCTCCTCACCCCGGGGGAAAGGCCGGGCTTTTGCGAGTTGTTTGCGTTTTCATCACAAGTGACTCGTTGGGAGATCAAATCATCAGCCAAATCCATTCCATTTCTGCCAATCATAATTCGGCAACAAATGATTATAATTCGATATTAATAACTCGATTAATAATTCGATTATTATAATTCGATTATAAAATTCGATTATAAAATACGATAATAAATTCGATTATGAATTCGATTATAAAAGAATCATTTTAGTTTTTGTCAGTTTTGATTTCTGCCAGTTCTAACTTACCCGGTGGCACAGACATGCTCTGGCAAAGTCCATCCCTGTGCCATTGGGAAATGCTTGGGAGGTCTGGGGCTTCCGTCGCCGTCACTCGGGAGGATGCTCGGGAGCTCGGGGGGCTCTCCCACTCTCGCAGATCTGAGGAGGAGCAGGGAGGGGCACTTCTGCCCTCACCCCTTTCCGTCCTCATCGCCTGCTGAGGGGAAGTCGGGGGTTTTCCATCCTCATCCCCTCATTGGGGGGATCAGGTGTTTTCCATCTGCATCCCCTAACTATGGGGGTCGGGTGTTTTCTGTCCTCATCCCATAATTGGAGGTGTCGGGTGTTCTCTGTCCTCCTCCCTTAACTGCGGTGACCTCTGAAGAATCCTCCAGCGTTTCTGCAACAGACACAGCCCCTTCCTCAGACCCCAGAAGCATCTCCCGCAGCCCCAGGGCCATCGAATCCCCGGGGGCAGACAGACGGATCACCTCTGCCCCCACTCAGCCCCCCACAATGCAGGGTTGGAGACCCCCAGAACTCCCCCCCAGGTACAACAAGGATGGAGACAAGCCCGGGCTGTCCGCGCTCCTCGCCCAGGGGAGAGCCGGTGGGGTTGGGATTTGTTTGCATTTTCATTGCAAGCGACTCCGCCGGGAGAGTCGATATCAGCCAAAGCATTTCACTTGGAGCTAAACTCGAGTTTCTGTGCTGTTAAACTCGAGGTTTTTTGCACTGTTAAACTCAATTTCTGCCAAATTTCCATTGCCCAGAGCCCGGGGGGGAAGGCCAGATGGGTTTCTGTCCCTCTCGGCCCGGGGGATGCTTGCGAGGGCCCCTAGGGAGCTGTCCCTGCCTGTCCCCTCCCCTCCGGAGGAGCCGCATGATGCCCGCGTCCACCCCAAGCTGGGGGGATCCGGGTGGCCTCGGACCTCCTCCACGGTGGGGGAGCCAGATGGTGCCCTCATCCTCCCCTTTCTGGGGAGATCTAGGTGGCCTCAGACCTCTTCCGTGATGGAAGAGCCTGGTGGTCTCGGTCCTTCTCGAGTTAAGGGGGGCCGGGTCGTCTCCATCCTTGTCCCCTGTGGCAGAGGGAGGGGCCAGGTCATCTCTGGTCTCCTCCAGCTGCCCCGGGGGAGCTGTTTGTCCTTACCTTAGTGCTGGCCTGGGGCTGGCGTCCGTGGAGCGGAGTAATCTCTGGTGGGGCCTCCGCACCCTTCGTTGTGGGCAGGAGTGCAGAGCGCCGGGGGTCTCTGCCCGCTCCTCTCCGCTGGCTCCTCTCCGCCCAGAAGCTTGGAAACCCACCCAGGTACGAGAGGGACGGAGGTAATCTCGGGCTGTCTGGGCTCCTCACCCCGGGGGAAAGGCCGGGCTTTTGTGAGTTGTTTGCTTTTTCATCGCAAGTGACTCGTTGGGAGATCAAATCATCAGCCAAATCCATTCCATTTCTGCCAATCATAATTCGGCAACGAATTATTATAATTCGATATTAATAATTGGATTAATAATTCGATTATTATAATTCGATTATAAAATTCAATAATAAATTCGATTATAAATTCGATTATAAAAGAATCGTTTTAGTTCTTGTCAGTTTTGATTTCTGCCAATTCTAACTTACCCGGTGGCACAGACATGCTCTGGCAAAGTCCATCCCTGTGGCACTGGGAAATGCTTGGGAGGTCTGGGGGTTCCGTCGCCGTCACTCGGGAGGATGCTCGGGAGCTCGGGGGGCTCTCCCACTCTCACAGATCTGAGGAGGAGCAGGGAGGGGCACTTCTGCCCTCACCCCTTTCCGTCCTCATCGCCTGCTGAGGGGGGGGTCAGGTGTTCTCTGTCCTCATCTCCTAATTAGGGGGATCAGGTGTTTTCCATCCTCATCCCCTAATTGGGGGGGTCGGGTGTTTTCCATCCTCATCCCCTAATTAGGGGGGTCGAGTATTTTCCATCCTCATCCCCTAATTAGGGGGATCGGGTGTTCTCCGTCCTCCTCCCTTAACCGCGGTGACCTCTGAAGAATCCTCCAGCGTTTCTGCAACAGACACAGCCCCTTCCTCAGACCCCAGAAGCATCTCCCGCAGCCCCAGGGCCATCGAATCCCCGGGGGCAGACAGACGGATCACCTCTGCCCCCACTCAGCCCCCCACAATGCAGGGTTGGAGACCCCCAGAACTCCCCCCCAGGTACGACAAGGATGGAGACAAGCCCGGGCCGTCCGCGCTCCTCGCCCAGGGGAGAGCCGGTGGGGTTGGGATTTGTTTGCATTTTCATTGCAAGCGACTCCACTGGGAGAGTCGATATCAGCCAAAGCATTTCACGCAGACTTAAAATCGAGTTTTTGTGCTGTAAAACTCAAGGTTTCTGTGCTGTTAAACTCGAGGTTTTTTGCACTGTTAAACTCAATTTCTGCCAAATTTCCATTGCCCAGAGCCCGGGGGGGAAGGCCAGATGGGTCTCTGTCCCTCTCGGCCCGGGGGATGCTTGCGAGGGCCCCTAGGGAGCTGTCCCTGCCTGTCCCCTCCCCTCCGGAGGAGCCGCATGATGCCCGCGTCCACCCCAAGCTGGGGGGATCTGGGTGGCCTCGGACCTTCTCCTGGTGGGGGAGCCAGATGGTGCCCTCGTCCTCCCCTTTTTGGGGAGATCTAGGTGGCCTCAGGCCTCTTCCGTGATGGAAGACCCTGGTGGTCTCGGTCCTTCTCGAGTTAAGGGGGGCCGGGTCGTCTCCATCCTTGTCCCCTGTGGCAGAGGGAGGGGCCAGGTCATCTCTGTTCTCCTCCAGCCGCCCCGGGGGAGCTGTTTGTCCTTACCTTAGTGCTGGCCTGGGGCTGGCGTCCGTGGAGCGGAGTAATCTCTGGTGGGGCCTCCGCACCCTTCGTTGTGGGCAGGAGTGCAGAGCGCCGGGGGTCTCTGCCCACTCCTCTCTGCCCGCTCCTCTCCGCCGGCTCCTCTCCGCCCGCTCCTCTCCGCCCGCTCCTCTCCGCCCGCTCCTCTCCGCCCGCTCCTCTCCACCCGCTCCTCTCCGCCGCTGCCGCCGCTGCTCCGGGTCCCCAACTGAGCCCCAGTGGCCGCCCGGCCTCCTTATATAGGCAGCCTAAGCCCCGCCCCCTGGGCGGCAGCCAATGGCAGTCGAGTGCCAGGGTTCCACATTGTGAGGAAACAGTGAGGGGCGGAGCCAGAACGTAGCACAGCGATCCGATTGGTCGAGAGGCAGCGGTGCCATGATGTCACATCCCAGGGGTTTCCAAAAATCAGCAAAAATCAAAACTCTAGAAAACAAAAAAAGAAAATAAAAAAAGCTACCGGAGTGCGGCGTTCAGCAGCGGCCGCTCTTTATTGGGGCCAGGGGCACGAGGGGATTTCCCCTCTGCAATATCCTGCACGCCGAGCGCACCAAAGCTCCCGTTCATGCGCCGTGCTTTGGATTCTTTTCGATTGATACCATTCGATTCCATCCTGCCCTTAATTCCCCGCTGGCCGCAGCAAAGAACGGTTTCAGCGCTCCGGCACTCCTTGGCTCTGCAGTGGTTATTCGGAAGCCCTGGGGGAGCTCAGCCCGTGTCAGCTGCACCTTCTGCCCCGGCTTTCACAGAATCACAGAATCACAGAATTACCAGGTTGGAAGAGACCTTCAAGATCATCGAGTCCAACCTCTGTCCTAACACCTCAACTAAACTAAACCATGGCACTGAGTGCCACATCCAATCTCTTTTTAAACACATCCAGGCATGGTGATTCCACCACCTCCCCAGGTAGACCATTCCAATATTTTATCACTCTTTCTGTAAAAAAGTTTCTCCTAATATCCAACCTAGATTTCCCTTGGCGCAACTTAAGGCTGTGTCCTCTTGTTCTGTCAGTTGTTGCCCGGAAAAAGAGACCAACCCCCACCTCACTACAACCACCTTTCAAGAAGTTGTAGAGAGTGATAAGGTCACCTCTGAGTCTCCTTTTCTCCAGGCTAAACAACCCCAGCTCCCTCAGCCGTTCCCCATAGGCCTTGTGTTCCAAGCCCCTCACCAGCCTTGTTGCCCTCCTCTGGACACGCTCAAGCGTCTCCACGTCCTTCCTGAACTGAGGGGCCCAGAACTGGACACAGCACTCGAGGTGCGGCCTCACCAGTGCCGAGTATAGGGGAAGGATGACTTCCCTGCTCCTGCTGGCCACACTATTCCTGATCCAGGCCAGGATACCATTGGCCTTTTTGGCCACCTGGGCACACTGCTGACTCATGTTGAGTCGGCTGCCGAGCAGTACTCCCAAGTCTCTTTCTGCCTGGGCACTCTCCAGCCACTCTGTCCCCAGCTAAAGCGTTGCAGGGGGTTATTGCAGCCAAAATGCAGGACTCGGCACTTGGACTGGTTAAACTTCATCCTATTGGACTCAGCCCATCTATCCAACCATTCCAGGTCTCTCTGCAGAGCCCTCCTACCCTCCAACAGATCAACACACGCTCCCAGCTTAGTGTCATCTGCAAATTTACTAATGAGACACTCAATGCCCTCATCCATGTCATCAATAAAAATATTAAACAGAGCTGGTCCCAGCACAGACCCCTGAGGGACACCACTGGTGACTGGCCGCCAGCTGGATGCAGCACCATTCACCACCACTCTCTGGGCCCGGCCATCCAGCCAGTTCTTAACCCAGCACAGAGTGCTCCTGTCCAAGCCGTGGGCTGCCAGCTTTTCCAGGAGGATGCTGTGGGAGACAGTGTCAAAGGCCTTACTGAGGTCTAAACAGACAACATCTACAGCCTTTCCTGTATCTACCAGGCGGGTTACCTGGCCATAAAAGGAGACCAGGTTGGTCAAACATGACCTACCCCTTCTAAACCCATGCTGGCTGGGTCTAATCCCCTGTCCATCCTGTAGGTGCTGTGTAATAGCACTCAATATAAACTGTTCCATGACTTTCCCTGGTACCCAGGTCAGGCTAACCGGCCTGTAATTACCAGGATCCTCCTTCTTACCCTTTTTGGGAATGGGTGTCACATTGGCCAGCTTCCAGTCATCTCGAACCTCGCCAGTGAGCCAGGACTGCTGGTAGATGATGGAGAGTGGCTTTGCAAGCTCATCTGCCAGCTCCCTCATCACCCTGGGATGGATCCCATCCGGTCCCATAGATTTATGGATATCCAGGCAGCTCAGCAGTTCCCTGACTGCCTCCTCTTGGATAACAGGGGGACTGTTCTGCTCCCTGACACTATCCACCAACCTAGGAAGACAGTTGTCCTGAGCACCATGTGTCTTTTCAGTAAAGACCGAGGCAAAGAAGTCATTAAGGACCTCCACTTTCTTCTCATCTGCAGTTACTAAATTCCCTTCCGCATCCAATAGACAACAAAGGTCGGTCTTGCCCTTCCTTTTTTCATTAATAGATTTGTAAAAGCATTTTTTATTGTCCTTTACAAGGGTTGCCAAATTGAGTTCAAACTGAGCTTTGGCCACCCTAATTTTTTTCCTACATGCCCTAGCAGCCTCCTTAAATACTTCCTGAGAGACCTGACCAACGCTGCCCTGGGTTCCACGAGGCCCTGCTGTGTCACAATCGCCTCGGCTCCGTGAGATTCCATTGCCTGGCACTGTTTGGCCACAGAATTCTATGGAATTCATGGGAAATGGAAAGAGGAATTGGAAAGGAAGGAGCAATTTGCAGCCATTGGAAAGGGCTTCTCTCCAGTGTGGGGGCGAGACAATGGCAAGGAGAATTGAAGGGCACAAGTCACCTCCTTTAGGGTTCCAGTGATCCCTTTGCAGCAGCGAGGAATGAATGCTCCGAGATGGGAGTGACAAAATAGCAACTGTTTATTGCCAGACAGGGTGGCCACAGGTAGAGAGAGGAAGTGAAGAACGGCTGGGAATCGACCTGGCCGAGCTCAGCACCCCCTGGAGCTGAGAGAGACCCCAAAGGCCGCAGGATCCCCGTGTCCAACACGAGACACGGGATGGCCCCGGCTCCCTCTGGGGCAGGCAGGAGCCTCAGGGAGCAGCTCCAGCAGCAGAGCAAGGCCCCACGGCCGGGCCCAGCAGGGCAGGGGAGCAGCCGGGCCGGTGTCCCCTCCCCGTTACCGGTGGGGTTGGGCTGGGGGGTGTCTGGGCAGTGTTCCCCGGCCCTTGGGACAGGGGTGTGGGCAGTGTCCCTGTCCCCTGGGGCAGTTCCCTGCGTGCTGTCCCTGGTCTCTGGGGCACATCTCGGGCTGGCTCCCCCAGGCACCCCCACCCTGCCTGCAGGCGCTAAGTGGAGCGCGTGGAATAAACGCAGCAAAACCAACAGCAGGAGCCGGGGACGTTTCGCATCCAGAGGGAATTGAAACCCTTCCAATGCTGCTGTGGGAGGCTCAGGTGAGAAGGGGCTGAAGGGGAAAACACCCCCCTGTGCTCCTCCCCGAAAAAGAGGGACCGTTCTCGGTGTAGCCCCAAAGAGAGGAGCCTGGGCTGTGATAGTGATGCACACAGATTCCAGAAGAGATTTAGGGGCATTAAATACCTCTCCCAAATGCCCCATCCAACAAACAGAACCATGGACAAGAGTGTTATTTTTCTTCACTTTGTCCTTCTCGTGCTGCAAAAGCCGGGAGTTAAATTTGGTCTTGGTTTAAGGCAATGGAATGGAGTCCCCTCTGGGTTATCTCCTTTAGGGTTTCCAGTAATTCCTTTCTGCCAACAGGGGATGAAAGTGAAAAAACACCAGTTTGGTAGTAAAGAAAGTAAATAACGGCTGGGAATCGACCTGCCAGAGCTCAGCACCCCCTGGAGCTGAGAGAGACCCCAAAGGCCGCAGGATCCCCGTTGCCAACACGAGACACGGGATGGCCCCGGCTCCCTCTTCTCTCCCGCCGGCTCTGGGACAGGCGGCTGCGGGATTCGCCCTCGCAGCAGCCCGAAGATCACCACCTTTTCCTTGGTGAGAGAGAAAAGAACCAGAAGGAAAGACAAAACCTTTTCCCGAGCGCGGCTGGAAGCGCCCAGGGCAGAGGCAGCAGAGAGCAGAACAAGCTGGGTGGGGGCTTGGAACAAGTCAAGCCAATTTCCTCCCCCCAACACACACCCAGAACGTTCCCAGCTGCTGGGCCTGAAGGATACAGGAACAACTTCTGGGGCAGAAAAAGCTGATTTTGGGATGCATTCCCATTATGAAGTGCCCCAAGAAACTCCCACAGCTGCAGCCAGAGCAGGAAAGCAAAACCAACCTCCCTTGAAGTGGGAGGCAAGGAAGGGGTTGGAGAAGCTCTCGGGAAAATGTCGGGAGTGCAGCTTATGGGCAGAGTGGGAATGAGAAGATGACAGAGCAGCAGTCCCAGTTGAAAAGCAGAACGGGCAGCAGAGATCAGTACGAGATGGAAGGGCCATGAACAGAACAGTGCCTGGTGTCCATCCAGCAGGAGCTGATCCGGGAACGCCCCTGGCAGCGCCGGGAGGGAACGCAATGGTTCATTGCCAGTGCTCGAGCCCAGGGCTGCCTTCTTGCGGGCCGCCTCCTGACCCAGCCCCAGGAATGGTTTGCTTTGGAGTGGGGGAATCCAAAGCCGGGGCAGAAGGTGCAGCTGACACGGGCTGAGCTCCCCCAGGGCTTCCGAATAACCACTGCAGAGCCAAGGAGTGCCGGAGCGCTGAAACCGTTCTTTGCTGCGGCCAGCGGGGAATTAAGGGCAGGATGGAATCGAATGGTATCAATCGAAAAGAATCCAAAGCACGGCGCATGAACGGGAGCTTTGGTGCGCTCGGCATGCAGGATATTGCAGAGGGGAAATCCCCTCGTGCCCCTGGCCCCAGTAAAGAGCGGCCGCTGCTGAACGCCGCACTCTGGAGGCTTTTTTTATTTTCTTTTTTTGTTTTCTAGAATTTTAGATTTTTGCTGATTTTTGGAAACCCCTGGGATGTGACATCATGGCACCTCTGCCTCTCGACCAATCGAATCGCTGTGCTACGTTCTGGCTCCGCCCCTCACTGTTTCCTCACAATGTGGAACCCTGGCACTCGACAGCCATTGGCTGCTGCCCAGGGGGCGGGGCTTAGGCTGCCTATATAAGGAGGCCGGGCGGCCACTGGGGCTCAGTTGGGGACCCGGAGCAGCGGCGGCAGCGGCGGAGAGGAGCGGGCGGAGAGGAGCGGGCGGAGAGGAGCCGGCGGAGAGGAGCGGGCGGAGAGGAGCGGGCGGAGAGGAGCCGGCGGAGAGGAGCGGGCGGAGAGGAGCGGGCGGAGAGGAGCGGGCGGAGAGGAGCGGGCAGAGACCCCCGGCGCTCTGCACTCCTGCCCACAACGAAGGGTGCGGAGGCCCCACCAGAGATTACTCCGCTCCACGGACGCCAGCCCCAGGCCAGCACTAAGGTAAGGACAAACAGCTCCCCCGGGGCGGCTGGAGGAGAACAGAGATGACCTGGCCCCTCCCTCTGCCACAGGGGACAAGGATGGAGACGACCCGGCCCCCCTTAACTCGAGAAGGACCGAGACCACCAGGGTCTTCCATCACGGAAGAGGCCTGAGGCCACCTAGATCTCCCCAAAAAGGGGAGGACGAGGGCACCATCTGGCTCCCCCACCATGGAGCAGGTCCGAGGCCACCCGGATCCCCCGAGCTTGGGGTGGACGAGGGCATCATCCAGCTCCTCCTTGGTGGTGGATGGAAGGAGAAGGTCCGAGGCCACCCAGATCCCCCCAGCTTGGGGTGGACGCGGGCATCATGCGGCTCCTCCGGAGGGGAGGGGACAGGCAGGGACAGCTCCCTAGGGCCCCTCGCAAGCATCCCCCGGGCCGAGAGGGACAGAGACCCATCTGGCCTTCCCCCCCGGGCTCTGGGCAATGGAAATTTGGCAGAAATTGAGTTTAACAGTGCAAAAAACCTCGAGTTTAACAGCACAGAAACCTTGAGTTTTACAGCACAAAAACTCGATTTTAAGTCTGCGTGAAATGCTTTGGCTGATATCGACTCTCCCAGTGGAGTCGCTTGCAATGAAAATGCAAACAAATCCCAACCCCACCGGCTCTCCCCTGGGCGAGGAGCGCGGACGGCCCGGGCTTGTCTCCATCCTTGTCGTACCTGGGGGGGAGTTCTGGGGGTCTCCAACCCTGCATTGTGGGGGTGTGAGTGGAGGCAGAGGTGATCCGTCTCTCTGCCCCCGTGGATTCGATGGCCCTGGGGCTGCGGGAGATGCTTCTGGGGTCTGAGGAAGGGGCTGTGTCTGTTGCAGAAACGCTGGAGGATTCTTCAGAGGTCACCGCGGTTAAGGGAGGAGGATGGAAAACACCTGACCCCCCCAATTAGGATATCAGGATGGAAAACACCCGACCCCCCTAATTAGGAGATGAGGACGGAAAACACCCGATCCCCCTAATTAGGAGATGAGGACAGAGAACACCTGACCCCCCCCCCAGCAGGCGATGAGGACGGAAAGGGGTGAGGGCAGAAGTGCCCCTCCCTGCTCCTCCTCAGATCTGCGAGAGTGGGAGAGCCCCCCGAGCTCCCGAGCATCCTCCCGAGTGACGGCGACGGAACCCCCAGACCTCCCAAGCATTTCCCAATGCCACAGGGATGGACTTTGCCAGAGCATGTCTGTGCCACCGGGTAAGTTAGAACTGGCAGAAATCAAAACTCACAACAACTAAAACGATTCTTTTATAATCGAATTTATTATCGAATTTATTATCGAATTTTATAATCGAATTATAATAATCGAATTATTAATCGAGTTATTATTATCGAATTATAATATTTTATTGCTGAATTACGATTGGCAGAAATGGAATGGATTTGGCTGATGATTTGATCTCCCAACGAGTCACTTGCGATGAAAACGCAAACAACTCGCAAAAGCCCGGCCTTTCCCCTGGGGTGAGGAGCCCAGACAGCCCGAGATTACCTCCGTCCCTCTCGTACCTGGGTGGGTTTCCAAGCTTCTGGGCAGAGAGGAGCCGGCGGAGAGGAGCGGGCGGAGAGGAGCGGGCGGAGAGGAGCCGGCGGAGAGGAGCGGGCAGAGACCCCCAGCGCTCTGCACTCCTGCCCACAACGAAGGGTGCGGAGGCCCCACCAGAGATTACTCCGCTCCACGGACGCCAGCCCCAGGCCAGCACTAAGGTAAGGACAAACAGCTCCCCCGGGGTGGCTGGAGGAGGACAGAGATGACCTGGCCCCTCCCTCTGCCACAGGGGACAAGGATGGAGACGACCCGGCCCCCCTAAACTTGAGAATGACCGAGACCACCAGGCTCTTCCATCACGGAAGAGGCCTGAGGCCACCTAGATCTCCCCAAAAATGGGGGGATGAGGGCACCATCTGGCTCCCCCACCGTGGAGGAGGTCCGAGGCCACCCGGATCCCCCCAATTAGAGGTGGAGGATGGGAAGATCCGGTGTCCCCAAATGTACGTTGGAACGGAGACCCCAAAAGGGTAGAAGGACGGCCGCCCACCTCCCATGGTTGGCAGGAGAGTGGAGATCCCCAAAGCGTCCTGCAGGGTGAGAAGGATGGAGACCTCCCCCGATCATCCCGCGGGGCGCCAGGGGCAGGGACAGCTCCCTAGGGCCCCTCGCAAGCATCCCCCGGGCCGAGAGGGACAGAGACCCACCTGGCCTTCCCCCCCGGGCTCCGGGCAATGGAAATTTGGCAGAAATTGAGTTTAACAGTGCAAAAAACCTCAAGTTTAACAGTACAGAAACCTTGAGTTTTACAGCACAAAAACTCGATTTTAAGTCTGCGTGAAATGCTTTGGCTGATATCGACTCTCCCAGCGGAGTCGCTTGCAATGAAAATGCAAACAAATCCCAACCCCACCGGCTCTCCCCTGGGCGAGGAGCGCGGACGGCCCGGGCTTGTCTCCATCCTTGTCGTACCTGGGGGGGAGTTCTGGGGGTCTCCAACCCTGCATTGTGGGGGGCTGAGTGGGGGCAGAGGTGATCCGTCTCTCTGCCCCTGGGGATTCGATGGCCCTGGGGCTGCGGGAGATGCTTCTGGGGTCTGAGGAAGGGGCTGTGTCTGTTGCAGAAACGCTGGAGGATTCTTCAGAGGTCACCGCGGTTAAGGGAGGAGGATGGAAAACACCCGACCCCCCCAATTAGGATATCACGATGGAAAACACCCGATCCCCCTTATTAGGGGATGAGGATGGAAAACACCCGATCCCCCCAATTAGGATATCAGGATGGAAAACACCCGACCCCCCTTATTAGGGGATGAGGATGGAAAACACCCGATCCCCCCAATTAGGGGATCACGATGGAAAACACCCGATCCCCCTTATTAGGGGATGAGGATGGAAAACACCCGACCCCCCCAATTTGGGTATGAGGACGGAAAACACCCGATCCCCATAATTAGGGGATGAGGACGGAGAACACCCGATCCCCCTAGTTAGGAGATGAGGACAGAGAACACCTGACCCCCCCCTCAGCAGGCGATGAGGACGGAAAGGGGTGAGGGCAGAAGTGCCCCTCCCTGCTCCTCCTCAGATCTGCGAGAGTGGGAGAGCCCCCCGAGCTCCCGAGCATCCTCCCGAGTGACGGCGACGGAAGCCCCAGACCTCCCAAGCATTTCCCAATGCCACAGGGACGGACTTTGCCAGAGCATGTCTGTGCCACCAGGTAAGTTAGAACTGGCAGAAATCAAAACTGACAACAACTAAAACGATTCTCTTATTGTCGAATTTATAATCGAATTTATTATCGAATTTTATAATCGAATTATAGTAATTGAATTATTAATCGAGGTATTAATATCGAATTATAATAATTTGCTGCCGAATTATGATTGGCAGAAATGGAATGGATTTGGCTGATGATTTGATCTCCCAACGAGTCACTTGCGATGAAAACGCAAACAACTCGCAAAAGCCCGGCCTTTCCCCCGGGGTGAGGAGCCCAGACAGCCCGAGATTACCTCCGTCCCTCTCGTACCTGGGTGGGTTTCCAAGCTTCTGGGCGGAGAGGAGCGGGCGGAGAGGAGCCGGCGGAGAGGAGCGGGCGGAGAGGAGCGGGCAGAGACCCCCGGCGCTCTGCACTCCTGCCCACAACGAAGGGTGCGGAGGCCCCACCAGAGATTACTCCGCTCCACGGACGCCAGCCCCAGGCCAGCACTAAGGTAAGGACAAACAGCTCCCCCGGGGCGGCTGGAGGAGAACAGAGATGACCTGGCCCCTCCCTCTGCCACAGGGGACAAGGATGGAGACGACCCGGCCCCCCTTAACTCGAGAAGGACCGAGACCACCAGGCTCTTCCATCACGGAAGAGGTCTGAGGCCACCTAGATCTCCCCAAAAAGGGGGGGACGAGGGCACCATCTGGCTCCCCCACCGTGGAGGAGGTCCGAGGCCACCCGGATCCCCCCAGCTTGGGGTGGACGCGGGCATCATGCGGCTCCTCCGGAGGGGAGGGGACAGGCAGGGACAGCTCCCTAGGGCCCCTCGCAAGCATCCCCCGGGCCGAGAGGGACAGAGACCCATCTGGCCTTCCCCCCCGGGCTCTGGGCAATGGAAATTTGGCAGAAATTGAGTTTAACAGTGCAAAAAACCTCGAGTTTAACAGCACAGAAACCTCGAGTTTTATAGCACAGAAACTCGAGTTTAGCTCCAAGTGAAATGCTTTTGCTGATATCGACTCTCCCAGTGGAGTCGCTTGCAATGAAAATGCAAACAAATCCCAACCCCACCGGCTCTCCCCTGGGCGAGGAGCGCGGACGGCCCGGGCTTGTCTCCATCCTTGTCGTACCTGGGGGGGAGTTCTGGGGGTCTCCAACCCTGCATTGTGGGGGGCTGAGTGGGGGCAGAGGTGATCCGTCTCTCTGCCCCCGGGGATTCGATGGCCCTGGGGCTGCGGGAGATGCTTCTGGGGTCTGAGGAAGGGGCTGTGTCTGTTGCAGAAACGCTGGAGGATTCTTCAGAGGTCACCACGGTTAAGGGAGGAGGATGGAAAACACCCGACCCCCCCAATTTGGGGATGAGGACAGAAAACACCCGATCCCCCCAATTAGGATATCAGGATGGAAAACACCCGACCCCCCCAATTAGGGGATGAGGACGGAAAACACCCGATCTCCCTAATTAGGAGATGAGGACAGAGAACACCCGACCCCCCCTCAGCAGGCGATGAGGACGGAAAGGGGTGAGGGCAGAAGTGCCCCTCCCTGCTCCTCCTCAGATCTGCGAGAGTGGGAGAGCCCCCCGAGCCCCCGAGCATCCTCCCGAGTGACGGCGACGGAAGCCCCAGACCTCCCAAGCATTTCCCAATGGCACAGGGATGGACTTTGCCAGAGCATGTCTGTGCCACCGGGTAAGTTAGAACTGGCAGAAATCAAAACTGACAACAACTAAAACGATTCTTTTATAATCGAATTTATTATCGAATTTTATAATCGAATTTTAATCGAATTATAATAATCGAATTATGAATCCAATTATTAATATCGAATTCTAATAATTTGTTACCGAATTATGATTGGCAGAAATGGAATGGATTTGGCTGATGATTTGATCTCCCAATGAGTCACTTGCGATGAAAAAGCAAACAACTCGCAAAAGCCCGGCCTTTCCCCCGGGGTGAGGAGCCCAGACAGCCCGAGATTACCTCCGTCCCTCTCGTACCTGGGTGGGTTTCCAAGCATCTGGGCGGAGAGGAGCGGGCAGAGAGCAGCGGGCGGAGAGGAGCCGGCGGAGAGGAGCCGGCGGAGAGGAGCGGGCAGAGACCCCCGGCGCTCTGCACTCCTGCCCACAACGAAGGGTGCGGAGGCCCCACCAGAGATTACTCCGCTCCACGGACGCCAGCCCCAGGCCAGCACTAAGGTAAGGACAAACAGCTCCCCCGGGGCGGCTGGAGGAGACCAGAGATGACCTGGCCCCTCCCTCTGCCACAGGGGACAAGGATGGAGACGACCCGGCCCCCCTTAACTCGAGAAGGACCGAGACCACCAGGCTCTTCCATCACGGAAGAGGTCTGAGGCCACCTAGATCTCCCCAAAAAGGGGGGGACGAGGGCACCATCTGGCTCCCCCACCGTGGAGGAGGTCCGAGGCCACCCGGATGCCCCCAGCTTGGGGTGGACGCGGGCATCATGCGGCTCCTCCGGAGGGGAGGGGACAGGGAGGGACAGCTCCCTAGGGCCCCTCGCAAGCATCCCCCGGGCCCAGAGGGACAGAGACCCATCTGGCCTTCCCCCCCGGGCTCTGGGCAATGGAAATTTGGCAGAAATTGAGTTTAACAGTGCAAAAAACCTCGAGTTTAACAGCACAGAAACCTTGAGTTTTACAGCACAAAAACTCGAGTTTAACTCTGCGTGAAATGCTTTGGCTGATATCGACTCTCCCAGTGGAGTCGCTTGCAATGAAAATGCAAACAAATCCCAACCCCACCGGCTCTCCCCTGGGCGAGGAGCGCGGACGGCCCGGGCTTGTCTCCATCCTTGTCGTACCTGGGGGGGAGTTCTGGGGGTCTCCAACCCTGCATTGTGGGGGGCTGAGTGGAGGCAGAGGTGATCCGTCTCTCTGCCCCCGTGGATTCGATGGCCCTGGGGCTGCGGGAGATGCTTCTGGGGTCTGAGGAAGGGGCTGTGTCTGTTGCAGAAACGCTGGAGGATTCTTCAGAGGTCACCGCGGTTAAGGGAGGAGGATGGAAAACACCCGACCCCCCAATTAGGATATCACGATGGAAAACACCCGACCCCCCTTATTAGGGGATGAGGATGGAAAACACCTGACCCCCCCAATTTGGGGATGAGGACAGAAAACACCCGATCCCCCCAATTAGGATATCAGGATGGAAAACACCCGACCCCCCCAATTAGGGGATGAGGACGGAAAACACCCGACCCCCCTAGTTAGGAGATGAGGACAGAGAACACCTGACCCCCCCCTCAGCAGGCGATGAGGACGGAAAGGGGTGAGGGCAGAAGTGCCCCTCCCTGCTCCTCCTCAGATCTGCGAGAGTGGGAGAGCCCCCCGAGCTCCCGAGCATCCTCCCGAGTGACGGCGACGGAACCCCCAGACCTCCCAAGCATTTCCCAATGCCACAGGGATGGACTTTGCCAGAGCATGTCTGTGCCACCGGGTAAGTTAGAACTGGCAGAAATCAAAACTGACAACAACTAAAACGATTCTTTTATAATCGAATTTATTATCGAATTTTATAATCGAATTATAATAATCGAATTATTAATCGAGTTATTATTATCGAATTATAATATTTTATTGCTGAATTATGACTGGCAGAAATGGAATGGATTTGGCTGATGATTTGATCTCCCAACGAGTCACTTGCGATGAAAACGCAAACAACTCGCAAAAGCCCGGCCTTTCCCCTGGGGTGAGGAGCCCAGACAGCCCGAGATTACCTCCGTCCCTCTTGTACCTGGGTGGGTTTCCAAGCTTCTGGGCAGAGAGGAGCCGGCGGAGAGGAGCGGGCGGAGAGGAGCGGGCAGAGACCCCCGGCGCTCTGCACTCCTGCCCACAACGAAGGGTGCGGAGGCCCCACCAGAGATTACTCCGCTCCACGGACGCCAGCCCCAGGCCAGCACTAAGGTAAGGACAAACAGCTCCCCCGGGGCGGCTGGAGGAGAACAGAGATGACCTGGCCCCTCCCTCTGCCACAGGGGACAAGGATGGAGACGACCCGGCCCCCCTTAACTCGAGAAGGACCGAGACCACCCGGCTCCTCTATCATGGAGGAGGTCTGAGGCCACCTAGATCTCCCCAAAAAGGGGGGGACGAGGGCACCATCTGGCTCCCCCACCGTGGAGGAGGTCCGAGGCCACCCAGATCCCCCCAGCTTGGGGTGGACGCGGGCATCATGCGGCTCCTCCGGAGGGGAGGGGACAGGCAGGGACAGCTCCCTAGGGCCCCTCGCAAGCATCCCCCGGGCCGAGAGGGACAGAGACCCATCTGGCCTTCCCCCCCGGGCTCTGGGCAATGGAAATTTGGCAGAAATTGAGTTTAACAGTGCAAAAAACCTCGAGTTTAACAGTACAGAAACCTTGAGTTTTACAGTACAGAAACTCGAGTTTAACTCCGCCTGAAATGCTTTGGCTGATATCGACTCTCCCAGCGGAGTCGCTTGCAATGAAAATGCAAACAAATCCCAACCCCACCGGCTCTCCCCTGGGCGAGGAGCGCGGACGGCCCGGGCTTGTCTCCATCCTTGTCGTACCTGGGGGGGAGTTCTGGGGGTCTCCAACCCTGCATTGTGGGGGGCTGAGTGGGGGCAGAGGTGATCCGTCTCTCTGCCCCCGGGGATTCGATGG
>JAMPIT010000361.1:0-370057 GCA_026261815.1 Monarcha castaneiventris obscurior | reverse complement strand
GAAGCTTACTTTGTTCACACCTAGTATAAAAATGATTAGCCAAATGAAACACAGAGAAAAAAGATCATTTGTCCATCAATACAAACCAGATTGCAGTGATGATTTTAATCCTTGGGGTTTTAGAAAAAGGTTTGCTGCATCATTGTTTCTACCCCAAGCAGCCTCTGGACAAGCACTAAAACAATTGGATCGATTAGGGTGTTGGCTAAGTAAGCAAACCAATGCTACCTCCCTTGCATTAAGTGATTTGCTAGCAGATGTTAAAGACACAAGACATGCCACCTTACAAAACAGAGCTGCAATTGATTATCTTTTATTGGTACACGGACACGGCTGTATGGATTTTGATGGAATGTGTTGCATGAATTTATCTGATCACTCAGAGTCCATTCATAAAAGCATACAGCAGTTAAAAGAAGGTGTGTCTAAAATCAAAGTTGATAATGGAACTTGGCTAGATGATTTGTTTGATGGATGGGGTTTAGCATCTTGGTTAAAACAGCTTTTAAAAATTGGTCTATACATACTGCTTGTGGTTATAGTTATATTAATAATGGCTCCTTGCTTGTTTCAGTGCATGCGACGAATGATTGACAAAGCTGTCAAGGGAATTTTTATAGTTCAACAGACAGGGGGAGCTGTGGGAAATGGAGCTGCAGAGAGTTCGCAGGTGCAGACAGAGTACATAAACAGCATTGTGCTCGAGCAGATAGAAATGGATACATGTTTCGATTTGAGACCTTGGCAAAAGCTGCCTGAGCTAGAAAAGTGAGCTTTGCTTTTACAGCTTAAGGTGAAAACGTAGCTTTACAATTTTGTAGTTTTAAAATAAGTTTACTTTATAAAAGTAAAGATGTATTTTTAATACGTAAGAACATGCTTTATGTAAGAAATAATAGTGATAAGTAAAAGAGTTAAGAATTTTAAGTTTAACAATAAGCCATATAATGAAACTTCTTAGAAAGTTAACATGTAGCAATATAAACCTGCACCATAGGCCTTAAGAACAATGTAGTGATTGGTTAAGAAAATGCGCATTGCGGTAAATTGTACAATGATGATTGGTACAAATGTGTCAGCAAGCTTTGTGACATTTGCTTATTGGCTTGAAAAAGTATAGAAGGCTTTGTAAGAAAAAAGTAACAACTACTGCTGGTGCAGTTGCCCTGGCATCTGCACGTTTGCTGCTGCTATCTGAAGCTACCTCAGTAGCTGCGCTTGCTGCAGCTACCTCTGCTACTGCTGCTATGGCCAATCCCTGTCACACCCTTCAATAAACATGAGACTGATACAAAAATAAATCATCCAAGTGACATCTCTGTGTTCCTGAGACCCCACCAATCCCGACAATGTCTCTCACGGAGACCATTAGAAGTTCAAGAAACTTTGGAGTTTTCATCTGACTTTGAGTTCTTGGGAAGTTTTTTGAACAAACATTCACGGTCTGATTCTGATGTAAACAACAGCAAAACCCCGAGAGGGTCATTAAAGTCCTTGTGCTGTGTCTGTGCTGCTGAGCTGGGCCAGGCTCCTGGCACAGAGGGAGCTCCCAAGCTCTTGGACACCAAGAAGAGCTTAGAAGAGGCAGCTCTGGCCAGGAGCAGCTCCTTTCCCAGCCCAGCAGGGCAGAGGGCACTGCCTGCTGCTACCTGGGAGGAGTGAAGCAGACAGAGGCTTAAAGCAGCTGGAAGGACAATTCTGAGCTCATTCATGGAGAAATCTTCACCACTCCTGACACAGTGAGTCTCTGGCTGCAGGGATCTTCTAAAGCTGACCCATGACACAGCTGCCAGGGCTGTAAGGATGGCTCTGCTGCCGTTTCTGGTTTGGGGGAGGATGTGCTGCAGAGCGGGGCTGTCCTGGGCACCGTCAGAGGGACAGGGCAGGACGGCTCCTGCTGCCAGGGCCGGCTGCAGGCTGGGAAGGTGGGGCTGCAGCCAGGGGTGCCCAGGGCTGTCCTGCAGAGCAGCTCCTGCAGCCCTGAGGGCTCTTTGCCAGGCCAGGGGATCTGCCACCTGCCAGAGGCAGCTCTCAGCCTGCCTGGCAGCTCCCCATGGGTGCTGGAGGGGAGCTGTGGCTGCAAGGAGTGACTCCTGCCAGGGCAGGTCCTGCTGCTGTGGAGAGGCTGCTGTGGGGGCCAGGGCTGCTCAGAGCTCCAGCTCATGCCCAGCTCATTTCCGAGGGGGCTTTTCATAAGCTCGTTCAGGGCAGGGGTTTCCTGCTTGAGTCTCTGCTTTCCTCAGTCTGTGCTCCCACTTGTCCCTGGCTCAGCTTTCTGGGAATGGAAACTCAGCTGTGCAGGCAGAGCAGGGGCTGAGGCTCTTCAACCATCACGCTGAGGATTCCTGGCAGCCTCAGCAAGTGCCTGCACCTCGGCAGCCTCCAGATGCATCCAGCATCACCTTTCCATGGTGCCCAGGCGTGGGGGAGCTGTTCTTTGATCCCTGCAGCCCCGAGCGGCTGCAGGGCAGAGCTGGCCCAGGGGCTGGGCTGGGCTCTGGCAGCCCTGGCAGGGACGGAGCCGGGCCACAGGAACAGCTCCCGGCTGGGCCAGCTCCAGCAGCAGAGTCGAGGGCAGGGAGGGAGGGAGGCAGTGCTGAGGGAAGCCCTGCTGCAGGGGACATGTGGCAGCTGCCGGGCCTGGCCTGCAGTGCAGACACTGCCCTGAGCAGCACAGCTCCCGTGTCCCCTGGCAGCCAGCACAGCCCTCAGCCCGGGGGCTCGGGGCCCTCAGTGCCCTCCTGGGCCGGCAGAGCAGCAGCACAGATGAAGGGCATCTCTGCGGCCCTGTGCCCGGTCCCTGCTGACCAGGGCCTGAGGGCCACTGTCCTGCCCTGCTGCTGCCTGCCAGGGGCTGGCCAGGGCTGGCCAGGGAAAGGCTTTTCCTCAGGGCCCGGCTCTCTCTCTCCTTGCCCTGCTCAGCTGCTCCTACCCTTGCTGACGGGCTCTCTGGGAATGGCAGTTCCAGCTGCAGGCTCAGGCCCAGCCCTGGGGCTCCTCCTGTGCAGGCTGAGCACAGCAATGGGGTGTCCCAGCTCCCTCTGCCCGGGGAGCTCTGGGCAGGCCAGGCTGCGAGGCTGCCAATGAGCCGGCTCTCCTGCAGCAGTGCCATGGACAGGAGCCTTGCTGTGTCCTCGGGATGCCATCCAAGCTGTGAGCTGCCTTCCAGGGGACACTGGGGGCCAGGAGTGTCCTTGGCCAGCAGTGGGGCTGAGACTCTGAGAAAGGCTGAGCCACTTTGCTCTGCTCTGGGTCCCTCTGCTCTCAGCTGTGTCAGGCTGATTTTCATGGGAACACTGGTGTGTCACCATGTTGACTGCTGCCGATCTCAGAAAGGGCAGCCAGGGACAGATGGAGCAACAGAGCAGCTCCCCTCACCCTTCCCTGAGTTACAGCCAATGATCTTGCATTGCACAGTTCTCTCTGCTCTCCCTGGGCACAGCAGGAAACCCTCTCAAAGTGCCTTTGGCCATCACCGTTCCTTAGCCCTGGCACAGGAGATGCTGCCCAGCTCCTGTGCCTCAGGAGCAGTTTGGGCTGATGAAGTCCAGCCCCAGGACTGGCCCCTGTCCCCCTGTCCCACAGCCCCAGTGCTGCAGAGCAGAGCTGACTCCTCGGTGTCCATGGGCACAGCCCCTGCTCGTCACAGCAATGGGGCCAGATCCCAGCAGAGCTCCAGGCACAGGGCTGAGGGAAGGGCTCTGAGAAAAGGAAAACTGGGTGGCACAGAGTGGCAGGGGCAGGGCTGGGAGAAAGGGCTTGGGCATTGCTCAGGAAAGTGTCCCCTGACTTGTCACTGTCTCCTCCCTGAACAGGTGCCCATGGCCAGAGGCAGCAAATGTCCAACAGCAGCTCCATCAGCCACTTCCTCCTGCTGGCATTGGCAGACACGCGGCAGCTGCAGCTCCTGCACTTCTGCCTCTTGCTGGGCATCTCCCTGGCTGCCCTCCTGGGCAACGGCCTCATCATCCGCGCCGTAGCCTGCGGCCAGCACCTGCACACCCCCATGTTCTTCTTCCTGCTCAACCTGGCCCTCACCGACCTGGGCTGCATCTGCACCACTGTCCCCAAAGCCATGCACAATTCCCTCTGGGACACCAGGCACATCTCCTACTCAGCATGTGCTGCACAGTTGTTTTTCTTTATGTTCTTCATCTCAGCAGATTATTTCCTCCTGACAGTCATGTGCTACGACCGCTACGTGTCCATCTGCAAACCCCTGCACTACGGGACCCTCCTGGGCAGCAGAGCTTGTGCCCACATGGCAGCAGCTGCCTGGGCCAGTGGCTTTCTCAATGCTCTGCTGCACACGGCCAATACATTTTCCGTGCCCCTGTGCCAGGGCAATGCCCTTGGCCAGTTCTTCTGTGAAACTCCACAGATCCTCAAGCTCTCCTCCTCAGAATCCTATCTCAGGAAATTTTGGGTTTTCATTATTACTATCCCATTTGCACTTAGCTGTTTTGTGTTCATTGTTTTCTCCTATGTGCAGATCTTCAGGGTTGTGCTGAGGATCCCCTCTGAGCAGGGATGGCACAAAGCCTTTTCCACGTGCCTCCCTCATCTGGCTGTGGTCTCCCTGTTGGTCAGCACTGCCTTTTTTGCCTACCTGAAGCTCCCCTTCATCTCGTCCCCATCCCTGGATCTGGCCCTGTCAGTTCTGTACTCGGTGGTGCCTCCAGCCCTGAACCCCCTCATCTACAGCCTGAGGAACCAGGAGCTCAAGGCTGAAGTGTGGACACTAAAGACTGGATGGTTTCAGAAACATTAAACTGGTTGCCAATTTCTGCAAATCACTTGTAATAAAACATGTCTTTCATAGTTCTTGTTGGTTTGGTTCTGGCGTTATTTTTCCTTGTTTAGTTATATAATATTGTCCACAAAGGAAGGCCATTATTTCTTCCATTTCTCATTTTGTTTCTCTCCACCTTGCCTGTGGCCCCAGACTGTGTCAGTGATGAGCTGTGCTTTCAGGGGCTTGAAATGAACTAAAGGATCTGCCAGCAAAGTTTCCAGCAGAGATCCCCCTTTAGTTCCCCTCTCTGGAGCTGCAGCAGCAATGTCTGTGTGCAGAGCTGGGGGCAGATCAGGGCTGGCACAGCAGCTGTGCCCAGGAGCAGCAGCCCTTGGTGCTGCCAGTGCTGCTCCCGTGGCACTGCCCCGCTGCCCTCCTGGCCCTCGTGTTGCTGCAGGGCCTGAGTGCTCTCGGGCTGGCTCCCAGCCCTGGGCTGGCAGTGCCGGGGCTGCAGCAGGGCCAGGCCATGGGCACTGCTGGGGCAGCGCTGACGCCTCAGGGCAGGGCCTGGGGGCTCGAGGCTCCTTGCCCAGGCTCTCTCAAGAACACGCCCAGGCCAGTGCTGAGTAGAGAAAAGCCCCATGAGCAGCCCCAGGGTGGCCGTGGGCAGGGTGGGGGCAAACAGCATGGCTGGTGCTCTGCAAGGTCCCTGGGGGAGCCGGGAAGGAGCAGCAGAGCAGGGGCTGATCCATCCCCCCTGCGCTGGACAGCCCAGGGCAGCGTCCCAGAGCGGCCTCATGCAGCTGCCAGCAACATCCCCCCTGTGCAGCCCTGGCCTCTCCCCAGCTCAGAGAGGGGCTGCATCCTTGCAGGCAGAGACACGGCAGCACTGCCTCAGGAGCCCCTGTTTGCATTGCACAGCCCAGGCCTCAGCACCCCCACGCTGTTGCTGTGGGGAGATGAAGCTGAGTGAGCACAAATGCCATCAGCCCCTGGGGCCAGCAAGGGCTGCGGGACGGCAGGGAAACCACTCAGCTTGCTCGTGGCCTCTGAAGTCAGCCAGAAAGTTTGTTCCCATGAGCTGGGAGTTTGCTGTCCGACTGCTGACATTGTTGCTGCTCAGAGCCAGGGCTGCCTGGCAGCCACCCCCAAACAGACCTGAGCATTTCCTTTGCTTCCCCTTTGCTTTCTTTCCTCTTTCCTGCTCCACATTTCTTCCTCTTGCCCATCCCTGTCCCCTCCCCTGCAAACAGCCCATCCCTGCTTGCCCTTTCCTCTCTGGCCCCACTCCCCATTTCAGTTCCTGCCTTGGCACCATGGAAACGTCCCTTGGGGAGCAGGATCATCCCTCAAGTGCTTCAGGAATTGTCTGCAGGGCCCTGCAGTGCCTCGTGCTGTTCCCTTGCCAGAGGCACCACAGGCCAGGGGGGCACATCTGGGCTGCTGTGTCTGGGTGTGGGGCTCCCTGTTGTGGGCCAGGGAGGAGGAGCTGGAGAGGCTCTGCAGGACTGACAGGAGGGGCTTTGGGGCCTGTGTGGAGAAGCTGAGGGCCAGGGGCTGCTGGACCTTCTGAAGAGGAGGCCCAGGGCTCATCCTGCAGCTGCTTCAAGGGTGGGTTCAGAGAATCCCAGAACCAACCAGGTTGGAAAAGACCTTGGAGATTATCAAGTCCAACATGTGCCCTAACATCTCCTTGTGTCCCCTGAGCCTCCTCTTCTCCAGGATAAACAACCCCAGCTCCCTCAGCCGCTCCTCACAGCACTTGTGTTCCAGACCCCTCACCAGCCTTGTTGCCCTTCTCTGGACACCCTCCAGCCTCTCAATGTCCTTCCTAAATTCGGGGGCCCAGAACTGGACGCAGCACTTGAGGTGTGGCCTCACCAGTGCTGAGCAGAGGGGAAGAATCCCTGCCCTGGTCCTGCTGGCCACATCATTCCTGATCCAGGCCAGCTGTCATTGGCGTTCTTGGCCACGTGGGCACACTGCTGGCTCATATCCAGCCTGGTGTCCATCAGTGCCCCCAGGTCCCTTTCAGTCTGGCCGCTGTCCAGCCACTCTGTCCCCAGCCTGTAGCGCTGCAGGGGTTGTTGTGGCCAAAGTGCAGGACCTGGCACTTGGTCTTGTTGAACCTCACATTGTTGGATTGGGCCCAAATTTTAGTTGGATTTCAAAGGGCTTTTCCAGCCTCGTTGTTTCTGTGATTCTGTGATGGCTGTGACACTGCAGGGCCCTGGGAAAGCCAAGGGGCCACTGTGACACTGTGGGGCCTTGTTGAACCCAGTGGCCATTTTGACAGTGCAGAGCCAAGGACACCCTTGTGAGATTCCAGGGCCCAATGGAACCAAGGGGACATTGTTACACTGCAGGGATTCATGGCACTAAGTGTGAAAAATGAGAATTAGTTTGTTCACTGACTCATCACATAAGAGATATACGAGGGTATGTGCACTGCAGAGGAGCACAAGAATGTGTGCATTATAAGAAAGACTGGAGCCCTTTTGTGAGACAGCCCACTCTGTATTATATGCTTACCTGAATCCATATTATATGCTTGCCTAAGTTTATGCTGTGTGCTTGCCTAAACCTATCTTATATATACTTGCTTAAATGTATGAAATGATTGTAATCATGATTTACAAGTTTTAAGGGAGCCAGGTTGTAACTGAGTGAGGACAAGTCCAAACAGATCTGCTGTCTGCAATAACCAAGATAAGCAAGTTCCTGTCTGCTGGAGGAAGTTAAGCCCGGTCTAATCCCTGTCTGCTGGAGGAAGTTAAGCCCGGTCTAATTCCTGTCTGCTGGAGGAAGTTAAGCCCGGACAAGTTCCTGTTTGCTGGAGGAAGTTAAACCCGGTCTAGTTCCTGTCTGCTGGAGAAAGATAAGCCCGGACAAGTTTTCAATCACTGGAGTATGTGCAGAGGACTATGGAAAACAGGAACTGGGACTGTATAAATGGGAGCTTGGAAAACGATGGTGTGTGCCGTTGGTGGAGCGGAGACTCCCCGGTACCGCCCAGCGCTGGCTTTTGCTTGCTTGCTTGCTTGCTAATTGAATAAATTTTACATTGGCTCAGACACTTAATTGGGGCGCGTGTCTCAATTCATAACAAATTTGGTGCCGTGACTCGGATTGAGACGATATGGTAAGCAGAGAAACGCACCGGGGAGGCGCGCCCCGCCGAAAGGCGGCCCCTGCGGATCCTGTCTTACCGTTCCTCGACCGACGAACCTAAATTAAGCAAACGAGCAAAAGTTAAAACCAGTAACCCAGTAAACTTTGTGCACGAAGACCGGGACGAACACAGGAGATGTGAGTATAGTATAGGTCGACATCGCTCGGTTCGAGTCCGAGCGAGAGATCGGCACCGTTCGGTTCGAGTCCGAACGTGTAAGTGGTCAGCCCGGCGCGGAGGCGCAGGATGCGTGAGTATAGCTGGCCATCCGTACGGTTTGGGTTGGGTGTCCCGGAGTGCAGTGTGTGAGACGCCCGGCTCGGGGGAAGCGAGTGCGGACCCTTTATTAGTGCGGTTCTTGTAGCCCGCGAGGGAGCGAGCCACAAACGAGGGGAGCGGTTGCTGTGTGTGTGTGTGTAGGCACTCCGGAAGATGGGACAGAGAAAAAGCAAGCTCTCTAAGCCCATGGGAGAGGGGCCCCATGTTAAGTTGCCTCAAATACCTCCGGAGAGTCCGTTAGGGCTCATGATTAAACACTGGGATGATTTCCCTTCCAGGCAAGGAAAAGATAGAGCAAAAATGATTCATTATTGCATGGAAGTTTGGGGAGGAAAGCAAATTCGAGGGGACAACTTATATTGGCCCGTCTTCGGAGCTTCCGAGGACTGGATCTGCCATGCCCTCCTTGTTTATGTAAATTCTAAAGAACCTTTTAGTCAAGAAGAAAGCAATTATGCCAGTTTGTGGGTTGGATCGGACACCAGAGTTAAATTATTTTCTCTAAAAGATAAGGGGGTGAAGAGGGAGGAAAGAGTTAGGGAAGAGGAGGAAGTTCCACTATCACCGCCACCATATGTTCCTCCTCCTCCACCCCCCGCTCCGCTGGCACCACAACCTGCGCCTTCAGCACCAGGCTCGCATATTGACAATTTGGAGTCAGCCCCTAGTTCACCTGAGGGACTGAGGCGAAGGACCAGGAGCCAGACGCGGGGGAGAACAGATCAAAGTAATCTGTTCCCATTGCGGGAAATGCCTATGGGGGGTCCACAGCCAGGGATGGGATTTGTGTCAATTCCCCTGAACTCAGGAAATGTTAGAGAATTTAAAAAAAGAAATGGGAAACTTGCTAGATGATCCCCTAGGGGTGGCCGAAAGGGTAGATCAGTTTCTGGGACCCAACATTTACACATGGGAGGAGATACAGGCCATTTTGGGGATTCTATTTACATCTGAAGAAAAGAATATGATTAGGAGGGCTGGTATGAGAATCTGGGATGCACAACATGCTCAGGGTCCTGCTGCAGATACCAAGTGGCCACTGCAGAGACCAAATTGGGACCATCAGAATGAGGTCCACAGAGGCCATATGCAGGACCTTAGAAACATCATTGTCCAAGGCATAAGGGAAGCAGTTCCTAGAGGGCAGAATATTAGTAAAGCCCTCAATGAACAGCAAAAGAAGGACGAAAGCCCGACTGAGTGGTTGGAGAGGCTACGGAAATGCTTTCAATTGTATTCAGGCCTGGATCCTGATAGCCAGGTAGGACAGGCCTTGTTGAAAACACAGTTTGTTGCAAAATCGTGGGAAGATATTAGGAAGAAAATCGGGAAAATAGAAGATTGGCAGGATAAGGGATTAGATGAACTGTTACGGGAGGCCCAAAAAGTGTATGTAAGGAGGGAGGCGGAGATTCAGCAGGAGCATGTTAAAATGATGGTAGCTGCAGTACGAGAAGGACGGAGAGAAGCATTGGTCCAGATTGCTAAACACTCACAAAGGGGTCCTCCGAGAATAGGACCCGGACCCAGGGGTGAGATAAAAAGAAGGGAAGATTTGACATGTTTTTATTGTGGGAAAAAAGGACATTTGCAGAGAGAGTGTAAGAAGCGAATGTGGGATGAGAGGATGTTCAGAGAAGACTAGGGGTGTCAGGGGCTCTATTTACTGGGGAATCGAGACCAAACTGAGCCCTTGATAAAATTAAAAGTTGGTCCCCAGCAACAGGAAATTGAGTTCCTTGTAGACTCGGGAGCAGAAAGATCTACTGTTCAAAGAGTGCCCCGAGGCTGTCAAACATCCTCGGAGACTGTACAAGTTATTGGAGCCAGAGGAGAACCTTTCAAAGTACCAGTAATAAAAGATGTGCTTTTTGAAACTGAATCAAAACTGGGGTTAGGATCCTTACTATTAGTACCCGAAGCGGACTATAATTTATTAGGGAGAGATTTAATAATAGAATTGGGGATTAACCTAGAGGTTGTGAATAAAGAATTGCGGATCAAGTTGTGTCCTCTGAGAGCTATAGATGAAGAAAAGATAAATCCTGAGGTTTGGTACACCCCGGAGACGGTAGGTAAACTAAACATCACCCCCTTTTCTGTAACTATCAGTAATCCCGAGATACCAGTACAAATCAAACAATACCCCATACCCAGGGAGGGGCGGTTAGGACTTAAACCAGAGGTCAAAAGGCTAATAACACAAGGATTATTAGAACCCTGTATGTCTCCTTTTAATACACCAATCCTGCCAGTCAAAAAGGCAGACGGGACATACAGACTCGTGCATGACTTGCGAGAAATTAATAAACGGACGCTCGCAAGATTCCCCATTGTAGCCAACCCATATACCTTACTAAGCTGCTTGGGGCTGGATGATAAATGATACAGTGTAATTGACCTCAAAGATGCATTCTGGGCATGCCCCTTAGCCGAAAATAGTCGGGATTACTTTGCATTCAAATGGGAGGATCCAGAAACTCATAGGAGACAACAACTAAGATGGACAGTCCTGCCTCAGGGGTTTACTGAGTCGCCCAATCTATTCGGTCAAGCCCTGGAACAAATTCTTAAAGAATATGAGAGTAGAGAGAGAATAACACTGGTACAATATGTAGATGACCTTTTAATAGCAGGAAGAGAAGAGGAGGCTGTGCGTCAAGAGAGCATTAAGTTGTTAAATTTCCTGAGTTTAAAGGGGCTAAAAGTGTCTAAATCCAAGCTACAGTTTGTGGAAAAAGAAGTCAAATATTTAAGACACCGTTTGAGTGAGGGAACAAAGAAAATAGATCCAGAGCGGGTAAAAGGGATACTGTCAATACCTGCACCTAAGAACAAAAGGCAGGTAAGTCAATTACTAGGACTATTAGGATATTGTAGGCAGTGGATAGAAGACTACAGTAGGAAAGTTAAGTTTCTGTATAACAAGCTAGGACAAGATAGTTTGTTAAAATGGACCCCGGAAAATGAACAACAATTAGAACAACCAAAACTGGATTTGGCTAACGCTCCAGTCTTAAGCCTACCGGACTTAAAAAGACCATTTTATCTGTTCGTAAATACAGACGGGGGAACTGCTTACGGAGTGCTCACGCAAGACTAGGCAGGAAAAAAGAAACCAGTGGGATATTTGTCCAAATTGTTAAATCCGGTGAGTCGGGGATGGCCAACATGCTTACAAGCTGTGGTGGCAGCTGCCCTCCTAGTGGAGGAGGCTCATAAGGTTACCTTCAATGGGGAATTAAAAGTTTTATCACCCCATAACATACGGGGGATATTGCAGCAAAAAGCTGATAAATGGATTACTGATTCCAGACTCCTTAAGTATGAAGGAATATTAATAGACTCACCAAAACTATCATTAGAAGTAACAAATGTACAGAACCCAGCCCAGTTTCTATATGAAGAACCTAATAAAGAACCACTAATACACAATTGCCTCCGTACTATAGAGGAGCAAACGAAGATTAGACCAGATTTGGAAGAAGAAGAATTAGGTCATGGAGAGAAGCTGTTTGTGGATGGGTCATCTAGAGTGATAGATGGAAAACGTAGATCGGGATATGCAGTAATTAGAGGAAAAGATTTTCAAGTTATAGAATCGGGGCCCCTGAGTAATTCCTGGTCAGCACAAGCTTGTGAACTATATGCCATCTTACGAGCCCTACAGCTGTTAAAAGGAAAAGTGAGGACAATCTTCACAGACTCGAAGTATGCATATGGGGTGGTACATACTTTCGGTAAGATATGGGAAGAACGAGGTTTAATAACTTCCCGAGGAAAAGATTTGATACATCAAGAACTAATTATACAAATCCTCAGTGCCTTGAGGGGCCCGAGTAAAATTGCTGTAGTACACCTTAAAGGACATCAGAAAGGGCTTGATCCTAAGAGCAGAGGTAACAATATAGCAGACCAGGAAGCTAAAAGAGCAGCTCTCCTAATTATACAACAAAAACCAAAGAAGGATCCATTAGAAGAAAGGAGAAAGTGCGCCACCTGCGGGGATAACTTAGAAAAACACCCATGTTATGGCTGTTGGAAAAACTGGGGAATCGAGGCAGTGAAATGCGCTTGTGAGACACCTGAGGCGGATTTTTGTTACATACATGGGAAAATATGGCATATCTATAGCTTCACAACACAAGAAAAAGAGAAATTAAGTAAAATAGGAGTAAGTGAAGGGGAAAAAGGGAAATGGAAACTTCCCGATGGAAGAGAAGTCCTTCCTAAATCAGTGGCCATGGAAGTGTTGCGAAAGTTTCATGAAAAGACACATTGGGGAACTCAGGCTCTGGTAGATCAATTTGCAATACAGTATATGAGCATAGGTGTCTATAACTTGGCCAAATATGTGGTAAATAGCTGCATAACCTGTCAAAGAGTAAACAAAAACCAAGTGAGGAAAAGACTCATGGGAGGTCGGAATTGGCTCATCGGCCGTTTGCAAGGATACAAATAGACTTTACTAAGCTACCCAAAGTAGGAAGATATAAATACTTATTAGTTATTGTGGATCATCTTACCCATTTTATAGAAGCATACCCAACCGCCAAGACAACAGCACAGACAGTAGTTAAAGTATTATTAGAAGAATTAATTCCCTGATATGGTGTAATGGAAGCAATAGATTCTGATCGAGGACCCCATTTCGTATCTAAAGTAACTAAGGCCACTTTGGAAGCCTTAGGAATAAAATGGGGACATCATACCCCTTGGCACCCTCAAAGTTCAGAAAAAGTAAAAAGAATGAATGGAGAAATAAAAAAGCAGTTGACTAAGTTAATGATGGAGACAAAATTATCATGGGTAAAATGTCTTCCCCTTGCTCTATTAAATATAAGAACCAGGCCCCGCACAGATATAGGGCTCTCCCCATTCGAGATGTTATATGGGATGCCCTATGATTTAGAGGCACCACGAGATCACCCTCAGCTTAAAGATTCGCAAGTATTGTCTTACATCATGAAGCTGATGAGTCATAGAAAAATATTAAAGAAAAGAGGGATGGTTGTTCAGAGACCCCCATTAGATATGGCAATCCATAAAATACAACCTGAGGATTGGGTGTTAGTTAAATCGTGGAAAGAATCCTCACTAACCCCACGGTGGAAGGGTCCTTACCTCGTTTTGCTTACTACAGAAACCGCTATACGGACAGCTGAGAAGGGATGGACACATGCTAGCAGAATAAAAGGACCCATCTCACCCAGCTCCAGCGGGTTGTGGCAAGTCACCAGCTCACCCGGAGACTTAAAGCTGAGGCTTCAGAAGCATTAAATCATTCAATGGACACTTTTAAGATTGAATACCTGTATAATCCATTTATACTAGAGGACGGGCAAGTAGCAACTATAAGCATTAAAATTAGACGTGAGAACCTGCACTGTAATTGTTATCCTTTTGTATGCTTTGTTTGTAAAGTGTGTCGAGAACGGTGGTGGTCCCATTGTCATAGAGGAACTCCCCTGCAAGGGGTTTGCTACTCTTGATAGAACCAAGAAAGAGTTTTAACTGAACGGGCATAACAATTAAAAGAATCCAAAAGTGAGATTATTCGGGAATTCAAAAAGTAGTAAGAAATATTTGCAAAAGGTATTAGACCCGAAAATTATTGCTACCACTCTAATGAGCCGATCCCATTTGTTACTGAAATAATTAAGAGGTGCTGTCGAAAGCTCCTGAAAAAAATAAGATGTAACTCACCTCGTGTGAAAAACATTTACTGGCACTCTTATATTTTGAGGCAGACGACTAAGAACAAAAATCATCCTCCTGAAGAATACTCCTGCTACTGAGAAGATGGCACACCTCGTGGCTCGAAGCACCCGAGTTGACGAGCGAGGCAGAGGAGTAGCAAACTGTGGAGGGTTGAGCCCAGGAGCTGGGATTACAGAGAAATGCTTAAAGCGCTGTCTCAAGGCTAGTAATAACGGAGCAAGACCGCAGAGCCCCCATATAAGGAGAGTAAGAGGCTATCACCTCAGTAACTGAGGATCCACGAATTGGGGAAGAATCACAAAAGTAAATCTTAAAGGGAACCACCACCCAACCCGACAGGCTATGTTAATTGTGATAGGGGTTGCTTTATGTTTTTCCAATTGCAATGGTGAAATAAGCTCGTATGAACCATTCAAGTGGACCTTGTCTAGGTGGGAAGATCAAAAAGTCGTTCAAGTTATCACAACAGTAGGAGAACCTTCATTTAAAGTCACAGTAGGGTCTTTAAGACCTTCTTGGCTGCAGAACCAAATAGTCGGATATTATATGTGTCCAAGTTCCAACCCAGGAAAAAGCTATTGCAATCATCCTGGTCACTACTATTGTGCTTATTGGGGATGTAAAACTGTTGCATCAGAGTGGCAACCTGTTACCCCAGATGATTTTATCAAAACCCAGTGGGGACCAGTGGGTTGCCAGTTCCGACCATGCGGATCTGGCTGTCTGAAGGCCATACGGGGGACCCCACCAGGGAACTCTCCAAAAGGTAACGATATTTGTTCTTATATTTGGATAAACATCACCAGATCAGAAGACCCAAGCTGGTTATTAGGAAAAACATGGGGTATTCGATTATATGTATCAGGAGCAGATCCAGGGAGCCTAATTTTTATCAAAAAGGAAATAGTCCCAAATGACCTGGAACAAGTAGGACCCAACCCCGTGATAACATCAAACGCAAGATCCAACCCGGTGTTAACATCAGGTAAAGAAAAAGAACCATCTCGGAGTAATGAAATGTTAAACCAAATTTATATAACGAATCACACCACCAAGAACACTCTAGGGGATGATGCAACGAGTGATGATGACGTAAGAAGTAATGATGCAGGAAGTAACAGCCTATGGAAAATATTGCAAGCTAGTTATCAGGTATTAAATGGAAGTAACCCTCAGTTAACTGCTAATTGTTGGTTATGTTATGGGATTAGACCTCCTTTTTATAAAGCAATTGGGATAGACTCAGAGGCAAAAAACGTAAATGGAACTAACCCAGCACAATGCTTATGGAGAAAAGAGAAAGATCAGAGTCAGGGCCTTACCTTGGAACAAGTAAAAGGGAAAGGAAGATGTGTGGGGGCAGTTCCGGCGCATAAGCGGCACCTCTGTAAAGTGGTGATGAAGCTAAAAAAGGAAGAGAGGCCAGCCGAGTGGTTATTACCAGCTGAAAATACGAAGTGGGTGTGCTCAAACGTTGGAGTCACTCCCTGCATTTCCCTGAAACAGTTTGACAAAAGTAAAGATTTTTGTATACAGGTGGCCATTGTACCCAAGATTATATATCATCATAAAGATTATGTATATAGCCACCAGATAACACAAGAACATCACCTAGTGAAGCGTGAGCCCTTTACCGCCCTTACCATTGCTACGTTGTTTACACTTGGAGGAGCAGAAGCAGCAACAGGAATAACATCTTTAGTTAACCAACACAAAGAATTTAAAGCGCTTAGAGTTGCAGTTGATGAAGACTTAAGCAGAATAGAGAAGTCGATTGATGCGCTGGAAAAATCGGTACGATCTTTATCTGAAGTAGTGTTACAAAACAGGCGAGGTTTGGATTTATTATTTCTGCAACAAGGGGGGCTATGCGTAGCCTTAAAAGAAGAATGCTGCGTTTATGCGGACCACACAGGGATCGTACGAGACACCATGGCTGAGCTTAGGAAAGGGTTAGAAACGCGGAAAAAGGAGCGTGAGGCACAACAAAGTTGGTATGAATCTTGGTTTAATTATTCTCCCTGGCTGACCACTTTGCTTTCTACTATTGCGGGACCGTTAATTTTGCTAACACTGGGACTAACCTTTGGGCCTTGTATTTTTAACAAACTTATTACTATTGTAAAAAGACGCTTAGAGGCAGCACATTTAATGCTAATGCATGCGAAATATGAGCATATTAAAAACAACGAGGAAATGGAAGAATCCCTAATCTTAAGTCAACAAGAGTTGAAAAGATTCAGTAAACAAAATGTTTAAAAAAAAAAAAGGGGGGGGTTGTGATAAATGAGAATTAGTTTGTTCACTGACTCATCACATAAGAGATATACGAGGGTATGTGCACTGCAGAGGAGCACAAGAATGTGTGCATTATAAGAAAGACTGGAGCCCCTTTGAGGGACAGCCCACTTTGTATTATATGCTTACCTGAATCCATATTATATGCTTGCCTAAGTTTATGCTGCATGCTTGCCTAAACCTATCTTATATATACTTGCTTAAATGTATGAAATGATTGTAATCATGACTTACAAGTTTTAAGGGAGCCAGGTTGTAACTGAGTGAGGACAAGTCCAAACAGATCTGCTGTCTGCAATAACCAAGATAAGCAAGTTCCTGTCTGCTGGAGGAAATTAAGCCCGGTCTAATTCCTGTCTGCTGGAGGAAGTTAAGCCCGGACAAGTTCCTGTTTGCTGGAGGAAGTTAAGCCCGGTCTAGTTCCTGTTTGCTGGAGAAAGATAAGCCCGGACAAGTTTTCAATCACTGGAGTATGTGCAGAGGACTATGGAAAACAGGAACTGGGACTGTATAAATGGGAGCTTGGAAAACGATGGTGTGTGCCGTTGGTGGAGCGGAGACTCCCCGGTACCGCCCAGCGCTGGCTTTTGCTTGCTTGCTTGCTTGCTTGCTAATTGAATAAATTTCGCATTGGCTCAGACACTTAATTGGGGCGCGTGTCTCATTCATAACATGGGGGGGAGGCGAAGTTGGGGCCGCCGGCTTCCCGGGACTTTCCAAGGCCGATCCGTCCCCGGAAATCTGCCAATCATCCGAGATCGGCGGGCTAGCAAGCCGAGTGCTCTCCGGGGGGACCCATCCCCCGCCTTCACGGTCTGGGGCGGGAGGGTGGGCTCAGACGCTGTCTGTGAGCCGAACTCTCCGTCCCACTCACCCTCAGACAGCTCGGAGAAGTCTCCCAGCGAGCTGACAGGGGTGATATCCCCTGAAAAGCTCTCCTGGCTTTGAGTAACAGAATTTACCTGCCTCCAAGACACTAGTAACCTAGCCATACTCTGGCTATATGCCTCTGCGACCGCCCCTTGCAGGGCTCTTCCCACGAGGGTCCACTTTGACTTAAAAAGGACGTTACAGCCATCTGGAAAGACCCCCTTTACCTTGCCCCAAAAATATAAATTCTCTAAGTCTGATCTGCATATATCCATATCCTCACTTTCTAAAAATATTTCGAGAACTTCTAACGCCAAGGAGTCGTTTAATGATCTCTCCTTGGACACCCCCATATTTAATTTTCTTACCTGAGGTTTAAAACCTAAGCCTGCTTCTTCCTGGTACGGGCCACCAGATGTCGCACTTGGACACGAAAGAAGCACGCAGACTCAAGCAGCAGGATAGGACCTCCAGCAGGGCAAAAAGACCCTGCCCTTCTTTATTCTCTCATTTTATATCTTTCTTAAGGCAGCCCTGGATTGGTAGATGAAGTTACCACCTCTGCAACTCCACAGGACACTGACACAGTCTATCATCTTTCTCCGCCTTAGGAGAAAGGAATGCACAACAATCCATGAGTTCAAAAACAATGTAGGCTGGTTAGGAAAACAAGGACTATGTTTATAGAAAATGCATGAGAAATTCTACTACAGAAGTAAAAAACATAGAACACTGCAAAGACCAGGGCGACACTGGGTATGCAGTTACCACCAGCAGAGAGGTAATAGAGTCTGGAACATCGCCAGTGAATACCTCTGCACAGAAAGCGGAAATAATTGCTCTAACCCGAGCTTTAGAGCTGGCAAAAGAAAAAGAAATTAACATCTACACTGACTCAAGGTATGCATTTGGGGTAGTCCATGCACACGGAGCCATTTGGAAGGAAAGAAGACTGCTAAATTCACAAGAGAAGAACATCAAACATGCATCAGAAATATTGAAATGATTAGATGCTGTCCAGTTACCTAAAAAGGTAGCCATCATGCACATTAAAGCACACCAAAAAGTGAGTTCTGAATTGGAGGAAGGAAATATGCTGGCAGATAGAGGCAAAAGACGCAGCCAAAGGTAAAGAACCCAAAGAAGAAGTTGAAGCAGCATTAATTCCAGATAGAAAAATTTCCTTTGAAAGTAAGCCTATATATAACAAAAAAGATAAAAACTCATTGAAACAGAAAATGCAGAATATAATCAGGAGGGATG
Source organism: Monarcha castaneiventris obscurior (assembly GCA_026261815.1). Classification (NCBI taxonomy): domain Eukaryota; kingdom Metazoa; phylum Chordata; class Aves; order Passeriformes; family Monarchidae; genus Monarcha; species Monarcha castaneiventris. The sequence continues at coordinate 351,719 of JAMPIT010000361.1, read as the reverse complement.
GGCTGTAGCTAAAGAAGGAAAACTTGTAGTACCTTCCTATTTGCTGTGGTCATTAGTGCAAAAAGAACATGAGAAAACACATTGGGGTATAGATGCTTTGTACAATTATTTGAAAGAGAAAATTATAGCTAGGAAATTGCAGAGCACAGTAATATTGGTAACTCGTCAGTGTAGTCTTTGCCTCCGAACTAATCCCAAGAATATCCCAAAGCCTAAAACTGGACCAATTAGGAAAGGCTGTGGACCAGGGCAGCAATGGCAAATTGGTTTCACAGAACTACCCAGGAAGGGAGGGTATCGGTACCTATTGGTATTAACAGATACCTTTTCAAGATGGCCAGAAGCCTTTCCAACCAGGACAGCTAAGGCACGGGAGGTGACTAGAGTACTGTTGCAAGAAATAATACCACGTTTTGGAGTTCCAGCCACTGTATCTTCAGACAGGGGGCCACACTTTATTTCAAAAATTGTACAACAAACTAGCCACCACCTAGGAACAGACTGGGAATTGCATACTCCGTACAATCCCCAGTCTAGTGGCCAAGTAGAAAAGATAAATCATTTGATTAAACAACAGATCATAAAGCTGGGGCAGGGAGCAAACTTGCCTTGGCCCCAGGCTCTCCCATTAGCTTTGGTACGAATTCGGACAAAACCAAGGACAAAATTAAAATTGAGTCCCTTTGAAATATTGTATGGGAGGCCATATGCAGTCCAAGAAGGCACTTCACCCATCCAAGTGGGAGAAGAGACCTTACACAGATATGTAGTGGCCCTGAAAAAACAGCTTGGAAAAATTGAGAAATATGTGGCTGGAGCCCAAAACAGGGGATTGGATGGGCCAGTACACGATGTACAACCTGGGGATTATGTGTATGTTAAGTCTTTTGCAGAGAAGACCCTAGAACCGCAGTGAGAGGGACCGTTCCAAGAGCTCCTCACGACCTTCACTGCAATCAAGATCAAGGAACAGAAAGCTTGGATTCACCATTCCCGAGTGAAGAAGGCCCCCGAAAGAGTTTGGAGAATAACACCAGGCGAAGACGAGCTGAAGCTAAAGCTAACGCAAAAAAGTGAATAGTGAACTTGTGGGTATTATAGACATAACGTGTAAAGTAAAAATTTTAATAGTCGTTGTCATAATTATGACAAGAATCAAAGCAACACCACGCAGACACAATGCAACTGGAGTATACCGATGCCAAGGGAATACGATCCACACTCCCGAAAGGCTCTGAACAAAATGCTCAGAGTCACGAATGCAGGTTTGTGGGAAGGGAGAAGTGTTCGGGTTGTGAATATGCTTTTGTGCAAGATGGGTTCCATGAGGCTTTCCATCCACCCAGGAAACCCATCTGATTTGGTCCTGAATGCTGTGACAAATGCTTGAATATGTGCTCTGAGTTCAGATTTAAAATAGAGGAGTGTGCAAAGAGAGCATATTTCATTGACTTTAACCTCACCCAGGTTTGTATAGAGCGCTATGAAAATCAAATTAACTAAACCAGCACCAAGAAAAGCTAAGACTACAATCCAGACATCTAAAAAGAGGCAGTCCCCAGTTCCCACAGTTATGAAAATTGGACCATATGTTATCAAGAAAACTAGAGTTCAAAAGTTGTTAACTAACCTAGAATGGTCCCTAAAAAGGGTAAAAATAGAGATACAAGTAAATATATCTGCCATTTGGCCAGAGTGTGCCCCATTTCTCAAAAATCCTTCTACAAATTGGAGCAATTGGCTCAGAAACTGTATGCCTTACAACTTCAAAACTAAGAGGGACCTTACAGGACTGTTAGGAACAGGATTGGGAGTTGTAAATGCAATCGATTCAGAAGTATTGATGAACAAATTAGCCACAGTGGGGAGTGACGTAGTTGAATTACAGCAACGGCTGCAATCCTCCTTGCTGGCTTTAGGTAACCATCCTTGGAAACTGTCCAAAGTATTGCCAGATTGGGAAGCCACAGAAGAATTAGATCATGAAGTAATGATTAATGCCCTCGGTGTAGCCAGCAAAAATGTTTCTTTAGCTCTTGGCTGCACTCAAGCACAACTGTGGGTGCAGCGTGTAGCTGCTTCAGTAATCAGAGAAGGTGAAGTAGGGATTTTCCCTGCGGGAATTCGTAAAGTTGTTTGGCATAATGCCTCTGAAATTGAAAAAGAACTTCAATCTTGGTGGATTTTAGTCAATTTTACCTATGACCCTGTGACAAATGTAGTCACAGCCTTCGTTCTGACTATTCATAATGCATCAGTGAGCTTGATATAGCCAATAATTGCTCTGGGATTAAATCATGGGAGAGCTGTACTCTACCCCTCTGAACATAGAACGTGGGCACGAGAGAGTAGAGGGCAATGGCCAACCATTAACGTGGAGCCGTGCTCAGTGAAAGAGCAATTGGGATACATATGTGAAGGAATCCCAGAAGAAGACAGAGATACTTGTTTGGATACAGATCAAAGCATTTGTCACTTTGAAGTGCGTTCAGTCAACCCAACGACTCGGCTGGTGTATCCCGGACAAGGCTGTGTCTGCCTCAGGACAGCATGTCCCACCATAATGATAGACGACCTCATCGTAAATGAGACTCAATCCAATTTATGCATTTGCAACTTCACAAATGAAGGATGCGACTTTTCCTATCAGGCACCTGTGATAACACACCAGTATATAAAGGCGAGCCTGACTACCCTACAGAAAATCTTGCCGGTGCCCATTCATTAAGGAATGAACTTAACACTGGTTGTTCAACTGCTAAAACACCCAGAGTTACAGAAAATTTTGAAAGAAATTGGAGATGCAGGGAAAAAGACCCTAATTATGATACACTATGACACAGAAACAATTCAAACTGTCTTCAAGTGATTTGAAGAACACTTGTCTCATCACTGGTGGGATGTGCTTTTTGGATGGTCTCCAACAGCAACTGGTGTACTAAATGCCTTGATTCATCCTATTGTTGTATTACTCTTTTTAGTAAGTATTAGTCTAACCCTATCTGTTGTGATGCTTGTCTGGAACTGGAGAATTTTGTGAAGAATAGCTGCTTTAACATCGCTCTCCAAAGCGTATGGCCTAGTCTTACGAGACTATAGCCGTACAGCATGGATAGATGAAAAAGAGTTTCCATATTGAGTAAAAGAATTTACTCATCGCAAAAGAGAAGTGTGGAATGAAACATAGGATTTTATTGTAGACACTTAAATGTAGAAAATTTAGATAAAAGTTACTTTTGTTGAAATCAACTGGAATAAAAAGATGTAGAACTCAGCTGGAAAGGAATTAATGATGAAGTAGGATAGGCTTTGATTATTTGATATTTATTCAGCTGTGTCTAGAATGGACAATTAATAATCTTAGAAAAAGAAATTCAAAGGAGAGTCTAGACAGTTACAAATTCTACCCAGATGCAACCTATTCAAAAGCAATGGAAGAGAGCACTGGGAGTTTTCCAAGGTCAAATGTATTGTCAAAAACCAGAGAAGCAAGAAGGTCAAAGTGAGGAAGACAAGTATTACTTCCTCAAAAGCAACCCTCAGACCCATTTTACGACCACCCACCCAATTCTATTGCAAGAATTGCGCATGCTTAATGACTTTTTTCTAATTTCCATATGAAGCGGGGAATGGGAGGTGCTTATGCTATGAATACGTATCTGTATTTCAAATATGCATTATTGCTATAGATAAATAAGTTCTGTGTTGCATTGTGATTCCAGAGCTGTATATTTGGGAGCTATCCCTGCAGCTCTCCAGCACTGAAATAAACATACACTTTCTAACCTTAACAAGTTAGAGAGTCTTTGTCTGTCTCGGGTGGATATCGATATTAGATCTATATCCACGTTTTAATAATTCACAACAACCCCTGCAGCGCTACAGGCTGGGGACAGAGTGGCTGGACAGAGGCCAGGCAGAAAGGGACCTGGGGCACTGATGGACAGCAGGCTGGACATGAGCCAGCAGTGTGCTTTAAGCCTCCATCTGCTTCACTCCTCTGCTGGGCTCTGCAGAGGAGCTGCTCCTCATCAGAGCTGCCTCTTTGGAGCTGTTCTTGGACTGCAAAAGCTTGGGAGCTCCCTCTGTGCCAGGAGTCTGGCCCAGCTCAGCAGCACAGACACAGCACAAGGACTTTAATGACTCTCTCAGGGCTTTGGTGTTGTTTACATCAGACTCAGTCCCTGATTTTGTCTTCAAAAAACATCTCAGGAACTCAAAGTCAGAACCAAACCCTAAAGTTTCTTTTAATGGGTCCCACTGAGGGTCACGGCTGAGAAAATGTCCCCAGGCTCCAGTCAGAGCAGAACACTGGAGACAGTGATGACAGGTGGGGACAAACAAGGGAAAGGTGTCTCTGATGCTGAGCAAAGCTGGATGTGTTTGAGGATTGCAAAGGGCCAAGGCCTGAGCCTCAGCCCCTGGCAAGGCACATCCTGTCCCTCCCTCAGTGCTCAGGGCTCTTCCCGGGGCACTGGGATGTGGGGATGTGCAATGCCAAGGGCAGCACCATGGGGCGGCCCCTGCCAGGCTGCTGAGCAGGGCCAAGGAGGCACTGAGGCCCCAGGGCTGCAAGGGTCACTTGTCTCCTGCTGGCCCCAGGGCCAGGGCCAGCAGCCGTGGCCAAAGTGCTGCACGAGTTGGCTCTGGCAGGGCCTTGCAGCTGCTGCCCATCCCTGTGCCCTCTCCAGCCCAGGCTGTGCCACGGTGTCCCTGCCCTGTGCCTCTGTCCCTGCAGGCTGTCGTCATCCCCCCGGCTGCCCCAGCTCGCTGGCCCCTTCCTTTGCTGGCAGCTCTGCGTCCTGCCTGCCTCTGCCTGGGCACACAAAGCCTTGGGCTGCTCCAGACTCCTTCTGGGGGACGTGTTGCACCACAGCCCTGCCCTGGGACAGAAATTCCTCTTTCCTCCTGTCCAGTCTGTATCTCCCCAGCTGCCCTTGGCATTAATTCTTTCTTTCTCCAGCTGTTCTCTGCTATGTCAAAAGGATCCACCATCTCTGAAACCACCCTTCAATCCCTCCCAGGGCTCTCCTCCGCTGTCCTCAGTCTCCACTCCACTGAGCACAGAGCTCCTCTGTCCCTATATAGTGTTCATGGGCTTGACGCCTCCAAACCCCACCTTGGCAGATCTCTGAGCCCTCTCCAAGGTGATGGCAAATGAAAACATTCTGCTCATAGTCTAAGAAAATCCCCTGAGGCCAAGGCCAGCCAGACCTGTCTGTAAGGGCAGCTTTTGTGTGGGAGCAATCCTTGGATAGATGGAATTTGGGAGGTAGAATATCAGTTTTGGCCAGGGACACCTGGACGAGAAGGACGGTTCTTTTCCACTGGAAGGAAAGCACAGAGCCCCAGTGTTTTGGTGGTAGACGAGAGGCAGCCATCAGGAGGCCAAACCAGCCACACTTGTCTCTCCTGGAAGTTTCTGCTGGGAGCAATCCTTGGCTATATGGGATTTTGGAGGCCAAATCCTATTTCATCCACGGGTGCCTGGATGAGAAGGATGGTTCTTTTCCGTAGGAGGGAAAGCAGAGATCCCTGGTGTTTCAGGGGCAGATGAGAGGTGACCACCAGAGGCCAAGGCCAGCCAGAGCTGTCTGTCCTGGCAGCTTTTGTCTGGGAGAAACCCTTGCACACAGGGAATTTTTGTAAGGGAAGTGCCCATTTTGGCCATGGATATCTGAAAAAAGGACCGTTCTTTTCCATAGGAAGGAAAACAAGGAGCTCCAGTACTTCAGGGACTGAGGAGAAGCGGCCCTCAACATTCCAAGGTCAGCCAGACCTGTCAGGCAGCCCCCGAGAGGCCAAGGCATCCAGACCTGTTCCATGTTCCCTTGGTTCCATGGGGCCCCACAGTGTCACAATGGTCTCCACAATTCCATGGGGCCTTGCAATGCCACAATGCTCTCCATGGACCCACAGTGCCCCGCAGGATCACAACGGCCCTTTGGCTCCTTGAGGCCCTGTAATGCAACAATGGCCTCTTGGTTCCACAAAGCCCTGCTGCTTCACACTGGCCCCTTGGGACCATGCAGCTCAACAGTGCCACAGGGATCCCCTTGGTTCCATGAGGTCTCACAGAGCCACAATGGCCCCTTGGTTCCATGAGGCCCCCAGTGTCCCCATGGTCTCCACAGGAAGGAAACAACCGAGCCCCAGGGCTTCATGGGCAGATGAGGGGCAGTCACCAGGGGCCAAGGCCAGCCAGATTAGACAGTACTGGCAGATTTTGTCTGGGAGCAATCCCTGGATATAAGGAATGTTAGAGGCAGAATCCCAATTTCGGACAGGGACTCCTGGAGGAGAAGGACGGTTCTTTTCCATAGGAAGGAAAGCACAGAATGCTGGTGTTTCAGGGGCAGATGAAAGGCGGCCATCAGAGGCCAAGGCCAGACAGACCCCTCTGCCCTGGTAGCTTTTGTCTGAAAGCAACCCTTGGATACAGGGAATTTTGGAGGTGGAATCCCAATTTCAGCCATTTCTGCGTTTATAAGAAAGATGGTTCTTTTATACAGGGGGGAAAGCACAGAGACCAAGTGTGTCGCAGCTGCCGACCGGAGAGTAAGAACGACTCAGAGACAGGAATGCAGTCCAGCGAATAGATGGAATTATTTAATTAATAAAGGACAGGTTTTTATGTGTTTAGTTCTCTTAGTGTCTACCTAAATGGCAAGAGGTTATTGGACCTCTTGCTAACTACCTACCAGAGTGATTGGTCAGTTCTCACATCGTTCATTCTCCTAGTCGAGACCATAACAATTCTAATTATATTTGCAGGTGCAATATAGCAAACTCAGTTTACAGAAATCTTATCATGTTTTGCATAGTTCAGCATGAGAAAGACAGCTTTCACGAACTACTGCAGAGAGCTGAAGAAATCCTCTGCTGAGGCTTCTTCAGCATCCATAATTCCCCTTTTTTTATTTTATAAGATCAAAAAGGTAGCGTTTGTAATCCTTGCGGGATCCCTTGCAGCAAGGAGAACAAACACAGCAAATTGGGGTCCGTTTGGTAGTGGCCAGTTACCCAACAGGAGTTGAATCAGATGCTGATGTAAAGCCGGCAGAGAAACTCTCCAGCAGTGCCCTAGGGAACACATCTAACAAATTCAATTCTACATTAGCTATTACAATTCTAACTATATCAGCTATTACAATTCTTATAATTGCCTTAAGGGCTTTAACATTCTGATTCCATAGTGTTCTGACTCCATAACAAAGGAAACTTAAAATTCAGTCTCTGCTTGTAGAAGGACCATCCAACTGATGGTCAACATCCTGGTCATCATCAGGAGGATCACTTGGTTGATGATCTGCATTCCGGAGATCACTCGGAGGTTGCCCGTTCTGCTTCTGATGCCGCAGGTCAGGGCGAACGCATCTTGCAGGCAGCCATCGTACCCCAGTATCTGTGGAAACGCAAGCATACCCACGGCCCCAAGCCATAAGCTCACACGGACTCTCCCACTTGTTAGTGAGCAGGTTCCGTACCCAGACTTTCGCTCGAGGCAGGTGCGTCTCGCCTGAAGGCTGCAACGAAAGGAAATGGCTCAAAATGACAGGATTGTCTGAATTTGGTGGCACTGTAAGATGATTAGTTGTATATAGAGCTTTTTAATTGACTCTGTGGTATACAGAAGGCATGCCTAAGACCGTGAAAGCCAGCCTCCAATGAGCAATGACATCGCGGCCCTTTTCCCCAGTATGAGCACGCGCCCACATAGCTGAGGAGAAAGTGTCAATAGACACGTGCACATACTTGGACCTACCTGATTCAGTGATGTGTGTTACATTCGTTTAAGCTGCAAGGCTTTAGGCCTCTGGGGTTCACTCCCACTGGTAGAGGCACAGCAGGTCCGTGACAGTCAGCGCAAGCACTGACAAGGTCACGAACCTCAATTATCATGAAATGAAACTGCTTTTGCAGTGTATATGCCTGGGCTTATGCAATTTTTGTCAGGCTGAGGCGCTACCCATGCAGGGTTAACTTGTCAGGTTAACCTGTCAGCCCTGGCATTGCCTTTTGGTCTAGAACCTAGTAAATTGGTGTGACTTCTTAAATTGCACACCACAAAATTTTCAATAGTAAAAACAGAGCCACATTATTGACTTCTTTTAGAAGTGAATAATCCAAACATTGAATTATATCTGCTACGTAAGCAGAATTAGTGACCAAATTCAAAGCTATCAGTGGAGGAATCCACTTGATAAACCTAACAAGCAGAAACATCCTGTTGAAGCTCTTCCAATGCTCGTCGTGCTTCAGGAGTCCATTTCCGAGGTGAATTCAACTCAGGGTCCCCCTTTCAAAATATTAAAGTGAGGAAAGTTTGATCATGGGTAGTCAACTGAATCCCCTTACAGATTCGACATTATTTCCTGCAGGCACAGTAAAAACATTCAGGTTTATCATTAGAATGCAAAGGAATCACAAGAACAATCCTTCAAATCAGATCAGGATTTCCCACCCCTGTTGGGATCACGGTGGGTGAGGGCATGCCAGGCTGCAGTGCCCTCATACAGCCATCACTGTATTAACTTATCCTGCACTGGGTCGCGGGACTGCAGCCCCAGACCCCACCTTAGAACAGGCTGCGACCATGTCTGCCAATGTAGGGTTCCCCAGCAAAGCATCTATGATCCTTCTGCACTCCTCATTGGCATTATCCCTTGCTAACTGCTTGCATAATGCCTGTCTTAGCACCTCATTTTCTACCTGTTTCTCAAGTGCCCCGGCTATCTTTTCAACAAAGGACAGAAAATTTTCCATCTCCTCCTGAGATATTTTCACATATCGTGTTTTTGGGGCAGCCATGTCTATACTTTTGACTATGGCTCCCATTCCCACCTTCTGAGCCTGTTCAAGGATCAGAGGATGCCAGGTAGCTTGGAGATCAGGATTGAAAAATTGATTAGTTCCCATAAGAACATCCACCCCAACTGCGTACCTGGGGTCATCTTGAGGCAAGTGCTTATTCTCTGCTGCGACCCTTTCAGCCATCTTTCTCCAGTTGCTCTCAAAAACTGTAAATTGCACAGGCTGAAACAACACCTGGCCTAGATGCTTAATGTCAAATGGAGCAAGCAAGTCAGTATTCATCACTCTAATAATTTGCATGACTTCAGGAGAGCCCAGGCCGTATTGTGCTACTTTGGACTGCAGGTCCTGGACCACTTTCCAGGCTATGACAGTGTGCCTGTCAACCTGCCCCCTATTTGGGACAGCCTTAAAGACAGGATAAGCTTGGATATCCCCCTGTGAAGTCCCACTACCATCGTGATCCACCGACAGACCTTCCTGAGGTCCTGTACAGACCCCCTGACCTCACACATCTCCCCTTGGCTCTTTGGGCATCCCTGTCTTCTCTATCAGATCCCAGTCCCCTTCTTCTAGAGCTCGGAGTTTGACAGCCTCCCAAAAGTGCCTCGGGTTCCTCGGGCGTATGGTCACCTGGCATGCCGGGAGCGTCCAGGAGCGATTCAGACGCACCGGCTGCCGTGCTGCCTTGGTGTCCTGCCGTGAAGCAGATGTGTCTCCTGGAGGCTCCAATGCAGACAAGCTGGATGCTGGCACCGCGCCAGAGGACGGCGTGAGGCAGGCGGAGGCTTGCATAGGCACCGCTGCCAGCGGCTCCGCTCCTTGGGGCGGCACCGCAAGCTGTGTGCCCGGGACCGCGGGCACGGCTGACGCCGCAGCCTGCGGGACGGGCAACGCTGAGGGAGCGGGCGAGGCGGGGGCGATCCCGGGCGGGGTGGGGGCGACCGACGCGGCCGGAGCTGCTGGAGCCGCCGGCACCGCTGGCGCTGTGAATGGCGTAGCCGACGCCTTCGGCATAGCAGACGGCAGCACAACTTGCGCTGTGAATGCCGTGGCTGACGTTGATCGCGTAGCTTGTGCAACCTTCTCCATCAGAGCCACCGGCTCGGGCACCGGAGCCGCCGGGCCAGCCACCGCTGCCGGGGCGGGCGCCGGGGCAGCCCCTTGCGGGGCAGTCAGTTGTGAAAGAAGGCCTATCGCTTCCTGTAGCACCGACAGCTGCTGCGCTGAAAGACCCGGTTCCGCCGCTCGCTGCGGGAGCCCCGTGTGCGTTTGCGGCAGAGGGTAGCCGAGGGCAGGCAGGGCGGACGGGGCCACGGGGATGCAGCCGAACGCCGGAAAGGCGAGGGGCTGTGGTGATACACCGATGTCTGAAAACTGATTCTGCGGAAGCAGTGGCAGAACAGCTGCCCCCGATGGAAGTGGAGCAGTCAGGAGCACTTGCGACAGCGCAGGGGCTGTAGGGACCAGAGTCTGTGTCGCAGAGCGGGGGGAAAACCCCGGAGCAAAAGGCGGGGGGCGCCCCGCGATCCCTTCCTGCCCCGCGGGTGCCGCGGGGGGTATTTTTGTCTCACGCAGCAGCGGGGAGAGTGGTGGAGACGGCGGTGCAGAACCGGCACTGACACCGCTGTAAGACTCCACACTGGCACAGGACCCGGGAGACCCCTGGGAAGCTGCAGCAGCCCGAGAACTCTCCGAGCTGGACAGCATCTCACTGTCATCATTGGACTGCATTCGTAGTAACACATCGTACAAAAAACGCCAAACGAGAAGCAAATCGACTACATCGTCTGTCCCATACGCGTGTCCCGGAGCGACCGCCAGGCTTCCAGATTAAAAACGTCACCGGGAGCTTGTGGCTTAAAGCCATGGTTGGCAGCCCAGACTAATATAGAGCTCAGATCCTCATCGGACACATCCGCCTCTACTAAATTTAACACAGCCTTCCAGGCATGAAAAGCCATGCTCTCCGTGGAGCCCAAATTCCCCATCGTCCCGGCCTTTCGGAAAGCCTAGGTCTCGGGAGCAAAACTCAGTCCCCACAGCCTCGGGGGGAAGGGAAGGGAAAGGCATTTACCTCCCCAAAGCAAGGCGCTCTCAGAGCTGTGCAAGGGCGCGTCCGCAGTACACGTCGAAGGTCACCAGATGTTGCAGCTGCTGACCGGAGGCTTAAGAAAGAGACAGGAATGCAGTCCAGCAAACAGATGGAATTATTTAATTAACAAAGGACGGGTTTTTATGTGTTTAGTTCTCTTAGTGTTTACCTGAATAGCAAGAGGTTACTGGACCTCTTGCTAACTACCTACCAGAGTGATTGGTCAGTTCTCACATCGTTCATTCTCCTAGTCGAGATCATAACAATTCTAATTATATTTGCAGGTGCAAGATAGCAAACTCGGTTTACAGAAACCTTATCATGTTTTGCATAGTTCAGCATGAGAAAGAGATTTCACGAACTACTGCAGAGAGCTGAAGAAATCCTCTGCTGAGGCTTTTTCAGCAGCCATACAGGTGAGGTTAGGAGTTATCTCCTGCTGGACCTCAGGCCTGAATAAATGATACCCTCTTTAACACCAAATTAGTACTAAGGAGTCTTATGCTGATATTTTGGAGATTTGGTGACAGTGAGGCCTCACAGAACCATGGAGTCAACAGTGACACTGTGGGGCCACATGGAACCAATGATCCATTGTCATAGTGCAGATCCAAGGATCCATGGTGACACTGTGGAACCAAGGAGACCATTGTTGACAGTATGAAAGCTCATGGAACCATGAGCCATTGTGACACCATGAGCCATTGTGACACAGAGTGGCCACATGGAGCCAAGGGGCCATTGTGACACTGGGGATCCAAGGAGACCACAGTGACACTGAGGAACCTCATGGGACCAAAGGTCCATTGTTACACTGTGGGGCCCTGTGGAGCCAAGGGGACCACAGTGACATTTCAGGGTTTCATGGAACAATGGAGACCATTATGACACTTTGGGACCCACTGGAGGCATGGGGCCATTGTGACACTGCAGGGCCTCATGGAATCAAGGGGACCATAGTGACCCTATGGGGCTCCATGGAATGAAGGGTCCATTCTGACACCGTAGAACCAAGAAGACCATTGCTGCACTAAAGGGCATCTTGGAACCATGGAAGCCATTGTCAGGAAAATTAATCCACAAACACCAGAGGTTTATGTGCAAAAAGGAGACAGAGGAGTCCCATTACTTTATTTGAATAAAGGGAGAGGCCATGGGGCATTCCCCTGGGGTCTCTCAAGTTGTTAGAGGATGTAGCCTCCTTTCTCTCTTAATTTTCTGGCCGCATTTCCCACTCTCTTTCCCCATTGGCTGAGGTACTTGAGAGGTACAGACTTCCCAAATCACTTAATACAGACCCCCTTCTAATGTATATCACCCATCTTTTTCTTTTCCTATGGAATTTATGGTTCTTCCTATTGCTTCTTTCGTCTCTCAGTATCTTTACCTATCAGCAGACCCATAGTTTGTTTGCAAAGACAAATCCCTCTCACTTTGTTCATCAATCAGTGGAGTTCCTCCCACTGTTTCTTTGACCTCTCAGTATCCAGCTTTTATCTATCAGCAGACCCACAGTTTGTTTGTAAAGACAAATCTATCTCATTCCTTTCACCAGTGTGAGCCAGTGGGGCTTCATGGAACCATGCAGACCATTGTGACACTCTGAGGCCTCGTGGAACCAAAGGCCCATTGTGGCCCTGCAGGGCCTCGTGAACCAAGGGCACAATAGTGACACTGTGAGGCTCCAAGGGACCAAGGGGGCATTCTTACACTGCAGAAACAAGGGTCCATTGTGGCAGCAGGGCCTCAAGAAACCATGGAGGCCATTTTTACACTTTGAGGCCTTGCGAAACCAAAGGGCCATTGTGGCACTTCAGGGCCTTGTGGAGCCAAGGAGACCACAGTGACACTGTGGGGCTCAATGGAACCAAGGGGCCATTGTGACACTGTGGGGTCTCATGGAGGCAATGGTTTGTTGTGACATTGCAGAGCCTTATGGAATCATGGAGACTATTGTGACACCACAGGCCTCACTGAACCAAGGGGCCATTGTGACACTTTGCAGCCCCATGGAACCAAGGAGTCCATTGTGACACTACAAGGCCTCATGGAAGCAAGGAGCCATTGTGGCACTATGGGGTCTCGGCAGGCCAAGGGGCCGCTGTGTCACTGTGTGGTACCATGGAACCAAGGAGACCATTGTGACACTACAGGGCCCCATGGAACTAAGGATTCATGTAACGGTGTGGGGACTCATGGAATCCAAAGTCCAATGTGGTATTGCAGGGCGTCATGGAATCCTGGAGACCATAATGACACTTTGAGGCCTCGTTGAATCAAGGGGCTCTGCAGGACCTTGTGGAACCAAGGAGACCCTTCTGACATTGTGAATCCCTATGGAACCAAGAGTCCATTGTGATACTGTGGTACCAAGGAGATCTCTGTGACACTGCAAGGCCTCATGGAAGCAGGGGGGACCATTGTGACACTATGGGGCTGCATGGAAACAAGGGGCAGTGTGACACAGCGGGGCCTCGTGGAACCAAGGACCCATTGTGACACTGCGGGGCCCTGTGGGTCCAAGAGAACATGGAACAGGTGTGGTTGGCTTGGCCTGACTGGTCCAACTGACCTTGGCATGTCAAGGGTCTCTTTCATGTGCCCCTGAAACACTGGGGTTCTCGGTTTTCCTTCAATGGGAAAAGAACTGTCCTTGTTATCCAGGCATCCGTGGCTGAAATGGGATTCTGCCTCCAAAATTGCCCATATCCAGGGATTGCTCCTAGACAAAAGCTGCCACTACCAACAAGTCTGGCTGGCCTTGGCTTCCTGAAGCTGGCTTTCACCTGCCTTCAAACACTAGGGGTCTGTATTTTCCTTCCTATGGAAAAGAACTGTCCTGCCTGTCCAGGCACCCACGGCCAAAATTGGTACTTCTCCTCCAAATTTCCCTATATGCAAGAGCGTCTCCCAGACAAAAATAGCTGTGAGGACAGACAGCTCTGGCTGCCCTTGGCCTCTGGTTGTCGCCTCTAATCTGCCCCTGAAACACTGGGGCTCTGTGCTTTCCTTCCTATGGGAAAGAACCATCCTTGTCCAGGTATTGGGAGAGTCCCAGAGTGGTCAGGCTCAGCAGGGAAGGGGAGGTGGCAAATCCTCCTGCAGCCATTCCAGGCACTGGCAGGACAAGGCAGGGATTGCAGAGCCCCTGTGGGAGGGAAAAGAAGGGGATGTTGTGTGCCCACACTTCAGCCAGGCCTGTGCCAGGCTCTGCTGGGGTCTCCTCAGAGCCAGGTTGGTGAGAGCTGGGCTGAAGAAATGGAACATGGGGTGGGTGGGAATTTGGCTGAACAATGAGGCTCAAATGTCATCCATGGTACAGAGTCCTCTTGGCAGCCACTTCCCGGTGACATCCCTCAGTGAGCAGCCCTTGACCACCACTGTGGAACATTTCTATTGTCTCTACAATGGGATGAAATGCACTTTCAATGCCTTTGTGGATGCTGCCAAGTTGCAGGGAGTCTGTGACCAAACTCATCTAGTTAATGGTGACTGCAAAACATAATTGGGCAAGAGGATTGAGTTGCATAAATTTGTCTTGCCATCAGGTGCCGACCAAACCACAAGAAAAGGGAGAAAAGACTTATGTATTAGAAGAAAGGCAATTCAGTATGGACAAAAACCAAAACCCAACCAAAAATACCAAGCAAACCCACCCCCAACAACACAGAATTCCCCACAAACAAACCAACCACAAAAAGCAAAGGCCACAAACAGAAGCAAAGCAAATCCCCAAGAAATCTCCTATCGTTGGAAAATGTTCAACCACCTTGTGGCAGGTGAGGATTCTGTATGTGTAGATACTGTTTGAAAGAAAAATGTCTTAAAAAAGAAATTAATGCCCTCCAAATCCTGCTCCTCTCAGTTGATTGCTGATCATGGTGTGACATGGAATGGAACATCCCTTGGGTCAGGGCAGCCCAGCTGCTCCATCCCTGTTCCCTCAGGAACACTCGCCCACCGCAAGCCCATTGGTTGGGGGAGTTGCAGACACCCCTCATGTGGGGCGAGCACTGTGACAAGGATGGGAGAACAGAACAACATTAACTCTTATCAAGGACAGGAGAACAGAACAGCACAGCCTTGGAGAAACAGATAAAGGATGTAACTCAGGCAAACAGAAGACACACAAAACACAAGCAGGATGCCAGCTCAGCTCTGCAAGGCCGACAAAGCAGGAGTTATGCAAAACAATGATACTGCCCTTTCTCAAAAGCAGTGGTCAAGGAACAGCCCTCTAAAAAAGGACACCAGATGTTGAAGACAGACCCCAAACAACCATATAAAGACTTGCAATAAGGGGTACAACTATGACAAATAAAGTCAAAGGAAGTGGGGATAGCTAATGAATATGTAATCAGTGTGTCTGATAAAAACTCCGTTCACACAGTGCTCAGTGCACTCAAATGGATAAAGGATCACCCAAGTGACCACCGTGCTGTAATAAATAGCTGCTTTCAAATACTCAAAACTGTGTGAGAAGGTTTCTCTCCAGCAGATTTCAGTATCAGTGATGTCCTTGACTCCATTACGCCCCACAGTTTCACAATGGCTCCTTGGTTTCAGGAGGCCCTGCTGTATAACAATGGACCCTTGGTTCCATTAGGGTTCATAGTGTCAAAATGGCCTCCTTGGATCTGCACTGCCACAATGCTCTCCTTGGCTCCACGAGGCCTTGGCATGCCTCTTGGTTCCATGAACTGCTGTAGTGTCACCATGGTCTCTTGGATCTGGAGTATTGCAATAGTAAATTGGTTACAAGCAGCCCCACTAGTTCGCACCGGCCCCTCGGTTCTCCAAGACTCTGTAGTGTCACAATGGCCCCTTGGTTCCATGAGGCCTCGCTGCATAACAAAGGCCACTTGGTTCCTTGAGGTTTGTACCATCAACAATGGTCTCCTTGGTTCTGTAGTGTGAAAATGGCCCCGTGGATCCTAAAGGTACCTCAGTGTGCTCTCCTTGGCTCCATGAGGCTCTGCAGTGTCACAATGTCCCATAGTTTCCATGAGTTTCACTACTATCAACAATGTCCCTTTTTCCATTGAGGCCCTGTGTCACAATGGCTTCATGTGGACCCCTGAGTCACAATGGCCCCTTGGTTCCATGAGCTTCTGCAGTGTCACCATGGTCTCCTTGGATCCACATTGTCATAATGGACAATTGGTTCCCTGCAGCCCTAATGTTTCACCATGGCCCCTTGGTTCCATAGGATTATATTGTAACAATGGACTCCTTGGTTCTATGAGCTACCCTGCTTTTTGCAGTGCTTTCTTTGGTTCCAACAAGGCTCCACTGTGCCTCAATGCACCCTTGGTTCCATGAGGATCTGGAGTATCACAAAGGCTCCTTGGTTCCACGAGGTCCTGCTGTGTTGCAATGGATCCTCTGCTCCATGAGGCCCTACAGAGTCATAATGGACCCTTGGTTCCGTGAGGTTCCATCGTGTCCCAGTGGTCACCTTGGTTACATGAGTTTCCTTAGTGTCACAATGCTCTCCATGGTTCCATCAGGCCCTGCTCTGTCACAATGGTCCCCTTGGTTCCAGCGAGGCCCTGCTGGGCCACAAAGGACCCTTGGTTCCATGAGGCCCCGCTGTGTCAGAGTGGACCGATTTTTCCATGAAGTTCCATAGTGTCACCATGGTCTCCTTGGCTCTGTGAGGCCCTGCAGGGTCACAATGGACCCTTGGTTCCATGAGGTTCCATAGTGTCACCATGGTCTCCTTGAATCCCCGATGTAACAATGGACCCTTGGTTCCATGAGGTTCCGTAGTGTCACCATGGTCTCCTTGAATCCGCAGTGTAACAATGGACCCTTGGTTCCATGCAGCCTCGCTGTGTCACAATGGGCTCCTTGATTCCATAATTCCCCACAGGGTCACAAGGGATCCTTGTTTCTATGAGGTTCCCTACTGTCACATTTGCCTCCTTGATTCCATGAGGCCCCGCACTGTAACAATGGACCCTTGGTTCCATGAGGCCTTGCAGTGTCACAGGGGTCTCCTTGGTTCCATAAGGATACAAAAGCTTTGCATAAACACTGAGCAACACCTGCTGAACACACCTGGGAACATCTGCTTGCATCAAAAGAGGGCTTAAAGCTGAGAATGGCACCAGCAGCTTCCATCTGCAACAGAGACCCAGGGAAAGGACAGCGACAGAGAATTCAGCTGAAAGACTCAGAGAATTCTGCTCACAGAGATCATTCCTGGTCACACTGTCCCTTGTAGAAAGGTGACATCATTCCAGGCAGCCTGTACTGAGCATGGGGTTCCCGAGTGGGGTTTGTTGTTCAGGAAACCTGCTCAGGCTTTTCCATTCTTTCCTTCCGCACAGGAAAACTTCTCCTGGGCCGGTGTGCAGGCAGAGCCCTGAGGAGAACAGGTGGGACATGGTGCAGTGGGCTGGGACACGCAGCTGCAGAGCTCAGGGACAAGGTTCTGTGTGGTAGAATAGGGACAAGAGCGAACGGAAGATTTCGCGATGTAACGGAAAGCAGGAGGCAGTGTGTAACCTTCCTCCCTCTTCATTCCTCTGTGATAAGAATTTCTCTAAACAATACAGCCCTTCATAACCCCAGTAGCTTTCCACCCCTTACTAACTTTTACCATCCCACCGTCCCCCCTCCTGACGTAGAGAAACCACCTCGACTATATAACCTCACGAAGCAGAACAATAAAACGCCATTTTGATCATCTGCCATATTGGTGTTGTGTATCTGTGGCCCGAGCTGCTTGGGAGCTAGGCCAAGCTGCCGTACCGGGTTTTGAACCAGGTCGCCACTACCTCACACACCTTGAGGCATCAGTTCTGATGCAGGGAACAGGGATGTCAGTGCCAGGGGGGCGATGTCAGACATGCTGAGGTTGGGGGTGAGGAGCAGCTTGTCCAAACAGGGTCAGCCTGCAAGGGGCTCATTCTTCTCTGTGCCCAGACCTCCTAAGGAGACATTCAACATCAAGATCACTTGGGGAATGCTTCTGTCACCTCTTCTTTGCACAGGAAAACAAAAAAGTATTCCATTGTTCAAGAACAAAAATCATGAGGTGCACTTTGAAATCTCCCTCCTTAACAGAACTCCAAACTGACTCCAATCAGCTGCACATGTCCTGGAGACTTGAAGACAATTGAAGGAAGACAAGGAGCTCCTGAGGGCTTTCTATATTTTAAGGAGCCCCACGGTGGATTTGGGGCTGAGTCCAGGACCCTCAGGCACTGAAAGAAGGATGAAGAAGCTGCTCAAGGAGTCAGAAGCCAAACTCCAAGTCCCTTGGAGCACCAATGGGCCCCACGGAGGGCAGGGACTGCCAAAGCCTCCCCAGGGACTCGTGAGAGCAGATCCTTGAGCTGTGCCAGGATTGCAGGGAGCCAAAGGCTCTGAGCAGGGAACTGCAATGCTGAGAAAGCCCTGGGCTGCTTGGAGGAAGCAGAAAGGCCCAGCTCTGAGCCCAGGCCTGGCTCAGCAGGGCCTGTTCTCGTCAGCCATTCAGGTGTAGGGAGGGGCTTCCTCAGTTTTTATTTTATTTTGCTTGATTTTGGTTGGGTTCTTTTTTTTTAATTTTTCTTTTTCTTTTCTTTTTTTTTTTTTTGTTGGTTCGTTGGTGGTTTTTTTGGTTTTTTTAGTTTTATTTGGTTATTTTTGGGGTTCTTTTTTCAGTAATGGTCTCCAAACGACCAAAAGCTACAGCCAGTAAAAGTGCACCAGTCCAAGCAGAACCCTCCAAGAAGGACACATCTGCCCAGACCCCTTCCTGCAAGGAGTTTCTGAGCCTGTCAGGAGTACCAGGGGATGGTGCAAAAGACGCCTGCGTGCGGTGCCAACAGGTGAATGATCTGCTCTGTCTGCTGGCCGAGCTTAAGGAGGAAGTAGAAAAACTCAGGAGTATTAGGGAAAGGGAAAGGGAGATGGACCTGTGGAGTTTCACCCTTCCCTCCCTGAGAGAAGCCAGCCAGGAGTCAGAGGACTCCCATGCCTCCTACCAGCAGGCAGGAGGAGACCTGGTGGATGCAGGGGAGTGGAAATGGGTCCCTCCTTGGGGAGGTAATAAAAATTCCTCCTGACCCCCATCATCTACCCAGGTGCCCCTTCAGAACAGGTATGAGGCCCTGGATGAGGAGGGGCAGCCAGATGGCATCAAAGAAAATCATCAGCCCGGAGAGGCTCCCAGTGACACTTCCTCTGTCAGACGGGTCACTGCCTCTAGCATTAACAACAAAAGAAGGGTAGTGGCAGTGGGTGAGTCCCTTCTGAGGGGAACAGAGGGCCCCGTGTGCCGACCGGACCCATCCCACAGGGAGCTCTGCTGCCTCCCTGGGGCCCGGGTACGGGATGTCACCAGGAGACTCCCTGGGCTGATTCAGCCCTCTGATTATTACCCACTGCTGGTTGTCCAGGCTGCCAGTGATGAGGTTGAAAAGAAGAGCACCAGGGCAATTCAAAGGGACTTCAGGGCTCTGGGTCGAGTGGTTGATGGGGCAGGAGCACAGGTGGTGTTGTGCTCAGTCCCTTCAGTGGCAGGGACAAACGATGGAAGGAACAGGAGACCCCACGTTATTAGCAAGCAGCTTGAGGGCTGGTGCCATCAGCAGAACTTTGGGTTCTTAGATCATGGGACAACTTTTACAGCTCCTGGACTGCTGGAGCCAGATGGGCTCCATCTGTCTAACAGGGGCAGAAGGATTCTAGCCCATGAATTGGTGGGACTCATTGAGAGAGCTTTAAACCAGGTTTGAAGGGCAAGGGGATGCAGCCAGGCTCTCCAGAAACAAGCCCAGGGTGGTGAGCCAGAGTCAGGGGTGAAGCCAGCAGCCCAGCTGAAGTGCATGTGCACTAACACACACAGCACAGGTAACAAACAAGAGGAGCTGGAAGCCGTGGTACAGCAGCAAAGCTGTGCCGTAGTCGCCATCACGGAACCGTGGTGGGATGGCTCGCGTGACTGGAGCACTGCAGGGGATGGCTACAAGCTCTCGAGAAGAGACAGGAGAGGGAGAAGAGGTGGAGGGGTGGCTCTGGATATTAGGGAGGCTCTTGATGCCATGGAAGTTGAGACTAATGATGATAAAGTCGAGTGCCTGTGGGTAAGAACCAGGGGAAGGCCAAGAAGGCCGACATCCTGGTGGGAGTCTGTTATAGACCACCCAGCCAGGATGAAGAGGTGGATGAATTATTCTACAAGCAGCTGGACGATGTTTCAAGATCACCAGCCCTTGTTCTTGTAGGAGACTTTAACCTGCCAGACATCTGCTGGGGACTTAACGCAGCAGAGAAGAGGCAGTCCAGGAGGTTCTTAGAGCGTGTGGAGGACAACTTCTTGTCCCAGCTGGTGAGCGAGCCTACCAGGGCAGGGACTACGCCAGACCTGCTGCTCACAAACAGAGAAGGGCTGGTGGGACATGTGGTGGTTGGAGGCCGTCTGGGACACAGTGACCATGAAATAATCAAGTTCTCAATATTGGGTGAAACAAGGAGGGGTATCAATGAAACTTCCACACTGGATGTCCAGAGGGCAGACTTTGGCCTATTCAAGACACTTATTCAGAGAGTTCCTTGGGAAGCAGCCCTTAAAAACAGAGGGGTCCAGGAAGGATGGAAGTGCTTCAAAACAGAAATCTTGAAGGCGCAGGAACAGACTGTCCCTGTGTGCTGAAAGATGAGCCAACAAGGTAAATGACCGGCCTGGATAGGCAAGGAGCTTTTGAAGGAACTAAGGGAAAAAAAGAGGGTGCATCACCTTTGGAAGGAGGGTCAGGTATCTCAGGAAATGCTTAAGGGAGTTGCTAGGGCATGTAATGTTGTAAGGCACTTGAAATCCTGTCAGGGTGCCCCAGCCAAGTTACCTTCAGTTACCCTTATCAGAGCCTCAAGAATGCAAGCAGTGCTAAATTGGGAAAGAAGACATTGGAAAACGGAATAACAAAACAGCAAGAAAGTAAATAAAGAAGGACTGTACCAGACTAGAACCAATCAGGTTTTCTGAAAAGTGCATGCAGGACACATGGACAACATAGAGGGACCAATCAAGCAGTGCGTGATGGCGTGACCAACAGTTGCAAAGTGCATAAGTGTAGTGTAATGCAAACAATAAATGGGCGCTTGTGTACCAAATTGGTTTGTTGTTCAAGGGTCCCGTGCTCCCGCAATGTAGGAAAAAAATTAGAGAAGCAAAAACCCAGTTAGAACTCAATCTGGCCACTTCTGTAAATGACAGTAAAAATATTTTTATAAACACATTAATGGCAAAAGGAAGGGCAAGGAGAATCTCCATTCTCTGTAAGATAGGGGAGGTAATAGAATAACTAAAGATGAGGAAAAGGCTGAGGTACTTAACCCCTTCTTTGCCTCAGTTTTCAACAATAAGACAGGTCATCCCCAGGACAAGTGGCCTCCTGGGCTGGTGGATGGGGACAGGGAGCAGAACAGCCCCTGGAATCCAGGAGGAAGCAGCTGCTGACCTGCTGAGCCACTCCGATGCTCACAGCTGTCTCTGGGACCAGATGGGATCCATCCTAGGGGGATGAGGGAGCTGGTGGATGAGCTCCCCAAGCTGCTCTCCATCATTTACCATCAGTCCTGGCTCACCAGGGAGCTCCCAGAGGACGGGAGGTGCCAATGTGACCCCAAACACAAGAAGGGCTGCAAGGAGGATCTGGGGAGCTCCAGGCCTGTCAGCCTGACCTCGGTGCCCAGCAAGGTTATGGAACAGATCACCCTGAGTGCCATCACATGGCACCTACAGGATGGCCGAGGGATCAGACCCAGCCAGCGTGGATTTCAATGTCTTCAGTGACGATCTGGATGAGGGGATTGAGTCCTCCATCAGCAAATTTGCAGATGACACCAAGCTGTGTGTGAGTGTGGATCTGCTGGAGGGTAGGAGGGCTCTGCAGAGGGACCTGGACAGGCTGGATCCAGGGGCCAAATCCAACAATGTGAGGTTCAACAAGACCAAGTGCCAGGTCCTGCACTTTGGCCACAACAACCCCTGCAGCGCTACAGGCTGGGGACAGAGTGGCTGGACAGTGGCCAGGCAGAAAGGGACCTGGGGCACTGATGGACACCAGGCTGGACATGAGCCAGCAGTGTGCCCACATGGCCAAGAAGGCCAATGGCACCTGGCCTGGATCAGGAATGGTGTGGCCAGCAGGACCAGGGCAGGGATTCTTCCCCTGGACTCAGCACTGGTGAGGCCGCACCTCGAGTGCTGTGTCCAGTTCTGGGCCCCCCAGTTTAGGAAGGACATTGAGGGGCTGGAGCGTGTCCAGAGAAGGGCAACAAGGCTGGTGAGGGGTCTGGAACACAAGTGCTGTGAGGAGCGCCTGAGGGAGCTGGGGTTGTTTATCCTGGAGAAGAGGAGGCTCAGGGGACACAAGGAGGTGTTAGGGCACAGGTTGGACTTGATGATCTCCAAGGTCTTTTCCAGCCTGGTTGATTCTGGGATTCTCTGAAACCACCCTTGAAGCAGCTGCAGGATGAACCCTGGGCCTCCTCTTTGTTTGGGGGTGGCTGCCAGGCAGCCCTGGCTCTGAGCAACAACGTCTGCAGTGGGACAGCAAACTCCCAGCTCATGGAACAAACTTTCTGGCTGACTTCAGAGGCCACAACAAAGCTGAGTGGTTTCCCTGCCATCCCACAGCCCTTGCTGGCCCCAGGGGCTGATGGCATTTGTGCTCACTCAGCTTCATCTCCCCACAGCAATAGCGTGGGTGTAATAAATAAATGCTATAATACTGGCTTTCTGCAAATGTTAAGATGAGTGATGTTAAAGTAGCTTTTGTAATAGATATTATAAGAATAGCTTTATAAATAGATATATACTATATGTATAATGTAGCCTTATTATGAAGATGTAGTTTCTTTTTTTTAACAATAACTGATGCCTTTTCTGTCATTTTAACCTAAAGTTTAAACATGATAGTAAAATAGCTATGCTTGTGAGCTGTCTGCTTTGTTGGATAACAGCCAACGAACATGTGCTGAGGACCCCTGCTACTGACATGCCAACTATCAGCAACCACCATCGGCAGAGACCACGGACCAAAGCCCACTCTGGAGGTGATAATAAAAATGGACTAAAACCACAGCCAAGGAATGCGCATGCTCTAAAAAGGCGGACTCAAGGAGGAGCTAGGCTAAACAGTTCCTGGAACGTGCAAACTAGTTTGAAGTTTGAATATGCATAATTGTTTATGAATATGTGATAGACTGATGTGTATGTAAAGGGGATCCCCGAAGTAGCAGATGTGCTCTTGGCTGAGCGCCAAAAGCACCCAGCGCTGTGAATTTTGCTTTATTATCTTTGTCCCTTATTGTCCTTTATTAAACGTTTAATTCCTAACAAGAGAGTGAACCTCGTTTTTCACAGCGGGGGTGCTGATGCCTGGGCTGTGCAATGCAAACAGGGGCTCCTGAGGCAGTGCTGCCGTGTCTCTGCCTGCAAGGATGCAGCCCCTCTCTGAGCTGGGGAGAGGCCAGGGCTGCACAGGGGGGATGTTGCTGGCAGCTGCATGAGGCCGCTCTGGGACGCTGCCCTGGGCTGTCCAGCGCAGGGGGGATGGATCAGCCCCTGCTCTGCTGCTCCTTCCCGGCTCCCCCAGGGACCTTGCAGAGCACCAGCCATGCTGTTTGCCCCCACCCTGCCCACGGCCACCCTGGGGCTGCTCACGGGCGTTTTCTCTGCTCAGCACTGGCCTGGGCGTGTTCTTGAGAGAGCCTGGGCAAGGAGCCTCGAGCCCCCAGGCCCTGCCCTGAGGCGTCAGCGCTGCCCCAGCAGTGCCCATGGCCTGGCCCTGCTGCAGCCCCGGCACTGCCAGCCCAGGGCTGGGAGCCAGCCCGAGAGCACTCAGGCCCTGCAGCAACACGAGGGCCAGGAGGGCAGCGGGGCAGTGCCACGGGAGCAGCACTGGCAACACCAAGGGCTGCTGCTCCTGGGCACAGCTGCTGTGCCAGCCCTGATCTGCCCCCAGCTCTGCACACAGACATTGCTGCTGCAGCTCCAGAGAGGGGAACTAAAGGGGGATCTCTGCTGGAAACTTTGCTGGCAGATCATTTAGTTTGTTTAAAGGCACCGAGAGCACAGCTCATCACTGACACAGTCTGGGGTCACAGTGAAGGTGAAGAGAAACAATGAGAAACTGAAGAAGTAATGGCATTCCTTTGTGGACAATATTATATAACTAAACAAGGAAAAATACCGCCAGAACCAAACCAATGAGAACTATCAAAGACAAGTTTTATTATAAGTGATTTGCAGAAATTTGCAAGCAGTTTAATGTTTCTGAAACTGTCCAGTCATCAGTGTCCACACTACAGCCTTGAGCTCCTGGTTCCTCAGGCTGTAGATGAGGGGGTTCAGGGCTGGAGGCACCACCGAGTACAGAACTGACAGGGCCAGATCCAGGGATGGGGAGGAGATGGAGGGGGGCTTCAGGTAGGCAAATGAGCCAGTGCTGATAAAGAGGGAGACGACGGCCAGGTGAGGGAGGCACGTGGAAAAGGCTTTGTGCCGTCCCTGCTCAGAGGGGATCCTCAGCACAACCCTGAAGATCTGCACATAGGAGAAAACCATGAACACAAAACAGCCAAAAGCTAAAATAGCACTAACAGCAAGAAGCTGAATTTCCCTGAGGTAGGAGTGTGAGCAGGAGAGCTTGAGGATCTGTGGAGCTTCACAGAAGAACTGGCCCAGGGCATTGCCCTGGCACAGGGGCAGGGAAAATGTATTGGCCGTGTGCAGCAGAGCATAGAGAAAGGCACTGGCCCAGGCAGCTGCTGCCATGTGGGCACAAGCTCTGCTGCCCAGGAGGGTCCCGTAGTGCAGGGGTTTGCAGATGGACACGTAGCGGTCGTAGCACATGATGGTCAGGAGGAAATACTCTGCTGAGATGAAGAACAGAAAGAAAAAGAGCTGTGCAGCACATGCTGAGTAGGAGATGTGCCTGGTGCCCCAGAGGGAATTGTGCATGGCTTTGGGCACAGTGGTGCAGATGCAGCCCAGGTCGGTGAGGGCCAGGTTGAGCAGGAAGAAGAACATGGGGGTGTGCAGGTGCTGGCCGCAGGCTACGGCGCTGATGATGAGGCCGTTGCCCAGGAGGGCAGCCAGGGAGATGCCCAGCAAGAGGCAGAAGTGCAGGAGCTGCAGCTGCCGCGTGTCTGCCAATGCCAGCAGGAGGAAGTGGCTGATGGAGCTGCTGTTGGACATTTGCTGCCTCTGGCCATGGGCACCTGTTCAGGGAGGAGACAGTGACAAGTCAGGGGACACTTTCCTGAGCAATGCCCAAGCCCTTTCTCCCAGCCCTGCCCCTGCCACTCTGTGCCACCCAATTTTCCTTTTCTCAGAGCCCTTCCCTCAGCCCCGTGCCTGGAGCTCTGCTGGGATCTGGCCCCGTTGCTGTGACGAGCAGGGGCTGTGCCCGTGGACACTGAGGAGTCAGCTCTGCTCTGCAGCACTGGGGCCATGGGACAGGGGGACAGGGGCCAGTCCTGGGGCTGGACTTCATCAGCCCAAACTGCTCCTGAGGCACAGGAGCTGGGCAGCATCTCCTGTGCCAGGGCTAAGGAATGGTGATGGCCAAAGGCACTTTGAGAGGGTTTCCTGCTGTGCCCAGGGAGAACAGAGAGAACTGTGCAATGCAAGAGCATTGGCTGTAACTCAGGGAAGGGTGAGGGGAGCTGCTCTGTTGCTCCATCTGTCCCCAGCTGCCCTTTCTGAGATCGAGGGCAGTCACTGTGTTCCCCTGAAAATCAGTGTGGCACAGCTGAGAGCAGAGGGACCCAGAGCAGAGCAAAGTGGCTCAGCCTTTCTCAGAGTCCCAGCCCCACTGCTGGCCAAGGACACTCCTGGCCCCCAGTGTCCCCTGGAAGGCAGCTCCCAGCTTGGATGGCATCCCGAGGACACAGCAAGGCTCCTGTCCATGGCACTGCTGGAGGAGAGCCGGCTCATTGGCAGCCTCGCAGCCTGGCCTGCCCAGAGCTCCCCGGGCAGAGGGAGCTGGGACACCCCATTGCTGTGCTCAGCCTGCACAGGAGGAGCCCCAGGGCTGGGCCTGAGCCTGCAGCTGGAACTGCCATTCCCAGAGAGCCCGTCAGCAAGGGCAGGAGCAGCTGAGCAGGGCAAGGAGAGAGAGAGCCGGGCCCTGAGGAAAAGCCTTTCCCTGGCCAGCCCTGGCCAGCCCCTGGCAGGCAGCAGCAGGGCAGGACAGTGGCCCTCAGGCCCTGGTCAGCAGGGAACGGGCACAGGGCCGCAGAGATGCCCTTCATCTGTGCTGCTGCTCTGCCGGCCCAGGAGGGCACTGAGGGCCCCGAGCCCCCGGGCTGAGGGCTGTGCTGGCTGCCAGGGGACACCGGAGCTGTGCTGCTCAGGGCAGTGTCTGCACTGCAGGCCAGGCCCGGCAGCTGCCACATGTCCCCTGCAGCAGGGCTTCCCTCAGCACTGCCTTCCTCCCTCCCTGCCCACGGCTCTGCTGCTGGAGCTGGCCCAGCCGGGAGCTGTTCCTGTGGCCCGGGCTCCGTCCCTGCCAGGGCTGCCAGAGCCCAGCCCAGCCCCTGGGCCAGCTCTGCCCTGCAGCTGCTCGGGGCTGCAGGGATCAAAGAACAGCTCCCCCACGCCTGGGCACCATGGAAAGGTGATGCTGGATGCATCTGGAGGCTGCCGAGGTGCAGGCACTTGCTGAGGCTGCCAGGAATCCTCAGCGTGATGGTTGAAGAGCCTCAGCCCCTGCTCTGCCTGATCAGCTGAGTTTCCATTCCCACCAAGCTGAGCCAGGGACAAGTGGGAGCACAGACTGAGGAAAGCAGAGACTCAAGCAGGAGACCCCTGCCCTGAAGGAACTCATGAAAGGCCCCCTCAGAAATGAGCTGGGCATGAGCTGGAGCTCTGAGCAGCCCTGGCCCCCACAGCAGCCTCTCCACAGCAGCAGGACCTGGCCTGGCAGGAGTCACTCCTTGCAGCCACAGCTCCCCTCCAGCGCCCATGGGGAGCTGCCAGGCAGGCTGAGAGCTGCCCCTGGCAGGTGGCAGATCCCCAGGCCTGGCAAAGAGCCCTCAGGGCTGCAGGAGCTGCTCTGCAGGACAGCCCTGGGCACCCCTGGCTGCAGCCCCACCTTCCCAGCCTGCAGCCGGCCCTGGCAGCAGGAGCCGTCCTGCCCTGTCCCTCTGACGGTGCCCAGGGCAGCCCCGCTCTGCAGCACATCCTCCCCCAAACCAGAAACGGCAGCAGAGCCATCCTTACCGCCCTGGCAGCCGTGTCATGGGTCAGCTTTAGAAGATCCCTGCAGCCAGAGACTCACTGTGCCAGGAGTGGTGAAGATTCCTCCATGGATGAGCTCAGAATTGTCCTTCCAGCTGCTTTAAGCCTCTGTCTGCTTCACTCCTCCCAGGTAGCTGCAGGCAGTGCCCTCAGCCCTGCTGGGCTGGGAAAAGAGCTGCTCCTGGGCAGAGCTGCCTCTTCTAAGCTCTTCTTGGTGTCCAAGAGCCTGGGAGCTCCCTCAGTGCCAGGAGCCCGGCCCAGCTCAGCAGCACAGACACAGCACAAGGACTTTAATGACCCTCTCGGGGCTTTGCTGTTGTTTACATCAGACAAAGTCCCTGAGAGTGTCTTCAAAAAACTTCTCAAGAACTCCAAGTCAAATGTAAACTCCAAAGTTTCTTGAAGTTTTAATGGGTCCCAGTGAGGGACACGACTGAGAAAGTGTCCCCAGGTTCCAGTTTGAGCAGAACACTGGAGGCAGTGATAACGGGGGGAGACAAGCAATGGAAAGGTGTCTCTGATGCTGAGCAAAGCTGGATGTGTTTGAGGAATGCAAAGGGCCAAGGCCTGAGCCCCATCCCCTGGCAAGGCACATCCTGTCCCTCCCTCAGTGCTCAGGGCTCTTCCCGGGGCACTGGGATGTGGGGATGTGCAATGCCAAGTGCAGCACCATGGGGCGGCCCCTGCCAGGCTGCTGAGCAGGGCCAAGGAGGCACTGAGGCCCCACGGCTGCAAGGGTCACTTGTCTCCTGCTGGCCTCAGGCCCAGGGCCAGCAGCCGTGGCCAAAGTGCTGCACAAGTTGGCTCTGGCAGGGCCTTGCAGCTGCTGCCCATCCCTGTGCCCTCTCCAGCCCAGGCTGTGCCACGGTGTCCCTGCCCTGTGCCTCTGTCCCTGCAGGCTGTCGTCATCCCCCCGGCTGCCCCAGCTCGCTGGCCCCTTCCTTTGCTGGCAGCTCTGCGTCCTGCCTGCCTCTGCCTGGGCACACAAAGCCTTGGGCTGCTCCAGACTCCTTCTGGGGGACGTGTTGCACCACAGCCCTGCCCTGGGACAGAAATTCCTCTCTCCTCCTGTCCAGTCTGGACCTCCCCAGCTGCCCTTGGCATTAATTCTTTCTTCCTCCAACTGTTCTCTATTATGTCAAAAGGATCCACCATCTCTGAAACCGCCCTTCAATCCCTCCCAGGGCTCTCCTCCGCTGTCCTCAGTCTCTACTCCACTGAGCACAGAGCTCCTTTGTCCCTATATAGTGGTCATGGGCTTGAGGCCTCCAAACCCCACCTTGGCAGATCTCTGGGCCCTCTCCAAGTTGATGGCAAATGAAAACATTTTGCTCATAGTCTAAGAAAATCCCCAGAGGCCAAGGCCAGCCAGACCTGTCTGTAATGGCAGCTTCTGTGTGGGCGTAATCCTTGGATAGATGGAAATTGGGAGGCAGAATATCAATTTGGGCCATGGACACCTAGATGTGAAGGACGGTTGTTTTCCACTGGAAGGAAAGCAGAGAGCCCCAGTGTTTTGGTGGTAGACGAGAGGCAGCCCTCAGGAGGCCAAACCAGCCACACTTGTCTCTCCTGGAAGTTTCTGCTGCGAGCAATCCTTGGCTATATGGGATTTTTGGGGCCAAATCCTATTTCATCCATGGGCGCCTGGATAAGAATGATGTTTTTTTTCCGTAGCAGGGAAAGCACAGATCCCTGGTGTTTCAGGGGCAGATAAGAGATGACCACCAGAGGCCAAGGCCAGCCAGAGCTGTCTGTCCTGGCAGCTTCTGTCTGGGAGAAACCCAGGGAATTTTTGGAAGGGAAGTACCAGTTTTGGCCATGGACACATTAAAAAAGGACAGTTCTTTTCCATAGGAAGGAAAGCAAGGAGCTCCAGTGCTTCAGGGGCTGATGAGAAGCGACCCTCAACATTCCAAGGTCAGCCAGACCTGTCAGGCGGCCCCTGAGAGGCCAAGGCATCCAGACCTGTTCCATGTTCCCTTGGTTCCATGGGGCCCCACAGTGTCACAATGGTCTCCACAATTCCATGGGGCCTTGCAATGCCACAATGCTCTCCATGGACCCACGGTGCCCCGCAGTGTCACAATGGCCCCTTCATTTCACAGGGCCCCGAGGTGTCATTATGGTCTCCATGGTTCCACAAGGTCCTCACCGTGTCCCCATGGTCTCCATAGGAAGGAAACGACCGAGCCCCAGGGCTTCAGGGGCAGATGAGGGGCAGTCACCAGGGGCCAAGGCCAGCCAGACTAGACAGTACTGGCAGATTTTGTGTGGTTGCGACCCTTGGATATAAGGAATTTTAGCGGTCAAATCCCAGTTTTGGACAGGGACTCCTTGAGAAGAAGGACGGTTCTTTTCCATAGGCAGGAAAGCACAGAACACTGGTGTTTCAGGGGCAGATGAAAGGCGGCCATCAGAGGCCAAGGCCAGTCAGACCCCTCTGCCCTGGTAGCTTTTGTGTGAAAGCAACCCTTGGATATAGGGAATTTTGGAGGTGGAATCCCAACTTCGGCCATTTTGCGTTTATAAGAATTACGGTTCTTTTCCATAGGAAGGAAAGCACAGAGCCCCAGTGCTTCAAAGGTAGATGAGAGATGGCTCCTGGGAAGCCAAGGCCAGCCAGACCTGTTTGTCCTGGCAGCTTTTGTCACAGAGGAAACCTTGGATATACAGAATTTAAGAGGCAGAATCTCAATTTCGACCATGAATACCTTGACAAGAAGGACGGTTCCTTTCCACTGGAAGGAAAGCACTGAGCCCCAGTGTTTCAAAAGGAGCTGAGAGCCAGCCCCCAAGAGGCCAAGGACAGCCAGACCTGTCTGTAATGGCAACTTTCATGTTGGAGCAATTCTTACATATATAGAATTTTGGAAATGGAATCCAAATTTTGGTCATGGGCACCTGGATGAGATGGATGGTTCTTTTCCATCAGAAAGAAAGGCAAGAAGGCCAAGTGTCCTGGCAGGTTTCACTTGGGAGCAATCCTTGGCTGTGCAGAGTGCTGGAATTGGAATCCCAATTTTGGCTATGGGTGCATGGTCGAGATGGACGGGTTTTCCCATGGGAAAAGTTTAAGTGCAAAGTCCAAATGTTTTGGAAGAAGCTGAGAGGTGTCCACTGTAGGCCAAGGCAGCCAGACCTGTCTCTCCTGGCACCTCCATCTGGGGGCAATCCTTGGATATAGGGAATTTTGGTGGTAGAATCTCAATTTTGGCCATGGCTGCCTGGACAGGAAGAAAAGTTGTTTTTATTAGGAAGGAAAGCACAGAGCCCCAGTGTTTCAAAGGCAGATGAGAGCCAGCCCTCAGGAAGCCAAGGCCAGCCAGACTTGTCAGTCCTGGCAGCTTTTGTCTGGGAGCTATCCTTGGATACAGGGAATTCTGGAGGCAGATTCCCAATTTTGCCATGGGTGCCTGGATGTGAAAGGTGCTTTTTTCCCACAGGAAAGAAAAGCACATGGTCCCAGTGTTCCCAAGGCAGATGAGAGGTGGCCCCCAGGTGGCCAAGCCAGCCAGATCTGTCTGTCCTGGCAGATTTCATCTGGGAACAATCTTTGCACATAAGGAAATTTGGAGGAGGAATCCCAGTTTTGGCTATGGGCACCTGGAGGAGAAGGATGGTTCTTTTCCATAGGAAGGAAAGCACAGAGCCCCAGTGCTGCAGGGGCAGATGAGCAGTGGCCCTCGACATGCCAAGGTCAGAAGGACCTGTCAGGTGGCCCCCGGGAGGCCAAGGCAGCCAGAGCTGTTCCATGTTCCCTTGGTTTCACGGGGCCCCACAGGGTCACAATGGCCCCTTGCTTCCATGAGGCCTTGCAATGTCCCAATGGCCCCTTGGTTCCACAAAGCCCTGAAGTGTCCCAATGGCCCCTTGGCTCCATGGGGCCCAACAGTGTCCCTGTGGCTCCTTGGTTCTATGGGCCCCACAGTTTGATCACTGACCCTTGGTTCCACAGGGCCCGAGTTTCACAATGCTCTCCTTGATTCCACGAGGCACCAGAGTGTCACAATGGTCTCTGTGGTTCCATGAGGTTCCACAGTGTCCCCATGGTGTCCCTGGATCTGCAGTGTCACAGTGGCCCCTTGGTTCCATGAGTTTCTGTGCTGTCAACCACGGTTCCTTTGCTCCACCGAGGCCTTGACATGTCACAGAGGCCCCTTGGTTCCATGAGGTTCTGCAGTGTCACCATGGTCGCTGTCAGAGGCTGGACGAGATCAATGTCTGGATTCATCTTGGGATGAGCTATCAATCAATCAATCAATCACACCATAGGTGGTGCTAACCCAGCCCCTGATTGGGTGACCAACCAGAAGTCCCACCTGGCAGGATGCCCACAAAGGGCCCAGGGGCTTAAAAGATGGAGCAGGAGTTCAGTTCCTGATCTGGACCCTGCCTTTTTCTGGGGTTTCTGTCTCACCCATGCTGGTACTCGAGGAGTTGGTTGCTCTGTGTGTGTCTTTCTATAGATCTTCTGTTTTTCTGTCTCTCTTTCTTCTTTTTCTAATCCTCTTTACCTGGAACATTTTTGGCTAACTTAACATCCGGAGGGTTTAAAGGTTTCTAGGTTAAATGGGTAAGTTCGTGATGTTAATGCTACGATTAATGTATTATGTTGAATTGGATGTTTTATGAAATGCTTTACCAAAATTTGCCTTGGTTTTCTGTATTTTGCCAGTAAATTTTGTGTCATTTTGACCTGTTGAGAATATCTGGTTGGTGTTTCTCCTGTGCACCAAACTGGAGTCAAGGAGCCTTGGGTTACCCCCAGCATTTGAGTGTTCTGGGGTGTTACAGCCCCACAGTGTCACAGTGGCCCCTCAGTTCCACAAGGATCTGGAGGGTCACACAGGTTTATGGCATTTGTCCTTCCTCCCCCTCACATCCCACTGCCCCACAAACAGCCCTGAGCCACCCGGGAGGGTGTAGCGGGTTGAGTTCGTTAAGCGGGCAGAAACACCAATTTGTGTAGTGGTTTAAGGGTTAACTTGGGCACTAGGCCCCCCCTGCCAATGCCCTTGTTTGAGATAATCGTTAGGAGGAAAGCAAAGCAGGCACAAAATTTGAAAGAAGGAAAAAAAGGTTTAATTAACACCCAGATGGTCAAAAACAACAGAACAAACTTTCAGAGCTTCCCCCCAATTTTCCCTTTTCGCAAAATCAGGGTCACAGTCCTAGGAAAGGGGGAGAAACGGGTTCCCCTTTTCTTGCGTGGTTTTCCAAACTGCCACTTTTCACAGATTTGCTTACAATTAACAATCTCTGCTGCAGTGTAGCACATCTCTTTTCCAGCTCTCGCGGCTGCTAAAAACAACAGGCTTTCACATGGGGTTTTTAAGGATGAATCATTCTCTCCTTGGCTTGAACACAAGGTTTCTCTTCACCACCAGGTTTTGATTCTGGCCTCAGCACTCCACCCTTTTACAAGCCATTTGATGAAAATGCCCATTCCCCCCATTTAACATGAACTAAAGAGACGTAACAGTTTGTAATATTAATAGTTCATCCCACAGCAAGACAGGGAAATGTTTAAGCTTCCCGCGCGAGTCCCACACACAGCGCTGCCCGAGCAGCTTTGTCTCACGTGACTCCGCCTTCTCCTTCTCCCTGGCTGTGAAGCCTCCATGTTCAGGGTGTTCCCTCTGCCTCTGCTGCCGCGCTGCACCGTGTGGAGAGAGGGTGTCTTTCCTCTGTTCGCCGCGAAGTTTACTGGCTGTTCGAAGGCTCTACCTCGGACGACCTCAGCCCTGGAGCTGGCAGCCACCCCCGCAGCTCAGGGGAACAGCTCCCCTCTTATAAATCTGAGTCCGTGCTACAGCAAAAATCCCCGGGGGGCAGAAGGCAGAGCGGCAGGGGCAGGAGTGCCCCCTCCCAGCCTCACGGGCCGGGCGCCTCCCGCGCCCTTCTCACCGGAAAAAGGGGCAGGAGGCCGAGAGAGGGGCAGGGGCAGCCGTCTCTGGCCCCACGGGCCGCACGGCTGGACAGGGGCCACCCCTCCATGCCTCCCGTCCCCACACCGAGCCGGGACGGGAGCCGGGGGCCCCCCAGAACTTCGCCCCCCTCCTCACCGGGGAAAGGAGGGCAGGGGCAGGGGCACCCCGAACCCAGGCCCACAGGCCGGGAAACAGGGGCCCATCCACCCCCAGCGACAGCCTGTCAAGACCCCATAGTGCCACAGTGGTTCCTTGCTTCCATGAGGCCTTGTAGTGTCACAATGGACTCCTTTGTTTCATGGGACTGCAAAGTGTCACAATGGCCCCTTGGTTCAGTGAGGCCTGTGGTGTCACAATAGTCTCCATGATTCCATAAGGCTCTGCAATGTCACAACAAACCATTGCCTCCATGAGACCCCACAGTGTCACAATGGCCCCTTGGTTCCTTTGAGCCCCACAGTGTCACTGTGGTCTCCTTGGCTCCACAAGGCCCTGAAGTGCCACAATGGCCCTTTGGTTTCGCAAGGCCTCAAAGTGTAAAAATGGCCTCCATGGTTTCTTGAGGCCCTGCTGCCACAATGGACCCTTGTTTCTGCAGTGTAAGAATGCCCCCTTGGTCCCTTGGAGCCTCACAGTGTCACTATTGTGCCCTTGGTTCACGAGGCCCTGCAGGGCCACAATGGGCCTTTGGTTCCACGAGGCCTCAGAGTGTCACAATGGTCTGCATGGTTCCATGAAGCCCCACTGGCTCACACTGGTGAAAGGAATGAGATAGATTTGTCTTTACAAACAAACTGTGGGTCTGCTGATAGGTAAAAGCTGGATACTGAGAGGTCGAAGAAACAGTGGGAGGAATTCCACTGATTGATGAACAGAGTGAGAAGGATTTGTCTTTGCAAATTGTGGGTCTGCTGATAGGTAAAGATAGATACTGAGAGATGAAAGAAGCAATGGGAAGAACCACAAATTCCATAGGAAAAGAAAAAGGCAGGGGATTACATTAGATGGGGGTCTGTATTAAGTGATTTGGGAGGTCTGTACCTCTCAAGTGCCTCAGCCAATGGGGAAAGAGAGAGGGAAATGCAGCTGGGAAATTCGGAGAGAAAGGAGGCTACATCCTCTAACAACTTGAGAGACCCCAGGGGAACGCCCCATGGCCTCTCCCTTTATTCAAATAAAGTAATGGGACTCCTCTGTCTCCTTTTTGGATAAAAACCTCTGGTATTTGTGGATTAATTTTCCTGACAATGGCTTCCTTGGTTCCAAGATGTCCTTTAGTGCAGCAATGGTCTCCTTGGTTCCACAGTGTCAGAATGGACCCTTCATTCCATGGAGCCCCACAGGGTCACTATGGTCCCCTTGATTCCATGAGGCCCTGCAGTGTCACAATGGCCCCATGCCTCCAGTGGGTCCCAAAGTGTCATAATGGTCTCCATTGTTCCATGAAACCCTGAAATGTCAATGTGGTCCCCTTGGTTCCACAGGGCCCCACAGTGTCACAATGGACCTTTGGTCCCATGAGGTTCCTCAGTCACAAGGGTCCCCTTGGATCCCCAGTGTCACAATGGCCCCTTGGCTCCATGTGGCCACTCTGTGTCACAATGGCTCATGGTTCCATGAGCTTTCATACTGTCAACAATGGTCTCCTTGGTTCCACAGGGTCACCATGGATCCTTGGATCTGCACTGTGACAATGGATCATTGGTTCCATTGGTTCCATGCTGTCGCCCTGAGTTTTGCAGTCTTTCCATGTTTTCATTCCTGTAGTAGAATTCTCACACACTTTGCTCTAAACGAAGTTATATTTAGCTAACCGTCCCTTTGTTTTTCATACCTTCTCCTAAGGCAGAGAATATGTTAGATTTTATTGTCCTGTGTGCTTGGAGAGGTGGTAACCTCATCCTCCAATCCACGGTTGATTTTAAAGAGGTATAAATAATGATGGAATAACGAAAGGCAGGGCTTTTGCTCTTGGCTCCTGTTCTGTACTGCTGGAGTCTGCGTGCTTCTTTTCATGTCCAAGTGTGACACCTGGTGGCCTGTACGGGGAAGTGCAGGCTCTTAGGTTTCTCAGGTAAGGGAAAATGGGGGTTTCCATGCGTTCCCCAAGCGATTCCTTGGCGTTAGAAGTTTTGGAAATAGTGTTAGAGAGTGAAAATGTTCTGGTTCACAGAACAGACTTAGAGAGTTTGTATTTCTGGGGTAAACTGACGGCTTTCTTCCCAGAAGGTTCCAATGTAGTTTTCAAACCAGTGTACGGTGGCAGGAGATCATGGCTGGAATTTGGCTGTTTGCTAGTGTCTTGGAGGCAGGTAAATTCTGTTATTCAAAGCCAGGAAGGTTCCCCAGGCGATGGTACGCCCGTGAGCTCCGTTAGCTCTCCTGGGAAGATCTCCGAGCTCTCTGAGGGAGAGGAGGAGGACGAGTTCGGGTCGCAGACAGCGTCTGAGCCCGCCCTCCCGCCTCAGACCGCGGAGATGGGGAATGGGTCCCCCCGGACAGCGCTCGGCTCGCTGGCCAGCCGATCTCGGGTGACTGGCAGACCTCTGGGGACGGATCGGCCTCGGAGGGCTCCGGGGAGCCGGCGGCGCCGGCTTCACCCCGCCGGGCTCCGGGCAGGCGGCGGTCCCGACTTCGCCCTCCCCGCGCCACGGGGAAGACACAGCAGCGAGGAATGCCCTTTTCCCTGCGCCTTCCCAGCGCTGGGAGAGGGGGAGGAGTCGTTGGCCTGTGCGGTGGTAACCGCGGAGTGTCCGAATTGTGGGGTTTCTACCAGATTCCTTCCCGGGGCAGCGGGGGTGCGGATTGAACCACCCTCTGCCGACGAAGCGGCAGCTGATTTGCCGGTTTCGGACGAGAGTGACGCGGGGTCAGTCACCGAGCCTGGCCCCGGGGGGTCTGAGATGTTAGAGACCGGAGGTTCCGTCGGGTTGGCGGGTTCGTCTCTGGGCACCGGAGAAGCTGCCCCTGCCTCGGGGCGGGCGGTGTCTGCTCGGGCTCTGCACCGCCAGCGGGACCCTTCTGGGCGCGGTTTCGGCCCCCCACCCCCCCGTGGCTCACGCAGCCGCGCCCGCCACCATCCAGGTCTTTGGTTGTGGCATGGGACCGCGCCGCAGCCCCGCAGGAACCGCCCCTCCCGGCGGCCCGACCCCTCCCCGCGCAGGGGCAGGGGGAGCGCGGGCGAGCCCTGCTCTGCCCTGCGTCTGCGGCCGTGGCCACCGGCAGGTCTTCCGCTCCGGCTGCAGGGGCGAGCACTGCGGGGGTCCCGGACAGCGCGGATTCCGCGGCTTCGCCCGCAGGACATTCCAAACATGCCAGAGCTGCAGCGGGGGTGGATCCCGGGGTGTTTGTTTTTGGCGCAGGCGGTGAAGCAGCAAGGAAGCCGCGGTCTTCCCGAGGTCACAGATCTTGAGCAGGCGAGTCTTCTTCGGGGAGTCTATGGACCCTCCCGCCCTGCAAGGTGACAGTGCGCCTCAAAAAGAAGGCGAAATTCTGGGGGCATGTGAAAGCGAAGGTTGAGGAAGTCAGCGATCGTCCTAGAGGCCGTGGCTCCCAGGCTTGTGCAGATAGAGCCCTGAGCCCTGCTGCAGCTGAAGTCCCTGTGGACACCATGGGACAGGACGCAGCAGGTGCTGCAGCATCACCAGGAGGTCTGCAGGCTTTCCCTGTTATTCTCGGTGGTGGTCAGAACACCTATCAGGGTTTATCATGGAGAGCCTTGATGGAACTCCGGGAGAAGGCTGGAAGATATGGTCTGGGGTCTAGTGAAGTGATGCAGCTTCTTAGGGTTTTTAATGCTAATTTGCTAGTACCTTACGATGTTCAGAGTCTGGCTTGTGTTCTCTTTCAGCCTGTGGAATATGACATCTTTGAATTGAAATGGCATCAGTTAGCAACTAGGGCACTAGGGTACAATGCTATGCTGGACCAGCAAGATCCCAGACATGGGATCGGCATTGATGTCTTGCTGGGCACAGGCAATTCTGATGACGCTCGCAGGCAGGCTGCCCTGGACCGTGTTGTGGTGGATCAGTGCCAGGAGACAGGCATGGCAGCATTGATTCAAACCATTGAGATGGCTGCTCCTGTGGAGGAGTTTATGGATGTTACACAGAGGGATGGTGAATCCTTCTTGTGGTTTTCAAACAGGCTCACTGCCTCTGTAGAGCGGCAGGTGGAGGATCCAACTGCAAGGATGCTATTAATTAAGCAACTTGCCAGGACTCGTAATGCTGAGTGTCAGAAGTTTATTCAAGTACTCCCTGGTGATCCTTCTATATCACAGATGGCTGAGGCCTGTGCAAAGGTGGGCACTGCCAGTCGTTAAGGTGGTTGCCGTGGCTGCTGCCTCATGGCCGGTCTGGACAGGGCCACAGGGCAGGCGGCAGAAGCAGGAGAGTGCTCAGGCCAGCAGGAAATCAGGAAGGAAGGTGCAGAAGGGCACGACTGTCTTGTTTTTCTGTGCTCGGTATGGGAAGCCGAACAATGCTGCAGACGTCTGCAAGGCTGCAGTTTCTGTTAATGGTCAGTCTTCATCGCGCTCGGGAAATGGGGGGCAGAGCACGTGGGGGAGACGCGCTCAGACACAAGTGTCTCTCCAAACCCCGGAGCCGATGGAGGTCTGCTTGTCCAGCTCGCGGCCAGCACCAGCGGCTCGGCAGGTGTGGATGTCTGCACAGCAGCAACAGTCATCTTAGACTCTTGTGCAGTGCACAAGGTCCCCCTGGATGCTGTTGGTCCTTTGGGCGGTGGCATGAGTGCTTTCCTCATTGGCAGGTCTAGTGCCACAGTTCAGGGTATCATTGTGTATCTGGGACTCATTGATGCGGATTATATAGGACGCATTTATGCCATGGTTTCCACACCCACCCCTCCGGTTACAATTCCTGAAAATAATCGCATTGCTCAACTTGTTCCTTTTAACTCTTCTGTTCGCAGGACAGAGTCGAGGTCACAAGGAGACGGCTGCTTTGGTTCCACTGGGCTTCCTCAGGTTCATTGGACTGCTGTCATGACCAAACAACGTCCTGAGATGAGATGTACCCTGTCCATCCGTGATGCCACACTGCCAGAGATCTCTCTCCGATGGCTCCTTGACAGCAGTGCGGACATCACAATTCTCTCTCTTGCCGCTTGGCCACCGCAGTGGCCGTTTGATCCAGCGGGGGCACCTGTCACGGGATTGGGAGGGACGAAGCACTGCTATGTGAGCCAGAAGCCCGTGGTGATAACGAACACAGAGGGACAGATGGCCGTGATTAGGCCTCATGTTACTGAAACTGTACTTAACCTCTGGGGGAGGGATGTTCTGGCTGCATGGGGGATGCGCATGGGGATGGATTTTTACTAGGGGCCACTGTGCTGAAGGGTGCAGAGTGTCCTACACCTCCTATACAGTGGCTGGTGGACACCCCCATCTGGGAAAATCAGTTGCCCCTCCCTAAAGATAAACTGGTAACCCTTCATAAGTTGGTTCAGGAGCAATTGGCCCAGGGTCATCTAGAGCCTTCCACCAGCCCCTGGAACACTCCTGTCTTCTGCATCAAAAAGAAGTCTGGGAAATGGAGGTTATTACAAGACCTCAGGAAGGTTAATGCTGTGATGGAGAGCATGGGGACGTTGCAGGCAGGAATGCCATCGCCCACCATACTTCCTGCAGATTGGCCGATCCTCATCATGGATCTGAAGGATTGTTTCTTTTCAATTCCTTTACATCCCGATGACAGGCTGAAATTTGCTTTCACGGTGCCAGCAATTAACAACGCTGGTCCTGCACAGAGGTATCAATGGACGACTCTTCCCCAAGGGATGCGAAATTCGCCAGCCGTATGCCAAATGTATATGGCCAGAGCCTTATCTGGAGTTCGCAGGCAGTTACCTGATGCTCAGTTTTATCACTATATGGATGACATATTGGTGGCTGCATCCACCCAGGATGAGCTGCTGAGGATCCAGCCTCAGTTGCTCGATGCTCTGCATTCGCACGGGCTGCAGGTGGCTCCAGAAGAGGTTCAGCAACAACCTCCTTGGAAATACTTGGGGGTCAAAATTTCGGAACGTACAGTTCAACAGCAAGAGGTGCAATTTGTGCATTCGGTGAAGGCACTGAATGATGCCCAGAAATTGGTGGGTGTCGTCGCTTGGTTACGTCCATATTTGGGACTGACTGTGGTGCAGTTGTGTCCTTTGTTTGATTTGTTGAAGGGAGACTCTGATTTGAAGTCCCCTCGCACATTGACCCCGGAGGCACGTCAGGTGCTGGAGGAGGTGCAGCGAGCTGTTTCTGCTCGACAGGTTTATCGCATTGATCCCTCCGTTGATGTCACTGTTTTCATCACCACTCCAGATTTGCATCCCCGAGGTATCGTTGGCCAATGGAGTGACAAATGGTCCGGTCCTTTGCACGCCCTGGAATGGGTCTTCTTGCCCCATCGGCCGCAGAAGACGGCAACCGCATTGTTTGAGCTGATCGCTCGCTTGATAGTCAAATGCCGGCAACGGTGTTTGCAATTGATGGGTGCAGACCCCGCACAGATTGTACTGCCGGTACAGCGGGACGACTTTGACTGGAGCTTTGCAAACAGTGTTTCTCTGCAAAGTGCTCTAGTAAACTTTTCAGGGCAGATTATGTATCATCTGCCTAGCCACAAGTTGCTGCAAGTGGCAAAACTCACAGAGGTTTCTCTGAGACCCAAGCACAGTCAGGAGCCGGTGCACGCACCCACTGTCTTTACTGACGGTTCAGGCAGAAACAGGAAGGCCATTGTTACTTGGAGGGATGGATCTGAGTGGCAGGTTCTGTAAGGCCATGAGGTTGGTTCAGCCCAATTGGTTGAACTGAGGGCTGCTCTTATGGCATTTCAAAAGGTTTCCCAGCAACCTTTCAGTCTGGTCACGGATTCCGCCTATGTGGCTGACATAGCGAAGCGGTTGGGTTATTCAGTTTTGAAGGAGGTCAGCAATCCTGATCTGTTTCATTTGCTGAAGACCCTGTGGTGTGTCATTCAGGAACAGGTTTGTCCCTACTATGTTCTGCACGTAAGGAGTCATACCAATTTGCCAGGGCTCATAGCGGAAGGTAACGTGAGGGCTGACAAGTTGGCTAACCCGGCGTGGGTAGCGCCTCAGCCTGATACACTCGCGCAGGCCAAAGCCTCGCATGGGTTTTTCCATCAGAACGCACACACCCTGCAGAAGCAGTTTCAGTTGACACCAACTGAGGCCCGTGACATTGTCGAGTCGTGCAACGACTGTCACGCGCTTGCGGCGCCTTTGCCGGCGGGGGTGAACCCCAGGGGCCTTAGGGCCTTGGAGATTTGGCAGACTGACGTCACCCAAGTTGCCGAATTTGGCCGGCTCAAGTATGTGCATGTCACGGTGGACACCTGCTCCTCTGCCATGTGGGCTTCTGCTCACACTGGAGAGAAGGGCTGCGATGTCACTGCCCACTGGAGGCAGGCCTTTGCTGTTCTAGGAATACCTTCTACTGTAAAGATGGACAATGGTCCGGCCTATGTCTCGAGAGAGGTGAGGCAGTTCCTGCAGCAGTGGGGTGTGCCACACAAGTTTGGTATTCCTCATTCTCCGACTGGTCAAGCTATTGTAGAACGTGCTCATGGTACCCTGAAGCAGGTGCTTCAAAAACAAAAACGGGGAATGCAGGGTGAAACCCCGCACAGTCGGTTGGCAAAAGCTTTGTATACCATCAATCACCTTACGGTACCGCAGAATTCTAATAATCCTGTCATTTTGAACCATTACCTCTCGTTACAGGCTTTAGATGAGGCACAGCAGCCTCGAGCGAAGGTTCGAGTGAGAAATTTAGTCACCAAACAGTGGGAAGGTCCCTATGACCTTATCACTTTGGGGCGCGGGTATGCTTGTGTATCCACAGATACTGGGGTGCGCTGGGCACCTGCAGAGTGTGTCCGTCCTGACCTGCGACCGCAGAGGCAAAATCCAGCCAACAGGCAGGGTGGAAACCGTGACCAGAATGAAAGTGATCAAGTGGGTGGAACATCGAGTGATGACTCAGATGCAGACGATGTGGGTGATCACCCCGATGGTCCTTCCACAAGCAGAGATTGAACATTGTTCATTTTTCTTTTTTCTTTTTCTTTGAGGAAAAACGGGTGAGAGGTCACCTTGGTTTTTGCAGTGTTCTGTGTTTTTGCTTCTGTAGTAGAATTTCTCATGCATTTTCTATAAACATAGTCCTTGTTCTTGTAACTGGCTTAGATTGTTTTGAACTTCTGGATTGTTTTTCATTCCTTTCTCCTAAGGCAGAGAAAGATGATTGACTATGTCACTATCTTGTGGAATTGCAGAGGTGTAACCTTCATCTACCAAGGTAGGATTATCTTAAGAAAGATATAAAAATCAGAGAATAAAGAAGGGCAGGGCTCTGGCTCCCCTTCTGGCCCTTGCCCTGCTTGAAGGTGGTCTTGACCTGCTGCTTGAGTCTGTGTGTTTCTTTCGTGTCCGACAGCGCAACACCAAAACACTGGGGCTCTGTGATTTCCTTCCAGTGGAAAAGAACCGTCCTTCTCGTCTAGGTGTCCATGGCCCAAATTGATATTCTGCCTCCCAGTTTCCATCTATCCAAGGATTACACCCACACAGAAGCTGCCATTACAGAGAGGTCTGGCTGGCCTTGGCCTCAGGGGATTTTCTTAGACTATGAGCAGAATGTTTTCATTTGTAACCACCATGGAGAGGGCCCAGAGATCTGCCAAGGTGGGGTTTGGAGGCCTCAAGCCCATGACCACTATATAGGGCCAAAAGAGCTCTATGCTCAGTGGACTGGAGACTGAGGACAGTGGAGGAGAGCCCTGGGAGGGATTGAAGGGCGGTTTCAGAGATGGTGCATCCTTTTGACATAGTAGACAACAGCTGGAGAAAGAAAGAATTAATGCCAAGGGCAGCTGGGGAGGTCCAGACTGGACAGGAGGAGGAAGAAATTTCTGTCCCAGGGCAAGGCTGTGGTGCAACACGTCCCCCAGAAGGAGTCTGGAGCAGCCCAAGGCTTTGTGTGCCCAGGCAGAGGCAGGCAGGACGCAGAGCTGCCAGCAAAGGAAGGGGCCAGCGAGCTGGGGCAGCCGGGGGGATGACGACAGCCTGCAGGGACAGAGGCACAGGGCAGGGACACCGTGGCACAGCCTGGGCTGGAGAGGGCACAGGGATGGGCAGCAGCTGCAAGGCCCTGCCAGAGCCAACTTGTGCAGCACTTTGGCCACGGCTGCTGGCCCTGGCCCTGAGGCCAGCAGGAGACAAGTGACCCTTGCAGCCCTGGGGCCTCAGGGCCTCCTTGGCCCTGCTCAGCAGCCTGGCAGGGGCCGCCCCATGGTGCTGCCCTTGGCATTGCACATCCCCACATCCCAGTGCCCCGGGAAGAGCCCTGAGCACTGAGGGAGGGACAGGATGTACCTTGCCAGGGGCTATGTCGGGATTGGTGGGGTCTCAGGAACACAGAGATGTCACTTGGATGATTTATTTTTGCATCAGTCTTATGTTTATTGAAGGGTGTGACAGGGATTGGCCATAGCAGCAGTAGCAGAGGTAGCTGCAGCAAGCGCAGCTACTGAGGTAGGTAAGATAGCAGCAGCAAACGTGCAGATGCCAGGGCAACTGCACCAGCAGTAGTTGTTACTTTTTTTCCTACAAAGCCTTCTATACTTTTTTAAGCCAATAAGCAAATGCCACAAAGCTTGCTGACACATTTGTACCAATCATCATTGTACAATTTACCGCAATGCGCATTTTCTTAACCAATCACTACATTGTTATTAAGGCCTATGGTGCAGGTTTATATTGCTACATGTTAACTTTCTAAGAAGTTTCATTATAAGGTTTATTGCTAAGCTTAAAATTCTTAACTCTTTTACTTATCACTATTATTTCTTACATAAAACATGTTCTTACTTATTAAAAATACATCTTTACTTTTATAAAGCATACTTATTTCAAAACTACAAAACTGCAAAGCTACGTTTTCACTTTAAGCTGTAAAAGCAAAGCTCACTTTTCTAGCTCAGGCAGCTTCTGCCAAGGTCTCAAATCGAAACATGTATCCATTTCTATCTGCTCGAGCACAATGCTGTTTATGTA
The DNA here is from genome assembly GCA_026261815.1 of Monarcha castaneiventris obscurior. NCBI lineage: Eukaryota > Metazoa > Chordata > Aves > Passeriformes > Monarchidae > Monarcha > Monarcha castaneiventris. The sequence goes on along the minus strand of JAMPIT010000361.1, from coordinate 308,524 downwards.
CTCTGTCTGCACCTGCGAACTCTCTGCAACTCCATTTCCCACAGGGCTAGGTCTTAGGCCTTGGCCCTTTGCATTCCTCAAACACCTCCAGCTTTGCTCAGCATCAGAGACACCTTTCCCTTGCTTGTCCCCTCCTGTCACCACTGCCTCCAGTGCTCTGCTCTGACTGGAACCTGGGGACACATTCTCAGCCGTGTCCCTCTGTAGGACCCATTTAAAAGTAAAAGAAACTTTGGAGTTTGTTTCTGATTTTGAGTTCTTGAGAAGTTTATTGAAGACACTCTCAGGGACTGTGTCTGATGTAAACAACACCAAAGCCCCATGAGGGTCATTAAAGTCCTTGTGCTGTGTCTGTGCTGCTGAGCTGGGCCGGGCTCCTGGCACAGAGGGAGCTCCCAAGCTCTTGGACACCAAGAAGAGCTCCAAAGATGCAGCTCTGATGAGGAGCAGCTCCACTGCAGAGCCCAGGAGAGGAGTGAAGCAGATGGAGGCTTAAAGCACACTGCTGGCTCATGTCCAGCCTGGTGTCCATCAGTGCCCCCAGGTCCCTTTCTGCCTGGCTGCTGTCCAGCCACTCTGTCCCCAGCCTGTAGCGCTGCAGGGGTTGTTGTGGCCAAAGTGCAGGACCTGGCACTTGGTCTTGTTGAACCTCACATTGTTGGATTTGGACCCTGGATCCAGCCTGTCCAGGTCCCTCTGCAGAGCCCTCCTACTCTCCAGCAGATCCACACTCACACTCAGCTTGATGTCAGCTTGGTTCCATGAGTCCATGGAGTGTCACAATGATCTCGGTGATTCCAGGAGGCTCCTCCGTGTCACAATGTCCCTTGATTCCTTGGGCTCCCCAGTGTCACAGTGGCCCTTTAGTTCCCTGGGCCCTGCAGTGTCAAAATGGATCCTTGGTTCCATGAGGTCTCACAGTGCAGCAATGGTCTCCTTGGCTCCACAGTGTCACCAGGGCCTCTTGGTGCCATGGGGCACCATGGTGCCAAAATTGTTTCCTTCATTCCATGAGTCCCTGCAGTGTAACAACGACCCCTTGGTTATACGAGGTCCTGCAGGGTCACCATGGTCTCCGTGGTTCTGTGAGGCCCCACAGAGTAACGCTGAACTCCTTGCTTCCATGGGGCCCTGCAGTATCGTGATGGCCCCAGGGCTACACGAGGCCACTCAGTGTCACAAGGGTCTTCTTGATTCCATGAGGCCCCACGGTGTTACAATGGACTCCTTGGTGGCACAGTGTCACAATGGAGCCCTGGTTACACAAGATCCTGCAGTGTCCCAATGGCCCCTTGTTTCCATGGAGCACCACAGTGTCCAAATTGTTTCCTTAGTGCCATGAGTCCCTGCAGTGTAACAATGTCCCCTTGGTTCCATTGGGCCCTGGAATCTCACAAGGGTGTCCTTGGTTCCGCACTGTCAAAATGGCCCTGGGTTCAACAAGGCCCCACAGTGTCACAATGGCCCCTTCCTTTCCCAGGGCCCTGCAGTGTCACAGCCATCACAGAATCACAGAAACAACGAGGTTGGAAAAGACCTTTGAAATCCAATGAAAATTACGGCCAAATCCAACAATGTGAGGTTCAACAAGGCCAAGTGCCAGCTCCTGCACTTTGGCCACAACAACCCCTGCAGCGCTACAGGCTGGGGACAGAGTGGCTGGACAGGGGCCAGGCAGAAAGGGACCTGGGGGCACTGATGGACAGCAGGCTGGACATGAGCCAGCAGTGTGCCCACGTGGCCAAGAAGGCCAATGGCACCTGGCCTGGATCAGGAATGGTGTGGCCAGCAGGACCAGGGCAGGGATTCTTCCCCTGGACTCAGCACTGGTGAGGCCACACCTCGAGTGCTGTGTCCAGTTCTGGGCCCCCCAATTTAGGAAGGACATTGAGGGGCTGGAGCGTGTCCAGAGAAGGGCAACAAGGTTGGTGAGGGGTCTGGAACACAAGTGCTGTGAGGAGCAGCTGGGAGAGCTGGGGTTGTTTATCCTGGAGAAGAGGAGGCTCAGGGGACACAAGGAGGTGTTAGGGCACATGTTGGGCTTGATGATCTCCAAGGTCTTTTTCAACCTGGTTGGTTCTGGGATTCTCTGAAACCACCCTTGAAGAAGCTGCAGAATGAACCCGGAGCCTCCTCTTCAGAAGGTCCAGCAGCCCCTGGCCCTCAGCTTCTCCACACAGGCCCCAAAGCCCCTCCTGTCAGTCCTGCAGAGCCTCTCCAGCTCCTCCTCACTGGCCCACAACAGGGAGTCCCACACCCAGACACAGCAGCCCAGATGTGCGCCCCTGGCCTGTGGTGCCTCTGGCAAGGGAACAGCATGAGGCACTGCAGGGCCCTGCAGACAATTCCTGAAGCACTTGAGGGATTATCCTGCTCCTCAAGGGACGTTCCCATGGTGCCAAGGCAGGAACTGAAATGGGGAGTGGGGCCAGAGAGGAAAGGGCAAGCAGGGATGGGCTGTTTGCAGGGGAGGGGACAGGGATGGGCAAGAGGAAGAAATGTGGAGCAGAAAAGAGGAAAGAAAGCAAAGGTGAAGCAAAGGAAATGCTCAGGGCTGTTTGGGGGTGGCTGCCAGGCAGCCCTGGCTCTGAGCAACAACGTCTGCAGTGGGACAGCAAACTCCCAGCTCATGGAACAAACTTTCTGGCTGACTTCAGAGGCCACGAGCAAGCTGAGTGGTTTCCCTGCCGTCCCGCAGCCCTTGCTGGCCCCAGGGGCTGATGGCATTTGTGCTCACTCAGCTTCATCTCCCCACAGCAGCAGCGTGGGGGTGCTGAGGCCTGGGCTGTGCAATGCAAACAGGGGCTCCTGAGGCAGTGCTGCCGTGTCTCTGCCTGCAAGGATGCAGCCCCTCTCTGAGCTGGGGAGAGGCCAGGGCTGCACAGGGGGGATGTTGCTGGCAGCTGCATGAGGCCGCTCTGGGACGCTGCCCTGGGCTGTCCAGCGCAGGGGGGATGGATCAGCCCCTGCTCTGCTGCTCCTTCCCGGCTCCCCCAGGGACCTTGCAGAGCACCAGCCATGCTGTTTGCCCCCACCCTGCCCACGGCCACCCTGGGGCTGCTCACGGGGCTTTTCTCTGCTCAGCACTGGCCTGGGTGTGTTCTTGAGAGAGCCTGGGCAAGGAGCCTCAAGCCCCCAGGCCCTGCCCTGAGGCGTCAGCGCTGCCCCAGCAGTGCCCATGGCCTGGCCCTGCTGCAGCCCCAGCACTGCCAGCCCAGGGCTGGGAGCCAGCCCGAGAGCACTCAGGCCCTGCAGCAACACGAGGGCCAGGAGGGCAGCGGGGCAGTGCCACGGGAGCAGCACTGGCAGCACCAAGGGCTGCTGCTCCTGGGCACAGCTGCTGTGCCAGCCCTGATCTGCCCCCAGCTCTGCACACAGACATTGCTGCTGCAGCTCCAGAGAGGGGAACTAATGCGGGATCTCTGCTGGAAACTTTGCTGGCAGATCCTTTAGTTCCTTTAAAGGCACTGCGAACACAGCTCATCACTGACACAGTCTGGGGTCACAGCGAAGGTGGAGAGAAACAAAATGAGAAATGGAAGAAATAATGGCCTTCCTTTGTGGACAACAATAAATAACTAAAACCAGAAAAAATAACCGCAGGACTAAACCAACAAGAACTATCACAGAAGTGTTTCATTACAACTGATGTAGAGAAAGGGGCAACCAGTTTAATGTTTCTGAGACCTTCTAGTCATCAGTGTCCGCAGGACAGCCTTGAGCTCCTGGTTCCTCAGGCTGTAGATGAGGGGGTTCAGGGCTGGAGGCACCACCGAGTACAGAACTGACAGGGTCAGATCCACGGATGGGGACGAGATGGAGGGGGGCTTCAGGTAGGTGAAAAAGCCAGTGATGATAACCAGGGAGACCACGGCCAGGTGAGGGAGGCACGTGGAAAAGGCTTTGTGCCGTCCCTGCTCAGAGGGGATCCTCAGCACAACCCTGAAGATCTGCACATAGGAGAAAACCATGAACACAAAACAGGCAAAGGCTAAACAGGCACTAACAGCAAGAAGCCCAAGTTCCCTGAGTTTGGAGTGTGAGCAGGAGAGCCTGAGGATCTGTGGGACTTCACAGAAGAACTGGCCCAGGGCATTGCCCTGGCACAGGGGCAGGGAAAATGTATTGGCCGTGTGCAGCAGAGCAGTGAGAAAGCCACTGGCCCAGGCAGCTGCTGCCATGTGGGCACAAGCTCTGCTGCCCAGGAGGGTCCCGTAGTGCAGGGGTTTGCAGATGGACACGTAGCGGTCGTAGCACATGACTGTGAGGAGGGTAAGCTCTGACCCAATGAAGAAGACAAAGATAAAGAGCTGTGCAGCACATCCTGAGTAGGAGATGTGCCTGGTGCCCCAGAGGGAATTGTGCATGGCTTTGGGGACAGTGGTGCAGATGCAGCCCAGGTCGGTGAGGGCCAGGTTGAGCAGGAAGAAGAACATGGGGGTGTGCAGGTGCTGGCCGCAGGCTACGGTGCTGATGATGAGGCCGTTGCCCAGGAGGGCAGCCAGGGAGATGCCCAGCAAGAGGCAGAAGTGCAGGAGCTGCAGCTGCCGCGTGTCTGCCAATGCCAGCAGGAGGAAGTGGCTGATGGAGCTGCTGTTGGACATTTGCTGCCTCTGGCCATGGGCACCTGTTCAGGGAGGAGACAGTGACAAGTCAGGGGACGCTTTCCTGAGCAATGCCCAAGCCCTTTCTCCCAGCCCTGCCCCTGCCACCCTGTGCCACCCAATTTTCCTTTTCTCAGAGCCCTTCCCTCAGCCCCATGCCTGGAGCTCTGCTGGGATCTGGCCCCATTGCTGTGACGAGCAGGGGCTGTGCCCATGGACACCGAGGAGTCAGCTCTGCTCTGCAGCACTGGGGCCATGGGACAGGGGGACAGGGGCCAGTCCTGGGGCTGGACTTCATCAGCCCAAAGTGCTCCTGAGGTAGAGGAGCTGGGCAGCATCTCCTGTGCCAGGGCTAAGGAATGGTGATGGCCAAAGGCACTTTGAGAAGGTTTCCTGCTGTGCCCAGGGAGAGCAGAGAGAAGTGTGCAATGCAAGAGCATTGGCTGTAACTCAGGGAAGGGTGAGGGGAGCTGCTCTGGCGCTCCATCTGTCCCCAGCTGCCCTTTCTGAGATCGAGGGCAGTCACTGTGTTACCCTGAAAATCAGCCTGGCACAGCTGAGAGCAGAGGGACCCAGAGCAGAGCAAAGTGGCTCAGCCTTTCTCACAGTCTCAGCCCCACTGCTGGCCAAGGACACTCCTGGCCCCCAGTGTCCCCTGGAAGGCAGCTCACAGCTTGGATGGCATCCCGAGGACACAGCAAGGCTCCTGTCCATGGCACTGCTGGAGGAGAGCCGGCTCATTGGCAGCCTCGCAGCCTGGCCTGCCCAGAGCTCCCCGGGCAGAGGGAGCTGGGACACCCCATTGCTGTGCTCAGCCTGCACAGGAGGAGCCCCAGGGCTGGGCCTGAGCCTGCAGCTGGAACTGCCATTCCCAGAGAGCCCGTCAGCAAGGGCAGGAGCAGCTGAGCAGGGCAAGGGGAGAGAGAGCCGGGCCCTGAGGAAAAGCCTTTCCCTGGCCAGCCCTGGCCAGCCCCTGGCAGGCAGCAGCAGGGCAGGACAGTGGCCCTCAGGCCCTGGTCAGCAGGGAACGGGCACAGGGCCGCAGAGATGCCCTTCATCTGTGCTGCTGCTCTGCCGGCCCAGGAGGGCACTGAGGGCCCCGAGCCCCCGGGCTGAGGGCTGTGCTGGCTGCCAGGGGACACCGGAGCTGTGCTGCTCAGGGCAGTGTCTGCACTGCAGGCCAGGCCCGGCAGCTGCCACATGTCCCCTGCGGCAGGGCTTCCCTCAGCACCGCCTCCCTCCCTCCCTGCCCACGGCTCTGCTGCTGGAGCTGGCCCAGCCGGGAGCTGTTCCTGTGGCCCGGGCTCCGTCCCTGCCAGGGCTGCCAGAGCCCAGCCCAGCCCCTGGGCCAGCTCTGCCCTGCAGCCGCTCGGGGCTGCAGGGATCAAAGAACAGCTCCCCCACGCCTGGGCACCATGGAAAGGTGATGCTGGATGCATCTGGAGGCTGCCGAGGTGCAGGCACTTGCTGAGGCTCCCAGGAATCCTCAGCGTGATGGTTGAAGAGCCTCAGCCCCTGCTCTGCCTGCACAGCTGAGTTTCCATTCCCAGAAAGCTGAGCCAGGGACAAGTGGGAGCACAGACTGAGGAAAGCAGAGACTCAAGCAGAAAACCCCTGCCCTGAAAGAGCTCATGAAAAGTCCCCTCAGAAATGAGCTGGGCATGAGCTGGAGCTCTGAGCAGCCCTGGCCCCCACAGCAGCCTCTCCACAGCAGCAGGACCTGGCCTGGCAGGAGTCACTCCTTGCAGCCACAGCTCCCCTCCAGCGCCCATGGGGAGCTGCCAGGCAGGCTGAGAGCTGCCCCTGGCAGGTGGCAGATCCCCTGGCCTGGCAAAGAGCCCTCAGGGCTGCAGGAGCTGCTCTGCAGGACAGCCCTGGGCACCCCTGGCTGCAGCCCCACCTTCCCAGCCTGCAGCCGGCCCTGGCAGCAGGAGCCGTCCTGCCCTGTCCCTCTGACGGTGCCCAGGGCAGCCCCGCTCTGCAGCACATCCTCCTCCTCCTCCTCCTCCTCCTCCTCCTCCTCCTCCTCCTCCTCCTCCTCCTCCTCCTCCTCCTCCTCCTCCTCCTCGCAGCAGGGAGAGTCCTCCTAACACACTTGCCAGGCTTCGGGGTGTGCCGGCTTCAGGAGATCCCTCCAGGAGCACAGGAGACATTGCCCTGCATGCACAGACTCACATGCAGAGGGCTGTGAAGATGTTTCCCCAAGTGAAGTCTCAGCTCAATGTCTTCCCAATCCTGATTCCCTTTAGCCTGTCTCTGCCTGGCTCCTCTGCCCTTGCTGCCTGCAGGAAGTGCCCTCAGCCCCGCTGGGCTGGGAGAGGAGCTGCTCACCAGGAGAAATGTCTTTTTAGAGCTCTTCTTGGTTGCCAGGAGCTGCCTCTGTGCAGGGAACCAGGCTCAGCTCAGCACCACAGACACAGCACAAGGACTTTAATAACCCTCTCAGGGCTTTGGTGTTGTTCATATCAGACTCAGTTCCTGAGAGAGTGCCCAAAAAACTTCTCAGGAAGTCAAAGTCAGATGAAAACTCCAAAGTTTCTTTTAATGGGTCCCACTGAGGGTCACGAATGAAAAAGTGTCCCCAGGTTCCAGTCAGAGCAGAACACTGGAGGCAGTGGTGACAGGTGGGGACAAGCAAGGGAAAGGTGTCTCTGATGCTGAGCAAAGCTGGATGTGTTTGAGGAATGCAAAGGGCCCAGCCCCTGGCAAGGCACATCCTGTCCCTCCCTCAGTGCTCAGGGCTCTTCCCGGGGCACTGGGATGTGGGCATGTGCAATGCCAAGGGCAGCACCATGGGGCGGCCCCTGCCAGGCTGCTGAGCAGGGCCAAGGAGGCACTGAGGCCCCACGGCTGCAAGGGTCACTTGTCTCCTGCTGGCCTCAGGGCCAGGGCCAGCAGCCGTGGCCAAAGTGCTGCACAAGTTGGCTCTGGCAGGGCCTTGCAGCTGCTGCCCATCCCTGTGCCCTCTCCAGCCCAGGCTGTGCCACGGTGTCCCTGCCCTGTGCCTCTGTCCCTGCAGGCTGTCGTCATCCCCCCGGCTGCCCCAGCTCGCTGGCCCCTTCCTTTGCTGGCAGCTCTGCGTCCTGCCTGCCTCTGCCTGGGCACACAAAGCCTTGGGCTCAATACCAAAAGGGTTAATTCAATTTTTACTGTGCCTGTGAACTTTTAGCAGATGAACACGGCATGCAGGGGCTGCTTTCTCAGCAGGGACGGTTGGAAGAGAAGAAGAAGACAGCTGGCTCAAGAGTGCAGTGATAGAAAAAACAAGAACTGAATCTTGGAACTTGGGGTTAGGTTTTAGTTTAACGCATGAATTTTAATACACATGTAGTGACTGTATGTGATCAACACACTTGTAGAATCACATGTCCATGTAAGGTTAGGAGTTATCCCCTGCTGGGATAACTCATTTATCAGGCCTGAATAAATGATGCTCTCTTTAACACCAAATTAGTGCTAAGGAGTCTTACTCTGATATTTGGGAGATTTGTTGACAGTGGGGCCTCACAGAACCAAGGAGTCAACTGTGACACTGTGGGACCTCATGGAACAAAGGGGTCATTGTGACACAGCAGAACCCCATGGAACCACGGGGCCATTTTGATGCTGTGAGGCCTCATGGAACCAAGGAGTCCATTGTGACACTATGGAACCTCATGGACTCAAGGTGACCATGTCCTACTACAGAACCTCATGGAACAAATGGTGACACTGCAGAACGCAGGAAACTGTTGTTAACAGTAGGAAAAGTCATGGTACCAGAAGTCCATTGTGACTCTGTAGGGCCTCATGGAACCACGTGTCACTGTGACACAGAGTGGCCACATGGAGCCAAGAGGCCACTGTGACACTGGGGATCCAAGGAGACCACAGTGACACTGAGGAACCTCATGGAACCGAGGTGTCATTGTGACACTGTGGGGTCCTGTGGAACCAAGGGGACCACATTGACATTTCAGGGTTTCATGGAACAATGGAGACCATTATGACACTTTGGAACTCACTGGAACCATGGGGCCATTGTGACACTGCAGGGCCTCATGGAATCAAGGGGACCATAGTGACCCTGTGGCTCCATGGAATGAAGGGTCCATTCTGACCCCATGGAACCAAGGAGACCATTGTTACACTATGGGGCATCATCGAACCAAGGAGGCCATTGTGAACGAGTGGGGCCTCATAGAACCAAGGAGGCCATTATGACATTTTGAGGCCTCGTTGAACCTAAGGACTATAGTGGCCCTGCAGGGCCTCATGGAACCAAGGGCACAACAGCGACATTGTGGGGTTCAAAGGGACCAAGGGGGCATTGTTACACTGCAGAACCAAGGAGACCATTGTGACACTATGGGGCCTCATGCAAACAAGGGTCTATTGTGGCACATTGGGGCCTCATGAAACCAAAGGGCCATTTTTATACTTTGAGGCCTTGTGAAACTGAAGGACCTTTGTGGCACTTCAGGGCCTTGTGGAACCAAGGGGACCACAGTGACACTGTGGGGTTCAGTGGAACCAAGGGGCCATTGTGTCACTGTGTGGTACCATGGAACCAAGGAGACCATTGTGACACTACAGGGCCCCATGGAACTAAGGGTTCATGTGAGGATGTGGGGACTCATGGAATCCAAAGTCCAATGTGATATTGCGGGGCCTCATGGAGTTCTGAAGACCATGATGCACTTTGAGGCCTCGTTGAATCAAGGGGCTCTGCAGGACCTTGTGGAACCAAGGAGACCCTTCTGACATTGTGAATCCCTATGGAACCAAGAGTCCATTGTGATACTGTGGCACCAAGGAGATCTCTGTGACACTGCAAGGCCTCATGGAAGCAAGGGGGCCGTTGTGACACTATGGGGCTGCATGGAAACAAGGGGCCAGTGTGACACAGCAGGGCCTCGTGGAACCAAGGATCCATTGTGACACCGCGGGGCCCCATGGATCCAAGGGAACATGAAACAGGTGTGGTTGGCTTGGCCTGACTGGTCCAACTGACCTTGGCACGTCAAGGGTCTCTTTCATGTGCCCCTGAAACACTGAGGCTCTGGGCTTTCGTTCAAAGAGAAAAGAACTGTCCTTGTCATCCAGGCATCCATGGCTGAAATGGGATTCTGCCTCCAAAATTGCCCATATCCAGGGATTGCTCCTAGACAAAAGCTGCCATTACCAACAAGCCTGGCTGCCCGTGGCTTCCTGAAGCTGGCTTTCACCTGCCTTCAATCACTGGTGCTCTGTGTTTTCCTTCCTATGGAAAAGAACTGTCCTGCCTGTCCAGGCACCCATGGCCAAAATTGGTACTTCTCCTCCAAAATTCTCTATATGCAAGAGCTTCTCCCAGACAAAAAAAGCTGTAAGGACAGACAGCTCTGACTGGCCTTGGCCTCCGGTTGTCGCCTCTAATCTGCCCCTGAAACACTGGGGCTCTGTGCTTTCCTTCCTATGGGAAAGAACCATCCTTGTCCAGGTATTGGGAGAGTCCCAGAGTGGTCAGGCTCAGCAGGGAAGGGGAGGTGGCAAATCCTCCTGCAGCCATTCCAGGCACTGGCAGGACAAGGCAGGGATTGCAGAGCCCCTGTGGGAGGGAAAAGAAGGGGATGTTGTGTGCCCACACTTCAGCCAGGCCTGTGCCAGGCTCTGCTGGGGTCTCCTCAGAGCCAGGTTGGTGAGAGCTGGGCTGAAGAAATGGAACATGGGGTGGGTGGGAATTTGGCTGAACAATGAAGCTCAAATGTCACCCATGGTACAGAGTCCTCTTGGCAGCCACTCCCCGGTGACATCCCTCAGTGAGCAGCCCTTGACCACCACTGTGGAACATTTCTATTGTCTCTACAATGGGATGAAATGCACTTTCACCTCCTTTGTGGATGCTGCCAAGTTGCAGGGAGTCTGTGACCAAACTCATCTAGTTAATGGTGACTGCAAAACATAATTGGGCAAGAGGACTGAGTTGCATAAATTTGTGTTGCCATCAGGTGCCAACCAAACCACAAGAAAGGGGAGAAAAAAACTTATGCATCAGAAGAAAGGCAGTTCAATAGGAAAAAATCAAAGCCCAACCAAAAATACCAAAGCAAAACCCACCACCAACACCACAAAATCCCCACAAACAAACCAACCACAAAAACCAAAGGCCACAAATAGAAGCAAAACAAATCCCCAGGAAATCTCCTGTCAGCAGAAAATGTTCAACCACCATGTGGCAGGAGAGGATTCTGTATGTGTAGGTGCTGTTTTGTGTTTCTCTCAGTTGATTGCTGATGATGGTGTGACATGGAATGGAACATCCCTTGGGTCAGGGCATCCCAGCTGCTCCATCCCTGTTCCCTCAGGAACACTTGCCCACCCCAAGCCCATTGGTTGGGGGGGTTGTAGACACCCCTCGTGTGGGGCGAGCACTGTGACAAGGACAGGAGAACAGAACAACATTAACTCTTATCCAGGACAGGGGAACAGAACAGCACAACCTTGGAGAAACAGATAAAGGATGTAACTCAGGCAAACAGAAGACACACAAAACACAAGCAGGATTCCAGCTCAGCTCTGCAAGGCTGACAAAGCAGGAGTTATGCAAAACAACAATATTGCCCTTACTGAAATCGGGGTTCGAGGAACAGCCACCTGAAAAGGACACTGGATGTTGAAGACAGACCCCCAAACAACCATATAAGGACTTGTGATAAGGGGTACAGCTATGTCAAATAAAGTCAAAGGAAGTGGGGATAGCTAATGAATATGTAATCAGTGTGTCTGATAAAAACTCTGTTCCTGCAATGCTCAGTGCACTCAAATGGAGGAAGGATCACCCGAGTGACCACCATGCTGTAATAAAGAATAGCTGCTTTCAACTTCTCAAAACTGTGTGAGAAGGTTTCTCTCCAGCAGATTTCAGTATCAGTGGTGTCCTTGATTCCATTATGCCCCACAGTTTCACAATGGCTCCTTGGTTTCAGGAGGCCCTGCTGTATAACAATGGACCCTTGGTTCCATTAGCGTCCATACTGTCAAAATGTCCTCCTTGGTTCTGCGCTGCCACAATGCTCTCCTTGGTTCCACAAGGCCTTAGTGTCTCACAACAGCCCCTTGGTTCCATGAACTTCCGTAGTGTCACCATGGCCTCTTGGATCCGCAGTATTGCAGTCGGTTACAGGCAGCCCCACTGTGTCACAATGAATATTTGGTTCCACAGGGCCCCACGTGTCACAATGGATCCTTGGTTCCATGAGGCCTCGCTGCATAACAAAGGCCACTTGGTTCCTTGAGGTTTGTACCATCAACAATGGTCTCCTTGGTTCTGTAGTGTGAAAATGGCCCCGTGGATCCTAAAGGTACCTCAGTGTGCTCTCCTTGGCTCCATGAGGCTCTGCAGTGTCACAATGTCCCATAGTTTCCATGAGCATCAATACTATCAACAGTGTCCTTTTTCCATCGAGGCCCTGTGTCGCAGTGGCCCCTTGGTTCCATGAGGCCCTGTTGTGTCACAAGGGCCCCTTGGTTCCATAGGTTTTATATTGTAACAATGGACTCCTTGAGCTACCCTGCTTTTTGCAGTGCTTTCTTTGGCTCCAACAAGGCTCCAATGTGCCTCAACGCACCCTTGGTTCCATGAGGATCTGGAGTGTCACAAAGGCTCCTTGGTTCCACAAGGCCATGCTGGGTCACAATGGATGCTCTTATCCAGGAGGCCCTACAGAGTCATAGTGGACCCTTGGTTCCATGAGGTTCCATCGTGTCCCAGTGGTCGCCTTGGTTACATGAGTTTCCTTAGTGTCACAGTGCTCTCCATGGTTCCATCAGGCCCTGCTCTGTCACAATGGTCCCCTTGGTTCCAGTGAGACACTGCTGGGACACAAAGGACCCTTGGTTCCATGAAGTTCCACTGTGTCAGAGTGGACCGATTTTTCCATGAAGTTCCATAGTGTCACCATGGTCTCCTTGGCTCTGTGAGGCCCTGCAGGGTCACAATGGACGTATGGTTCCAAGAGGTTCCGTAGTGTCACCATGGTCTTCTCGAATCCGCAGTGTAACAATGGACCTGTCGCCCTGAGTTTTGCAGTCTTTCAATGTTTTCATTCCTGTAATAGAATTCTCATGCACTCTTTTGTAAACATAGTTATATTTTGCTAACCGTCCTTATTGTTTTCATTCTTTTCTCCTAAGGCGGAGAAATGAGATAGACTTTTTGTTTGACCAGTGTGGTCGGAGAGGTGGTAACCTCATCCTCCAATCCATAGTCATTTCTAAAAAGATATAAATATATGACAAATAAACAAGGGGCATTGCTTTTGCCCTGGCGTCTTCTGTCCTGAACTGAGCTGAGTCTGCATGCTTCTTTTCGTGTCCAAGTGAGACATGGACCCTTGGTTCCATGCAGCCTTGCTGTGTCACAATGGGTTCCTTGATTCCATAATTCCCCACAGGGTCACAATGGATCCCTGTTTCTATGAGGTTCCCTACTGTCACATTTGTCTCCTTCATTCCATGAGCCCCTGCAGTGTAACAATGGACCCTTGGTTCCATGAGGCCTTGCAGAGTCACAGGGGTCTCCTTGGTTCCATGAGGATACAAAAGCTTTGCATAAACATTGAGCAACACCTGCTGAACACACCTGGAAATATCTGCTTGCATCAAAAGAGGGCTTACAGCTGAGAATGGCACCAGCAGCTTCCATCTGCAACAGAAATCCAGGGAAAGGACAGGGACAGAGAATTCAGCTGAAAGACTCAGAGAATTCTGCTCACAGAGATCATTCCTGGTCACACTGTCCCTTGTAGAAAGGTGACATCATTCCAGGCAGCCTGTACTGAGCATGGGGTTCCTGAGTGGGGTTTGTTGTTCAGGAAACCTGCTCAGGCTTTTCCATTCTTTCCTTCCAAACAGGAAAACTTCTCCTGGGGCTGTGTGCAGGCAGAGCCCTGAGGAGAGCAGGTGGGACATGGTGCAGTGGGCTGGGACACGCAGCTGCAGAGCTCAGGGACAAGGTTCTGATGCAGGGAACAGGGATGTCAGTGCCACGTGGGCGATGTCAGACATGCTGAGGTTGGGGGTGAGGAGCAGCTTGTCCAAACAGGGTCAGCCTGCAAGGGGCTCATTCTTCTCTGTGCCCAGACCTCCTAAGGAGACATTCAGCTTCAAGATCACTTCGGGAGTGCTTCTGTCACCTCTTCTCTGAACTGGAAAACAAAAAAATGCTTGATTCAAAAAACAAAAAGTCATGGGGTGCACTTTGAAATGTCCCTCCTTAACAGAACTCCAAACTGACTCCAATCAGCTGCACAAGCCCTGGAGACTTGAAGACAATTGAAGGAGGACAAGGAGCTCCTGAGGGCTTTCTGTATTTTAAGGAGCCCCACGGTGGATTTGGGGCTGAGTCCAGGACCCTCAGGCACTGAGAGAAGGATGAAGAAGCTGCTCAAGGAGTCAGAAGCCAAACTCCAAGTCCCTTGGAGCACCAATAGGCCCCACTGAGGGCAGGGACTGCCAAAGGCTCCCCAGGGACTCGTGAGAGCAGATCCTTGAGCTGTGCCAGGATTGCAGGGAGCCAAAGGCTCTGAGCAGGGAACTGCAATGCTGAGAAAGCCCTGGGCTGCTTGGAGGAAGCAGAAAGGGCCAGCCCTGAGCCCAGGCCTGGCACAGCAGGGCCTGTCCCTCCCGGGTGCCTCGGGGCTCTTTGTGGGGCAGTGGGATGTGAGGGGGAGGAAGGACAAATGCCATAAACCTGTGTGACCCTCCAGATCCTCATGGAACCCAGGGGCCACTGTGACACTGTGGGGCTGTAACACCCCAGAACACTCAAATGCTGGGGGTAACCAAAGGCTCCTTGACTCCAGTTTGGTGCACAGGAGAAACACCAACCGGATATTCTCAAGAGGTCAAAATGACATAAAATTTGCTGGCAAAATACAGAAAACCATGGCAAACTTTGGCAAAGCATTTTATACAACATTCAATACAAAAGAAAACACTAATTGTAGCATTAACATCACTAACTTACCCATTTAACCTAGAAACCTTTAAACCCTTCGGATGTTAAGTTAGCCAAAAATGTCCCAGGTGAAGAGGATTGGGAAAGAAAGGGAGAAAGACAGAAGATCTATAGAAAGACACACACAGCTACCAACTCCCAGGGTTCCAGCATGGGTGAGACAGAAACCCCAGAAAAAAGGCAAGCTCCAGACCAGGAATTGAGCCCCTGCTCCATCTTAAAGGCCCTGGGCCCTTCGTGGGCGTCCTGCCAGGTGGGACTTCTTCTTGGTCACCCAATCAGGGGCAGGGTTAGCACCGCCTATTGTGTGATTGATTGACTGATTGATTGATTGACAGCTCATCCCAAGATGAATCCAGACATTGATCTCATCCAGCCTCTGACAGCGACCATGGTGACACTGCGGAACCTCATGGAACCAAGGGGCCTCTGTGACACATCAAGGCCTCGGTGGAACAAAGGAACTGTTGTTGACAGCTCAGAAACTCATGGAACCAAGGGGCCCCTGTGACACTGCAGATCCAGAGACACCATGGGGACACTGTGGAACCTCATGGAACCACAAAGACCATTGTGACACTCTGGTGCCTCGTGGAATCAAGGAGAGCATTGTGAAACTCAGGGGCCCTGTGGAACCAAGGGTCAGTGATCACACTGTGGGGCCCATAGAACCAAGGAGCCACAGGGACACTGTTGGGCCCCATGGAGCCAAGGGGCCATTGGGACACTTCAGGGCTTTGTGGAACCAAGGGGCCATTGGGACATTGCAAGGCCTCATGGAAGCAAGGGGCCATTGTGACCCTGTGGGGCCCCATGAAACCAAGGGAACATGGAACAGCTCTGGCTGCCTTGGCCTCCCGGGGGCCACCTGACAGGTCCTTCTGACCTTGGCATGTCGAGGGCCACTGCTCATCTGCCCCTGCAGCACTGGGGCTCTGTGCTTTCCTTCCTATGGAAAAGAACCGTCCTTCTCCTCCAGGTGCCCATAGCCAAAATTGGGATTCATCCTCCAAATTTCCTTATCTGCAAAGATTGTTCCCAGATGAAATCTGCCAGGACTGACAGATCTGGCTGGCTTGGCCACCTGGGGGCCACCTCTCATCTGCCTTGGGAACACTGGGACCATGTGCTTTTCTTTCCTATGGGAAAAAAGCACATTTCACATCCAGGTGCCCACAGCCAAAATTGGGATTCCTACTTATAATTTCCATCTATCCAAGCTTTGTTCCCAGATGAAGTCTGCCAGGACAGACAGATCTGGCTGGCTTGGCCACCTGGGGGTCGCCTCTAATCTGCCTTGGGAACACTGGGACCATGTGCTTTTCTTTCCTATGGGAAAAAAGCACCTTTCACGTCCAGGTGCCCATGGCCAAAATTGGGCATCTGCCTGCAGAATTCCCTGTATCCAAGGATAGCTCCCAGACAAAAGCTGCCAGGACTGACAAGTCTGGCTGGCCTTGGCTTCCTGAGGGCTGGCTCTCATCTGCCTTTGAAACACTGGGGCTCTGTGCTTTCCTTCCTAATGAAAAGAACTCTTCTTCCTGTCCAGGCACCCATGGCCAAAACTGAGATTCCACCTCCAGAATTCCCTATATCCAAGGATTGCCCCCAGATGGAGGTGCCAGAAGAGACAGGTCTGGCTGGCTTGGCCTGTGGGTGGCCACTGCTCATCTTCTTCCAAAAGACATGGACTTTGCACTTACATTTCCTATGGGAAAAAACCACCCATCTCGACCAGGCACCCATGGCCAAAATTGGGATTCCAATTCCAACACTCTGCACATCGAAGGATTTCTCCCAAGTGAAAGCTGCCAGGACACTTGGCCTTCTTCTTTTCTTTCTGATGGAAACAAACCATCCATGTCATCCAGGTGCCCATGACCAAAATTTGGATTCCATTTCCAAAATTCTATATATCCAAGGACTGGTTCCAAGTAAAAGCTGCCAGGACAGACAGGTCTGGCTGTCCTTGGCCTCTTGGGGGCTGCCTCTCAGCTGCTTTTGAAACACTGGGGCTCGGTGCTTTCCTTCCAATGGAAAAGAACCGTCCTTCTTGTCAAGGTATCCATGGTCAAAATTGAGATTCTGCCTCTCAAATTCTGTATATCCAAGGATTCCTCCGTGACAAAAGCTACCCAGAAAAACAGCCTGGCTGTCTTGGCTTCACAGGAGCCATCTCTCTTCTCCCTTTGAAGCACTGGGGCTCTGTGCTTTCCTTCCTGTGGAAAAGAACCGTCTTTCTTATAAACGCAGAAATGGCCGAAGTTGGGATTCCACCTCCAAAATTCCCTATATCCAAGGGTTGCTCTCACACAAAAGCTACCAGGGCAGAGGGGTCTGTCTGGCCTTTGCCTCTGATGGCCGCCTTTCATCTGTCTCTGAAACACCGGTGTTCTGTGCTTCCCTTCCTATGGAAAAGAACCGTCCTTCTCCTCCAAGTGTCCCTGTCTGAAATTGGGATTCTGCCTCTAAAATTTCTTATATCCGGTAATTGCTCCAAGTCAAAATCTGCCAGTACTGTCTAGTCTGGCTGGCCTTGGCCCCTGGTGACTGCCCCTCATCTGCCCCTGCAACACTGAGGCTTGGTTGTTTCCTTCCTGTGGAGACCATGGGGACACTGGGGGCCTCATGGAACCAAGGGGCCATTGTGGCACTGTGGGACCTCATGGAACCAAGGGGATCCCTGTGGCACTGTTGGGCTGCATGGTCCCAAGGGGCCAATGTGAAGCAGCAGGGCTTTGTGGAACCAAGAGGCCATTGTTACATCACAGGGCCTCGAGGAGCCAAAGGGCCGTTGTGATCCTGTGGGGCACCATGGGTCCATGGAGAGCATTGTGGCATTGCAAGGCCCCATGGAATTGTGGAGACCATTGTGACACTGTGGGGTCCCATGGAACCAAGGGAACATGGAACAGGTCTGGATGCCTTGGCCTCTCGGGGGCCGCCTGACAGGTCAGGATGACTTTGGAATGTTGAGGGCCACTTCTTATCTGCCCTGAAGTACTGGAGCTCCTTTCTTTCCTTCCTATGGAAAAGAACTGTCCTTTTTTCATGTGTCCATGGCCAAAACTGGTACTTCCCTTACAAAAATTCCCTGTGTGCAAGGGTTTCTTCCAGACAAAAGCTGCCAGGACAGACAGCTCTGGCTGGCCTTGGCCTCTGGTGGTCACCTCTCATCTGCCCCTGAAACACCAGGGGTCTGTGCTTTCCCTCCTATGGAAAAGAACCATCCTTCTCATCCAGGTACCCATGGATGAAATAGGATTTGGCCTCCAAAATCCCATATAGCCAAGGATTGCTCCCAGCAGAAACTTCCAGGAGAAACAAGTGTGGCTGGTTTGGCCTCCCGAGGGCTGCCTCTTGTCTACCAACACAACACTGGGGCTCTGTGCTTTCCTTCCAGTGGAAAACAACCGTCCTTCTCGTCTAGGTGTCCATGGCCAAAATTGATAGTCTACCTTCCAATTTCCATCTATCCAAGGATTGCTCTCAGACAAAAGCTGCCATTACAGATGGGTCTGGCTGGCCTTGGCCTCAGGGGATTTTCTTAGACTATGAGCAGAATGTTTTCATTGGCCAACACATTGAAGAGGGCCCAGAGATGTGCCAAGGTGGGGTTTGGAGGCCTCAAGCCCATGACCACTATGTAGGGACAAAGGAGCTCTGTGCTCAGTGGAGTGGAGACTGAAGACAGCGGAGGAGAGCCCTGGGAGGGATTGAAGGGTGGTTTCAGAGATGGTGGATCCTTTTGACATAGTAGAGAACAGTTGAAGAAAGAAAGAATTAACACCAAGGGCAACTGGGGAGGTCAAGACAGAACAAGAAGAGAAGGGAATTTCTGTCCCAGGGCAGGGCTGTGGTGCAACACGTCCCCCAGAAGGAGTCTGGAGCAGCCCAAGGCTTTGTGTGCCCAGGCAGAGGCAGGCAGGACGCAGAGCTGCCAGCAAAGGAAGGGGCCAGTGAGCTGGGGCAGCCGGGGGGATGACGACAGCCTGCAGGGACAGAGGCACAGGGCAGGGACACCGTGGCACAGCCTGGGCTGGAGAGGGCACAGGGATGGGCAGCAGCTGCAAGGCCCTGCCAGAGCCAACTTGTGCAGCACTTTGGCCACGGCTGCTGGCCCTGGGCCTGAGGCCAGCAGGACACAAGTGACCCTTGCAGCCCTGGGGCCTCAGTGCCTCCTTGGCCCTGCTCAGCAGCCTGGCAGGGGCCGCCCCATGGTGCTGCCCTTGGCATTGCACATCCCCACATCCCAGTGCCCTGGGAAGAGCCCTGAGCACTGAGGGAGGGACAGGATGTGCCTTGCCAGGGGCTGGGGCTCAGGCCTTGGCCCTTTGCATTCCTCAAACACATCCAGCTTTGCTCAGCATCAGAGACACCTTTCCTTTGCTTGTCCCCCCCTGTCATCACTGCCTCCAGTGTTCTGCTCTGACTGGAACCTGGGGAAACTTTCTCAGCCGTGTCCCTCCGTGGGACCCATTAAAACTTCAAGAAACTTTGGAGTTTGATTGTGACTTTGAATTCTTGAGAGGTTTCTTCAGCTCCCTCTCAGGGACTGATGTTCACGGCCTCAGCACCAAAGCCCCGAGAGGGTCATTAATGTCCTTGTGCTGTGTCTGTGCTGCCGAGCTGGGCCGGGCTCCTGGCTCAGAGGCAGCTCCTGGCAAGCAGCAGCGCTGCAGAGAGACAGCTCTGGCCAGGAGCAGCTCCTGTGCACAGCCCAGCAGGGTTGGGGCACTGCCTGCAGCCAGCCCAGGCACAGCACAGAGGCACAGAGAGATCAGAGGCAGCCTGGGCTGGGAGGGTGACTGAGCGCTCGCCAGGGGAGAAATCTTCACAGTGTTTGAATGAATAATTTTCTGGCTGTAGAAAAGTTGTACTTCCTTCCTGGAGGGATCTCCTAATGCTGGCACATCCCACATTTTCCATGATCTTTTGGAAGGACTCTCCCAGTTCCTCTGGTGCAGAGGAAGTGGCTGTAGGGCACAGCAGGTCAGTACCTGCAGGCAGCAAGGGCAGGCAGGAGAAGTGAGAAAGAGGTTTAAATGCAGCCTGGGGTGGGAGGACAGGAGAGACCCCATCAGGGGAGAAATCTCCACAGCCCTTGGACACAGTGGGTCTCTGGCTGCAGAGCAACGCAGGTGAGTTCCTGGAAGTGGCTCTGACACCCGCCAATGCCAGCACTGATAGGAGCTGTCAGGGTGGCTCTCCTGGGTGTCCTGGTGTGGAGCAGAGCAAGCTCCAGAGCGGGGCTTCCCTGCTGCCCCCTCAGAGGCACAGGACAGGACAGTCCCTGCACAGGCAGAGCTGCCCCGGGGCCGTGGGCTGGGGATGGGCTCTGTGAGCCCTGGCAGGGAGCGCAGCTGGGCACAGGGAGACGCTGCTGGCAGCAGCAGCCCCCCACAGCAGAGACACGGGCAGGGAGGGACAGGGAGCTGCTGCCACAAATGCTGGGCAGGGGGACATGGGCACCTCCCTGCTGTCCCTGTAGCTCAGACACCTTCCCCCAGCAGCTCCTCCCCGGGCTCCTTTCCCAGCCTAAGCAGAGCCCCTGTCCTCATCCCACGGGGGCTCGGGTGGGCATTGCCCTGCAGCAGCCAGAGCCCAGGGAAGGAAGGACAAGCCCCTGATTTCCATCAGTCTCTGGGTGTCCCTCCTCCCCTGGCAGGAGCACTGTGGCATTTCACTGCCATCCCCTGTTGCCTGTGCTGTCCTTGTTCCCACCACCGGGTTTTCTGAGCCAATGCAAGGGTTTGGGGGTGGCAGGTGCCTGTCCAGGCCGGGTGCCTTTGGATCCTGCTGTGGAGGTGTGTCTGTGGGAGCAGAGTGCCCAAGTCCCCTCAGGGGCCATTCAGCTGATTCCCTGGGTGTCCTGCAGGGCTGCAGGGTGCCCTCCAGAAGGGCACAGCTCTGCCATAGTGTCTCTGGGCTGCCTGGGATCCCCATGGAGGAGACGCCTCAGCGGCAGGGCCAGGGAAATGCTGCTGGGCAGCTGCACCTGGGCAGCTGCAATGATGCCTCTGTGCAGCAGCCTGGCAGGAGACAGCTGAGATCCTAATGAGGCACCCTGAGAAAGGCCGAGGAGTCTGTCAATCTGCTCTCTGAACCCAGACCCTTCTGCTCTCAGCAGTGCCCTGTTGCTCTGTAGGGGAACTCCTCTGGCTGCCTCTCCTTCAGCTCCAAGCTGCCGGCAAGGGGCAGCTGAGAACAGCCCTGATGGGCAGAGCAGCTCTCCTGTCCCTGCACTGAGAGACCATCCCTCTGCCTCTGAGACCCGCAAGATTTCACCCGCAGTGCGTCAGAAATGTCAGGGGTTTCAAACACCCACAGCCACTCCTAACTGTGGCAGGTGCAACTGGATGAACAAATACAAGGAATTCCCTCAGCTCAGTCCTTCAGATGGGCAAATTACAAACAGCAAAGCTGAAAAGCTTCTTGGTGTATCACAAGTCCATTTAATTGGAGATCAGGCAGCCTTCTGAGTTGCCTTTCACTGCACAAGAAGAAGGAATCCTCTGGAGCCCATTTGTGAGTCCCTGCTCTCAGTGCCTGCAAAACCCAGAGTCCAGGTGAGGGGAATGCAGAGAAGTGCTCCTAAACAGAGAGACCCTGAATGTTGAATTGCTATGAGATATGCAATGTATTTTGCTCTATGTCCGGCCCAACTCTGTCCTGCCTTTTCCTCCTCAGCAGATCACCATTTCCTGAGGCAGCAAATGTCCAACAGCAGCTCCATCAGCCACTTCCTCCTGCTGGCATTGGCAGACACACGGCAGCTGCAGCTCCTGCACTTCTGCCTCTTGCTGGGCATCTCCCTGGCTGCCCTCCTGGGCAACGGCCTCATCATCAGCGCCGTAGCCTGCGGCCAGCACCTGCACACCCTCATGTTCTTCTTCCTGCTCAACCTGGCCCTCACCGACCTGGGCTGCATCTGCACCACTGTCCCCAAAGCCATGCACAATTCCCTCTGGGACACCAGGCACATCTCCTACTCAGGATGTGCTGCACAGCTCTTTATGCTTGTCTTCTTCCTTGGGTCAGAGCTTACCCTCCTCACAGTCATGTGCTACGACCGCTACGTGTCCATCTGCAAACCCCTGCACTACAGGACCCTCCTGGGCAGCAGAGCTTGTGCCCACATGGCAGCAGCTGCCTGGGCCAGTGGCTTTCTCAATGCTCTGCTGCACACGGCCAATACATTTTCCCTGCCCCTGTGCCAGGGCAATGCCCTGGGCCAGTTCTTCTGTGAAATCCCACACATCCTCAAGCTCTCCTGCTCACACTCCTACTTCAGGGAACTGGGGCTTCCTGCTGTTAGTGCCTGTTTAGCTTTTGGCTGTTTTGTGTTCATGATTTTCTCCTATGTGCAGATCTTCAGGGTTGTGCTGAGGATCCCCTCTGAGCAGGGACGGCACAAAGCCTTTTCCACGTGCCTCCCTCACCTGGCCGTCGTCTCCTTGTTCCTCAGCACTGCCTTTTTTTCCTACCTGAAGCCCCCCTCCATCTCGTCCCCATCCCTGGATCTGGCCCTGTCAGTTCTGTACTCAGTGGTGCCTCCAGCCCTGAACCCCCTCATCTACAGCCTGAGGAACCAGGAGCTCAAGGATGCCCTGAGGAATTTGATGACTGGATGCTTTTCAGAAGCAACAAATTGCCTGTTTTCTTCTGCATAGTTTTTGGAATGGAACTTGTGCCAGGCCCTACCAGCCTTCGGGGGTCTTTGGTAGTGGTCAGTGGGTTTTTCTGTCATAATGTTTTTCTCAATGAAATTAATTGCCCTCATCTCATGAATTGTCTGCCTCTTGAATTTGACCCAGAACTCTGTAAACCAGGATTTGTGGTTTCGCTACGTTTGAAGAAAATAAACTACCTTGCACAGCCTGGTTTATCTGGGATCCCAACTCTGTGACCTGCATGAAGTTAGAGGGGAGAAAGGGAAAAGACTCCAAGCACAGCAGCACGGCCAGGGAGAAGCAGCGCTTGGTCTTTCCACCTCTGCTCTTCCCAACTCCACCCTCTCCTTCCCAGCCCTTCTGTGGCTGTAAGGCCGGAGTGCTCGGGCAGCTTGGTCACTGTCCTGCTGCGTGTCCGTGCTGTGACCACAGGCAGGGACAGGCCATGGGCACTGCTGGGACACAGCTGGGCTCCAGCACAGCAGCTCCATCAGCAAAGGGCATCTCCTGAGGGCAGGGCAGAAAAGCTTCGCTCTCCCTCCAGAGTCACTCTCAGGGACAGGCCCAAGGAACAGACTCTAAAGAGGCTCCTTGTGTTCCTTGTTCTCCCAGGGCTCAGTGGGATGAGATCAGGGTCCCAGGGTGGCCTTCAGGGGACTCAGGAATGGGTCAGGTTCTGCTTGTTGGTGGCCCGTGGCCATCAGATGGGGATTGATCAGTGCTGAACCTTCCTGGGGCTCTCCAGCTTGTGCCAGGGCTGATGTCAGGGGAATGTTTGTCTGGAGGGCCTTGGCAGCTGCCAGGAGAACACAGGGGAGCTGCAGGGACAGTGTGTGCCAGGGCTCAGCAGGGAGTGGAGCTCACTGGGCACAGGCCTGTCCAGGGTGGGGTCAGGCAGAGATAAAGCACTGAATGTCTGCTGTGAGCCAGGAGAGCTCTGCAGCCCCGGGGACATAGCAGGCACAGGGAAAGGAGTCTGGGCACTGACCAGTCTGACCCTCAGGGAACTTCCCCAGAGGGATGCAGGGCAGCCCCAAGGCCATGGGGCAGCCCTGGAACAAGGCAGGCAGCCCTGAGCAGCCTCCATGGGCACAGCAGAGCCTGTGTGGGAGGGGGTCAGTGCAGGCAGCAGCAGCAGCAGCAGCCTCTGTCTCCCAGATGGAGCAGCAGAGCCCAGCAGAGCCAGCCCAGGGCCCCAGGCAGCACAGCCCCCGTGCTCTGCAGAGCAGCACCCCCAGCTCGGGGGCTCTGGGCAGCAGGGCAGGGCTGCAGCAAGGGCTGCTCAGGCCAGCACAGACGTGTTCCCCTGGCAAAGGCTCTGTGGGCAGCTGGCGTGGGCCAGGAGCAGAGCAGGAGCCCGTGTGTGTGCACAGGAGCCCTGGCAAGAGGCTGCCCTGGGCCTGGGCCAGCAGGAGCTGCCTGAGGAGCCCCGGGGCCAACTCTCTGCTGCTGTGCTGGCCAGCGGGGCTGGCCCTGGGGCTGCAGGAGCTGCCCGAGCTGAGCATCTCCTGAGCATTGCAGACACAGAGTGGCTGTCCCTGCCCTGCAGTGCCTCCAGTTCCTGCTGCAGGCCCAGACAGGACTGGGCTGCTCTGCGGGGCTGGACATGGGACGTGGATTTCAGTGCTGAGAGAGGGAGACAAGGAGCAGATTCAAGCAAGGCTGTGCCTGGGACAGCTTGGGTGCCACGGGAGCTTGAGCAGGGTGTGGGAAGAAGGCAGGCATTGGCAATGCCACAGGAATTGGCCATTCCTCAGCCTAACACAGCTTTTTGTTTGGAGCAACAGCGAGGGAGGACACAGGGACATCAGGAAAGCTTTGGGAACTCCCAGGCTCAGAGGGAGATGGGGAAATGGGGCGCTGGGTAAAGGCTGCAAGGGAACCAGCACAGGCCTAGGCCAGGGGAGGAGAGCTGCAGTGGGGGTGGCCAAAGGCCTTGGCGGGGCTGGGACCACCCCCTGCCCACAGCAATGAGATTTGTGTCCCCTGGCTGTGGCTGCTGTCCCTTGCACTCAGGCCCATGAGCAGACACCAGCTCATGCCAGCCCCAGGGCTTGTGGCCTCCTCTCCCAGCCCACAGAGCTTTGGAGGGCTCCTGCTGCTCTCCTGCCCTCACCATCCCACACCCCACATGCCACTGCTCCGGGACAGCCTCGAGCATCCTGTGAGGCCACCGATGCCCATTCCCAGGGGATGGGGTCAGGGCTTGGCTGTGCTGCTTGGCCAAGCCCAGGCAGGGCTTTGACAGCCACGTTCCAGAGTCCATTTCCCACCTGGAGCCGGGGGTGCCTCTGAGTTCCTGCTTCCCCAGCCCCAGGGACACTCTCCTTGTCTGCTCATTGCCCCCACGGTCTCTTGGCAGGGATGGCCTCAGTGGGGGCTGCTGACATCCTCAGCAACTTGGAACTTGCTGCTGAATTTTACCTTGTTCAGCCTTCAGCTCTTCAGTTCAGGAATTCAGTGACAAAGGACCATTAACATTCAAAACACCCTAACAAGACAAGCCCCCGGGAATCATTTAGGTCTTCAATTCTTTTGTGGTTAATTAGAGCGATTCCGGAAGTGTTTTCAAAGTGAATATATTAAATTAAAAAAACAATGAACGAGTATCTATTTTCCCAGTTTATTTTTCTCCTGTTTATGCATTAACAATTCAAAACACCCTAAGAAGAAAAGCCCCTGGGAATAACTTATGCCTTCAATTCTTTTGTGGTTCTATAGACAGATTTCAGAAGTCCATTCAAAGTGAATATACTGTGTTAACAATACAAGGAGAAATTATTTCTCTTCTGTGCCCTGTTTACCTTTTTCCTGTTATACACTGGTATCAGCGATCTCCAGCTGATATTGATCCCCAGCACCTCCTAATGCAGTCTGAATAGATGTGAACATCAAGACCCTTTATGGCTGACAATCAATCACACTTTGTCCCTACCCCCTCCCCAACATTTCCCTCATCCAACCCCTGGGACTCAGAGCAGCCTTGTGCAAATCTGAGCTTCCTCCACTCCAGGCTGTGCCTGCAGCTTTCAGCTCCTTGGCACCAACTCCCAGCTGCTCTCCCTGGAGAAGGAGCTGCCCGAGACGCAGAGGGATGTCCATTTCTTGTCAGCAAACAAACCCAGGGAAGGCACAGCTCCATAAAAAACACAAGTCCAGCCCAAGGAGTGCTGGGCAATGGAGTCACAGCCAGGGCTGTCCCCAGGGCTCAGCACTGGGGACAGGTCAGTTCAATCTCTTTCTTGCTGATCTGGACGAGGGCATCGAGGGCACCCTCAGTCAGGTCCCAGCTGACCCCAAGCTGGGTGGGAGTGTGGCTGTGCTGGAGGGCAGCAAGCTCTGCAGAGGGATCTGGACAGGCTGCAGCCATGGGCCCAGGACAGTTGGATGAGGTTCACCAAGGCCAAGGGCCGGGTCCTGCCCTGGCCTCACAACCACCCCCAATCCCTCGCCGTGCCCTGCCCCTGATCCCCACAGCCTGTCCCATTCCCTTCATCCCTCCATTGCCAGGCACTTTCTGGGACAGGGGAGCTCTGCTCTGGGTATGGAGGGAGGTCCAAGTGCAGCCACTGGAGTGGGAGCCACGACTCATCAGGTTTGTGTCCTTTGGGGGTCAGGAACTGCTGAGACTCAGAGGCACAGGAAGTTTCTCTTCATGGCCAACATAAAAAAATGTAAACATGATACAATTTAATAACCCTCAAAACTCTTCCCTCAGCAATGTGAGACATCCCAGCAGCATCTGACGTGTCCACCATTCTCAAGGGATTTCCATAAAGGAACAGTTTTAGACAAAGACATAAGAAAAGGTGATTCTAAAAGATATAAACACAATTAAGATGTTGACTGATGAGTTATTTTAACTTCTGAAACCCTGGGAAACTCCCTGAAGCTCAAAGGGTGAAGCCAGTCAATTGAGAGGCATTGGAATGACTGGAGAGGAACTAAAGGAGGAAAAATGGGAGCAATGGGAAGGACACAGATCCTGCTGGTCTGGTGTAGAGATGTCCTTAGACATGGCCATTAAACAGGAGAGGTGGAAGCATCTGAAGGAAGAGGGACATCAAATAATAGACAGAATAGTGGTGACACAAGTGGAGGGGAAGGTCAATATTTCTTCTGTCATCCATACACTTCCAGAAAATTCCTGTTCTCTCCTGGTGGGAAAATTTGCCATTTCCTAAAAGCACTCAAATGACCCAGCTAATGAGGATGTGCTCGTGCACCTCGCAAGCTGCAGGTCCCCTACAGCCCCGGAGGGCTCCTGTCCCATAAACATCTGCTCTGCTCCAGTCTGAAACAGGGACCAGCGTCATCCTGGGACCATTGGAGAGCTGAGGTTGGAAGGGACATCAGCAAGTCTGCAGCCCAACCTGTCAGAAACAGGCCCAGGCCAAGCGGCTCAAGGCTTGATTTGGTTGGGACTGGAAAATCCCAAAGGACAGGGCCAGGGCAGCATCTCAGCACCTGGCTGAGCCCATCGGAACAAAGGCTTCCTCCTGTCCAGGCTGATCTCCCCTCTTTCCCCTTCCAGCCATTGTCATTTGTCTCCCACCAGGCACCCTGGTGAAGAGCCTGGCTCTGTGTTCTCCATCACCTCCTCGGTGCCACTGCCTCAGTCTCCAAAGCGCTGAGCCCAGGGATCTCAGCCTCCATATCCTGATCCTGTACTTGAGGTCTCTAAGTCCCATCAGTCTTTGATTCCTATTTTACCAACTGCTTCTCCACAGCGCTGCAAATACCTACTTACACCATGTCAGCATTTTCATCTCCCCTAATCCCCAACATTTCCATGAAAATCAAAGGACTGCCATACCAGGGACATGAATTGCCATATTTGTGCAGAAACAATTCAAAATTCAGAAAATCTAAAACAAATCAGAGAATGTTCCAACATTTCTGCATGAAAGATTCCCCAAGTGGGTCAGTGGCCAAATCCCCCAGGATGATCTGAGGCTGAGGATGGGGTTTGTGCCTCTGGGTCTGAGACTCATGGAGGTCAGACAGAAAGAGCATTTTCCAGACTTCCTATGGGATGCCTAGAAAAGGATACAGGAAAGGAAAGGAAGGGATCGTGGTGGTTCATAGAGGCACAAGCATGAGAAAACAGAGACAGAATGGGGTGAAGGGAGCTGGTAGCTCTGCATCTTCTCCTGCCATGGCAGAGCACACAAACAGCCCATCCCTGGGTCCCTTTCCCCACTGGCTGGGCTTTGGCCCGGCCTGGAAACCTCCCGAGGTGCCTCCCAGGAGTCGTCCCTGTGCATGTCCCTCCCCCATGGCTCTGCCCTTCCTGATCCAGCAGCTGTGGGGCAGCAGAGCTGGGGCAGGGCAGGGACAGGGCTGGCTCTGGCAGGGGCCATGGAGCCACTGCCAGGAGGTGCCAGCAGGGACAGTCTGCAGTGGGGAAATGTAGAAATGGTGACTTGGTTGTTTTGAGGCACGGAAAGCTTGGCTGGAGCAGGTGAGGAGGATGAAAGACAAGGGGTGTTGGGTGAAACAGGGGATGTTCAGCCAGGAGGTGAGGAAAGATTTTGCCCCGGTTGCAGGGCTGGTGCAGGCCAGGGTGGCCATGAGCCCGGCTGGCCTCCCTGTGTGCCAGGGCTGCTTGGGTTGTGTAACAGAGGTGCCCCAGAATCAGAGCCCAGGTGGGGCCTCTCCCTCCTGCCTCACTCCTTCACCTCCCCAGGGATGGAATTCCTGTTGTGTGGGGTCTCTGGTGTGCTGGGTGACCTCACAGTGCCTCCTGGCCAGGATGTCTGCTGAGGGCCAGCCAGGCTGCTGCAGTGGCAGTGACCTCACAGCCATCACCATTCCAGCCCTGTCCCCTGGGCCTGCCTCTCCCCTTTCCTCTGCCCCCGTCTTGTCTCTGCTGGCATGAGCAGTTTTGTGATTAATATCTTGTCCCCAGGTTATGGGGCCAACTGCTTCCCAACCAGGCTCCTGGAGCAGGATTGGCTTCACAGTCCACATGTGAGCACTGAGAGACAAAGGGCAAATGGGAAATTAGAGCAGGTTGTGGTTGGAAAGGGGCTGTGTGGATGTGGGGCAGCACCTTTCTGGGGAAAATGTGGGGCACAATGGGTTGTAAAGCACCAGATCTGCACAGAGCAGGTTGGAAGCGACTTTGAGCATTTGCTGTCCCAGGGACAGAGCCCCTGGGCACAGTGCCTTGGTCTGCTCATGTGGCTGTGGGACCTCACCCTGGGCATATTCCCGTCCGTGCTCCTCTCAGGGATCTTTTCCAGAGCAGGGAGAGGGACCAGGATTGCTTTGTTGCTGTACTGTGGGATATCAGTGTATGATGTGAGAACATCAAGGGCAGTGGGGGTCATTTGGGATGTGTCTCCAGTGCTGCTCTCCTGCCCTGGCCTCGGGTGCTGCCTCTGGGAATTCATTAATGATCGTGCCCAGCCTGTGGGGGGAACAGGGGAGGATGATTTTGCCCAGCCTTTCACCCCCTTCTCCTCCTTCAGGCCTGTTCCAACAGCTTTTGAGAATTCTGAATTCCCTCTGGATGTTAAGGAAAGCCTGTTCTTGCTGCTGAGCCTGCTGGGTCTCCTCACTGGGGTCCACACCATGTTTAGGGTCAGGACAGAGATTTCCAGGAAGGTCATTCAGAGATCTGCCCCAAGGGTCGATAGTCAGGAGTGGCATGGAATGTGGGAGGGAATGGGCCAGTATTTGGAGGACTCCTCTCCTCCAATGGTTCGGAAGTTCACCTCTGAACAGCCACAGGACCCCGTTAAAGTGACAAAATATGTGAAGCAGAAATGCTGCCACAGCTCCAGAGAGGTGCAAAGTGATGCAGCCTGCTGGGCCCTGGCTGCTGTTTCCGGGACACTGCTGGTCACTGGACAGCACCCTCAGGGGGAGGAGGAGGAAAGCAGAGCAACAGCACCGTGGGCACTCCAACTGCAGCTGAGCCAGGGAACAGCCCCTGCCGGGAGCAGCTCCTGCTATACAGGAGAAGAAATCCAAGACCAAATCATCACCAATCCCTCAGTGAGGGAGGAAGAGGAAGCAGGGCCCTCACAAGAGGAGGAAGAGGCAAGGCCAGAGATAATCACCCGCTCCTGTCCTCAGGAGAGCTGTGAGATGTGTGAAAAGGTTTCAGCCGCCAGTCGGGAGAGCCCCTGGTGACCCGGCTGCTCTGTGCTGGGATATCGCGGCTCCCATGTGGAGCTGGATGGTGGTGAAGCCAAGGAACCGGGATCCCTGTCCCGGGGTTTGGGCATTGACCAGGTGTAAGGAGCTGATAATAAGAAAAATGCCTCAAAAATGGCTTTGTCATTGGGTCTGTTTATTGTAATCTCTTTGAACACCTGGAGACTGTCCCCCATGTTTCCCTTGTCCCCCATTCGGAGTCCCCCATCCAACATCCTCCAAGTCCCCCCTCCATGTCCCCCATTCCATGTCCCCCATTCCATGTCCCCCATTCCATGTTCCATCCCTCCTCCCTGCCCCAGCCCCGTATCCCCACCCCTGTCCCCGCGGTGTCACCACGACATCACAGAGGCCCCACCAAAGTCACAGTGCCACCAGCAGCGTCACCGAGTGTCCTGGGACACAACAGGAGCTAGTCTGGTGGTGGGACATCCCAGACCCCACATCCCGATCCCACATCCTGATCCCAAATCCTGAGAGAGTGCAGAATGAGGTCTCGCCCTCCCACCGCCAGGAGGACCAAGGTGGAGCTCTGGGGGAGGACAGAGGTGGTTTCAGCCACCACCCCCAAAGGTACCGGCACTCCCTGGATCCCTGGGATTGTCAGGATCTGTCAGGATCCTGACTCAGTTTCCCTCAATTCCCAGAGCGGAAGGAAATTTGGGATGTGGTGGCCGACTTCGTCCTGGACCAGCTCCTGCTGCAAAACAAGGTCACCCCAATTCCCCTGCCGTGTCCCCTCCTGGGGGTCAAGGTCACCTCTGGCTCATTCCAAAATCCTGAAATTCCACTTCTGGGGGGAGCAGATCCCAAAATCCCCAAATTCTGCTTGCAGAGGGTGCAGATCTCAAGATCCCAAAATTCCAGTTCCATGGAGTGCGGACCCCAAAATCCAAAATTTCCACTTCAAAATCCCAGAATTCCACTTCTGGGGGAAAGCAGGTCACAAATTCCCAAAAATTCTGGTTGCAGGGGGTGCGGATCCCGACCCTCGGCACCCTGGATGTGGTGCCCTGGCGGGCGTAGGTTGGGAACATGGAGGTGACAACACAGAGGCCGATTTTTTGCCTGGCCAGGAATTTGGTCCAGAGCCACAATTTGATGGATGACTGGGAATTCCAGCCCGGTAGGACCATGGGCATTCCGAGGTGGACATGGATGGAGGGGGAGGGTTGAGGGAAGGGGTGGAAAATAGGGACTTGAAAGGTGTGAGAAGAAACCAAAAAAATGGGAGGAGACCCTAAAAATCCATGAGGAGATCCCAAAAAACCACAAGAAGACCCCCAAAAAACACAAGGACATCCCCAAAATCACAAGGAAATTTCCAAAAAACTAAGAAGAGATCCCAAAAAATGGACAAGGAGCCCCCAAAACCCACGAGGACACCCTAAAAAGCCCCGTGAGAAAAACCCAAAAATCACAAGGAGCCCCCAAAAAACTGTGAGGAGACACAAAAATATATTACAAGATATACGTGAGGAGACCCAAATAAGCACATAGCAAGAACCCAAAAAACTGTAAGAAGACCCCATAAACCCATGAGAAAATCCCCCAAAAACCCATAAGAAGAACCCAAAAAGCCATGAGAAGCACACAAAAATCATAAGGAGACCCCTAAAAACCCCAAGAAGACCCCCAAAAAGCACACAGAGACACCATAAAACCATGAGAAGACCCCAAACGACCATCAGGAGACCCCCCAAAATACATTACAAGACCTTGAAAAAGCATGTGGTTAGACCCAAAAAACCATGAGACCAGAAAAAACCGTAGGACCTCAAAACCAAAAGAAGATCCCATGAAACAATGAGGAGACACCCCAAAATATAGGGATACCCCATAAAACCATGAGAAGCCCCAAAAAAACACAAGAAGACCTCAAAACCCACAAGACCCAAAAAAAAAATGAGAAGATCTAAAACCCATGAGAAGAGCCCAAAAAGTCCACAAGGAGACCACCAAATTCACAAGGAGAACCCAAAAAACATGAGGAGACCCCAAAATTCCCATGAGAAGTCCCTAAAAATATCAAGACCCTGAAACCCATAAGGAACCCCAAAAATCTTGTGGAGACCATAAAAATGACAAGAAGACCCCAGAACTCACAAGGACACCCCAAAAAACCATGAGGAGACCTCAAAAATCATGAGGAGACCCAAAAAATACACAGTTAAGACCACAAAATAAAAAAAAGAGAAGACCCTGAAAACCACAAGGAAACCCCCAAAATCCACAAGAAGACCCAAAAAATAACAAGGAGACCCCAAAACACCATCAGGTGACCCTTACACCCATGACGAGATCCCCCAAAACACAAGACCCTCCCAGAAATCGTGAGGACACCCCACAAAAGCACATAAATCAATGAGGACCCCATAAATCAATGAGAAGACCCCAAAAAATACAGGGATACCCCCTAAAACCATGAGAAGATCCCAAAACCCAGGAGAAGACCTAATAGAAACATGAGAAAACCTCAAAAACCCACAAGAAAACCCCCGCCAAAACATGAGGAGAACCCATTTCCCTAAGGAAATGCCCAAAAAACTAAAAAAAATCATGTGGACATCCCCAAAAAACATGAGGAGACCCCAAAAAAGCATCAGAAAATCCCATAAAGCCACAAGAAGACCTCAAAAACCACAAGGAGACCAAAACAACCCCACAAGAAGACCCCAAAACACCCACAGAAGTCTCCAAAACACCCTGAGAAATCTCAAAAAACCATGAGAGGACCCCAATAGCCACAAGGAGACCCCATAAAACCTTGAGAAACCCCCAAAACCCCACCAGAAAACCCCAAACCCCTGAGGATACCCAAATCCCCCCACCTTCCATGTCCTCCCAGGGAACCTGGATCCCCTCCGGACGTTTGTGGTGGCAGCGGCACTGGGACGGCCCCGGCGCAGGGTGGAGGGCGCCCTCCAGGCCACCACGTCCCTCCTGTCGCGGTGCCTGGGGACAGGTCAGGACATGGCCCTGGTCCTGAGGGACATTGGAGTCCTGCTGGTGGAGCGGCGCAAGGTCCGGATGAGGTTCTACCACAACTTCCTGGGGGCGGTGGCCAGGAAGGAGAACCTGGAAAAGGGGGTCTTCAAGGTGAGGGGGTTGAGGGGATTGAGGGAGGGGAGTGGGGTGGTCCTTTAAAATTCCCTCATCCATGGGGAGAAGGTCCCACCGTCTTTGGGGTCCTCAAGTCCCTCGGCCATGTTGAGGAGATCCCACCATTTTTGGGATCCTCCAGCATTTCCTCATCCACATGGAGAAAGTCCCAACGTCTTTAAAGTCCTCTTTGGCCTCCTCCAACACTGAGTTCCTCATCCTTGGGGAGGAGATCCCACCATCTTTGGACTCCTTCAGTGTTGAGTTCCTCATCCACATTGAGGAGATCCCACCATCTCTGGGCTCCTCCAACATGCCCTCACCCATTTCAAGGAGGTCCCACCATCTCTGGGGTCCTCTTTGGGCTCCTTCAACACCGGGTTCCTCATCTTTGGGGTCTTCCATCATTGAGGTCCTCATCCATGGTAGGAAGCTCCGGCCATCTTGGGGCTCCTCCAACGCTGAGTTCCTCATCCATGATGACAAGATCCCACCATATCTGGGGCCTTCTAATGTTGAGCTCCTCATCCCCATGGAGAAGGTCTCATCCCTGTCCTCTTCCGTTGCAGATCCAGGAGCTCCTGGACATGGTGGTGCCCCGGGGGGTCCCCGTGGCTGCCCTGACCTCGTCTGCCTCCGTCATCGTCTTCCCTGAGTGGGTCCGGGGGCGATCCCGGGGCTCTGGGAATGGGGGGATGCTGGGGTGGGACCGGAACAGGGTCCAACCCAACCCGCTCCAGGATGCCTTGGATTTAGGGGGCCTGGAATTCTGCACTGGGTGGGTCTGGGGGATGGTGGATTTTGGGAAAACTGTGGTAGATTTTGGGAAAATGTGGTGGATTTGAGGAAATGGGGTGGATTTGGGGGAACGTGGTGGATTTTAGAAAATAACAAATGGATTAAGGAAAATATGGTGGATTTGGGAAAATGTGGTGGATTTGGGAAAAACAAGGTAGATTTGGGGAAAAACAAAGTATACAAAGGAAAATGTGTTGGATTTGGGGGAAAACAAGGTGGATTTGCAGAAAATGTGATGGATTTGGGGATAATGGGGGATTTGAGAAAAACATGGTGGATTTGTGGAAAACTGGTGGATATGTGTAAAATAAGGTGGATTTGGGAAAAACAAAGTGGATTTGGGGATAACTATGGTGGATATGTGTAAAACAAGGTGGAAAAACAAGGTGGATTTGGGGATAACTATGGTGGATATGTGTAAAATAAGGTTGATTTGGGAAAAAAAAGGTGGATTTGGGGAGAACACAGTGGATTTGGGGGAAAAAACAAGGTGGATTAGGGGAAATGTGGTGAATTGAGGGGGAAATGTCATGGATTTGGGGAAAACCATGGTGATTCCAGGGTGATTCCAGGGTGATTCCAGTGTTTCCCTCCCAGGTTCGAGAGGGAAATGGTCCAGGCCCCGCTTCCGAGGGTGCTGCTGCTCCAGAGCCTCCAGAACCTCCCCAAGGAGACCCCACGTCCCAGGGGGAAATTGGGGCCACGGATCAAGAAAGATGGGAAAGGCGGGAAAATTGGGAGAGACAGAAACGGTCAAACTCAAAAATAATGGGGAAAAATGCAAAGAAATGGGGAAAAACCAAAACAAAATGGTGGAATAGGAAAAAAAAAGGGGGAAATGGGAATTAATTGGGAGGATAAAGTACAGGAATGCAGGAAAGAAATAGAGGAAAAAATCAAGGAAAGGGGGGAAATAGCAAAAAATGGGGAAAATGGGTATTTTTGGGGATAATAAAGTGTCTTGGTTTTGGAGACAAATTTCAGGAGGAAGCACCCTGGAATGAGCGTCTAGGGGGAAAGGGCTTCAGTAACTCCCTTTTCTTTGGCCAATGAGAGAAATGGATGCCAGGGGATGAAAGTGAGAAAAATGTAGAACTGTTTATTAACAAAGCAAGATTCCCACAAAGCACAGGAAAGAAAGAAAATTGAACCTTACACCCACCCCCACCTCGCCACATGGCCGAGAGGCAAAGGTGGCGGCTGCCCTTCTTTGTCCCTGGGAAGGGGGGAGAAAAGAAGGAGTTCACGCAGCAGCTGGGACCTGTTGGATTTCTGGCGTGGGTCTCCTCCTGGCAGCAGGCGAAGCTGGTGGACTTTAATGTCCCTTCTTTCCCTGGCTCGGTCTGTTCGGGGTTCGGACCGGCCGGGGCTGCCTCCGCAGGCTCCTCAGGCCAAAGAAAGAAATGAACTGAGACAGTTCAAGGGAAAAAATCCCAAAAAGCCACCTAAAGGATTTGCCAGTGAAAAGCCTCCAGGCCAGGGGAAGGGAAAACAAAACCCAAAAAACCCAGAAGCTTCTTGCCTAAATTGGTGAAAATAATCCAGCAAAGGCAGCGAAGTAACAACGCGTGCAGCCGCCGACCGCGCCGGAGAGAGATTGAACCGAACCGCGCAGGAGCCCAAGGCTCCGGCCCCATCCCTGGGCCCAGCCTAAAGCTGCAGCAGCCGTTTTCTGGGCATAAAGGACACAGTTAGGGAATAAAGCATCATCATAAAATCACCCCAAGACATAAAGCAGAAAAAATGGGGAAAAATCGAGGAAAGGGGGGAAATAGCAAAATACAGGGAAATGGAACTTAATTGGGATATTAAAGAAAAGAAGTGGATGGAAAGGAAAGAAATTGGAGAAAAAAACAAAGAAAAGAGGGAAAACAGCAAAAAATGGGGAACATGGGAATTTTTGGGGATAATAAAGGAAATAAATGGGAGAAAGGAAAGAAATTGGGGAAAAATCAAGGAAAAACGGAAAACAGGAAAAAATGGGGGAAGGGTAAAGGGGGAATGAGTGAAAAGGCAAAGAAATGAGGGAAAATGCAAAGGAATGGATAAAGAGTGGGAAAGAAAAGGGAGAAAAGCGAAGGAATGCGGAAAGAGCAGAGAAATGTGGGCAAAAAGGGAAGAAATGGGACAAGTGATGTCATCTCTGACTTAGCCTCTCCTTTCCAGTTCCAGAGGCAGCTTCTGGAATACCAGGAGCAGAGGAACAACCTCAGGAAGAGACTGCAGAAAACCAGAAAACCCAGGGGAGGAAGGGGATGGAGAGGGAGTCGGAAACAGAGCTGGCGAAGGAGGAGAAAAAGTCCAGAAAGTTGGAAACCAAACTGGGGAAAAAGAAGTCGGAAACTGAATTTGAGTGGAAGGAAAAATCAGGAAAGTCGGAAACTGAACTGGGGAGGAAGGAAAAGTTGGGAAAGTCAGAAACTGAACTGGGGAAAAAGAAGCTGGAAACTGAATTGGGGAGGAAGGAGAAATCGGGAATGCTGGAAACTGAACTGGGGGAAAAGGAGAAGTCAGAAAAGTCAGAATCCAAAGGGATGAAGGAAAAGCTGGAAAAGTCAGAAAAGTTGGAAAAGTCAGGAAAGTTGGAAAAGTCGGAAACTGAGGGGAGGAAGAAGAAGACGGAGAAGTCCCTGGACAGGTGAGGCCGAAGGCTTGGGGACAATCTGGTGTCCCCCAGCTCGGGATGACCTTTCTCGTTGGATCCTTCCAGGGATCATCCCAAGATTGCAAAGGCCGGACAGCGCCGGGACCGCTCCAGGCGCCGGCGCCAGATGCGCACGGCCAAAAATCCATGCTCCAGAGGAGGAAGAGGAGGAGACGAGGAAGAGGTGAGGAAGAAGGAGAAATCCAAGTGGTTCCGTTCTTGGGATCCCTGGAGCTTCCAAACGCCGGTGATCGCGGTGCTGTCGGCGTCCAGCTCCGGCTCTGGCATTCCTGCGGATCCCGATCCCAAGGAGCTCCCGCCCAGCCCTGCGAGGCCAAAGACAATGAGGACAAGCAATGAGAACTTCTGGCCAGTGCTGGAGGTGTCTCTGGAGTAGTTGGGAATCTTTGGGAATCTCCAGGAATCTCCATGAGTGTCCAGGAGCCATCAATAAATGCCTTTGGTTGGGGACAGTTGAGGGGTGACTGGGAGGAGCTTCCTTCCCTCAGGATACATTGGGATCTTCCTGGTTTACACCCAGAATGTGCCCTTTTTGCCCCAAATCCCATCAGATCCACCACAAAATCCCATCAGATGGAACCCCAAATCCCAGCAGATCCAACCCAAAATCCCATCGGATCCAACTCCAAATCCCAACAGATCCAAGCCCAAATCCCAATGGATCCAGGTCCAAATGCCATTGGATCCAACCTGTCTTGGTTTGAAAGACAGGTGTCTGCTAAGGAAGGCAGGAGCCTCCCCTGGCATGGAAAATGTAACCCCCCTTTCCTCCAAATTATTCTAATTTTGAAATTAAGAGGCTTTCAGGCAAAGATATGAGAAATAGCAATTAACAGTTTGTAGCGGGTTGAATTTGGTTCCCTGGGCGGAAGACTAATTTGTGTAGTGGTTTAAGGGTTAACTGTGGGCATTAGCCCTCCCCCTGATGTCCTTGCAGTGAGATAAGCTGTTAGGAGGAAAAGCAAAGCAGGCACACAACTTGAAAGGAAGGGGAAAAAAAGGTTTAATTAACACCCAGATGGTCAAGAACAACAGAACAAACTTTCAGAGCTTACCCCTCACCTTTCCCCTTTCCCAAAATCAGGGTCACAGTCCTAGGAAAAGGGGAAAAAGGGGTTTCCCCTTTCTTGCGTGGTTTTCCAAACTGCCACCTTTTGCAGATTTGCTTACAATTTAAAACATTCTCTGCTACAGTGTAACACATCTCTTGTCATGAGCCCTCACAGCCCTTGCAACTGCTAATACAACAGGCTTTTACATGGGTTTTCTAAGGATGAAACATTTTCCTCTTTGGCTTGAACGTAGGCTTTCCTCTGCCACCAGGTCTTGAAAGCCTTTCCCTGCTTTCATATATATCCTGGCATTCGGCACTCTTCACCCTCTTTACAAGCCATTTGATAAAAATGCCCATTCCCCCTATTTAACATGAACGAAAGAGATGTAACAGTTTGTAATATTAATAGTTCATCCCACAGCAAGGCAGGGAAATGTTTAAGCTTCCCGCCGGAGTCCCACACACAGCGCTGCCTGAGCAGCGCTGTCTCACGTGACTCTGCCTTCTCCTTCTCCCTGGCTCTGAAGCCCACCATGTCCAGGGTGTTCCCTCTGCCTCTGCTGCCGCGCTGCACCGTGTGGAGAGAGGGTGTCTTTCCTCTGTTCGCCGCGAAGTTTACTGGCTGTTCGAAGGCTCTACCTCGGACGACCTCAGCCCTGGAGCTGGCAGCCACCCCCGCAGCTCAGGGGAACAGCTCCCCTCTTATAAATCTGAGTCCGTGCTACAGCAAAAATCCCCGGGGGGCAGAAGGCAGAGCGGCAGGGGCAGGAGTGCCCCCTCCCAGCCTCACGGGCCGGGCGCCTCCCGCGCCCTTCTCACCGGAAAAAGGGGCAGGAGGCCGAGAGAGGGGCAGGGGCAGCCGTCTCTGGCCCCACGGGCCGCACGGCTGGACAGGGGCCACCCCTCCATGCCTCCCGTCCCCACACGGCCCCCCAGAACTTCGCCCCCCTCCTCACTGGGGAAAGGAGGGCAGGGGCAGGGGCACCCCGAACCCAGGCCCACAGGCCGGGAAACAGGGGCCCATCCACCCCAAGCGACAGCCTGTCAAGACCCCATAGTGCCACAGTGGTTCCTTGCTTCCATGAGGCCTTGCAGTGTCACAATGGACTCCTTGGTTCCATGGGGCTGCAAAGTGTCACAATGGCCCCTTGGTTCAGTGAGGCCTGTGGTGTTACAATAGTCTCCATGATTCCATAAGGCTCTGCAATGTCACAACAAACCATTGGCTCCATGAGACCCCACAGTGTCACAATGGCCCCTTGGTTCCATTGAGCCCCACAGTGTCACTGTGGTCCCCTTGGTTCCACAAGGCCCTGAAGTGCCACAATGGCCCTTTGGTTTCGCAAGGCCTCAAAGTGTAAAAATGGCCTCCATGGTTTCTTGAGGCCCTGCTGCCACAATGGACCCTTGTTTCTGCAGTGTAAGAATGCCCCCTTGGTCCCTTGGAGCCTCACAGTGTCACTGTTGTGCCCTTGGTTCATGAGGCCCTGCAGGGCCACAATGGGCCTTTGGTTCCACGAGGCCTCAGAGTGTCACAATGCTCTGCATGGTTCCATGAAGCCCCTCTGGCTCACACTGGTGAAAGGAATGAGATAGATTTGTCTTTACAAACAAACTGTGGGTCTGCTGATAGGTAAAAGCTGGATACTGAGAGGTCGAAGAAACAGTGGGAGGAATTCCACTGACTGATGAACGGAGGGAGAGGGATTTGTATTTACAAACCAACTGGGGGTCTGCTGATAGGTAAAGATAGATACTGAGAGATGAAGGAAGCTATGGGAAGAACCATAAATTCCATAGGAAAAGAAAAAGGCAGGGCTTTACATTAGAAGGGGGCTGTATTAAATGATTTGGGAAGTCTGTACCTCTCAAGTACCTCAGCCAATGGGGAAAGAGAGAGAGAAATGCAGCCAGGAAATTCGGAGAGAAATGAGGCTACATCCTCTAACAACTTGAGAGACCCCAGGGGAATGCTCCATGGCCTCTCCCTTTATTCAAATAAAAGTAATGGGACTCCTCTGTCGCACTGTCGGACACGAAAGAAACATGCAGGGTCAAGCAGCAGGTCAGGACCACCAAGCAGAGCAAGGGTCAGAAAGCAAGAAGTGTCCAAAAGCCCTGTCCTTCTTTATTCTCTCATTTTTATATCTTTCTTCAAACAACCATACATTGGTAGATGAGGTTACACCTCTGCAATTCCACAAGATAGTGACATAGTCAATCATCTTTCCCTGCCTTAGGAGAAAGGAATGAAAAACAATCCAGAAGTTCAAAACAATCTAGGCCAGTTACAAAAACAAGGACTATGTTTATAGAAAATGCATGAGAAATTCTACTACAGAAAGTAAAACATAGAACACTGCAAAAACCAGGGCGACACTCCTCTGTCTCCTTTTTGGACATAAACCTCTGGTGTTTGTGGATTAATTTTCCTGACAATGGCTCCCTTGGTTCCAAGATGCCCTTTAGTGCAACAATGGTCTCCTTGGTTCCACGGTGTCAGAATGGACCCTTCATTCCATGGAGCCCCACAGTGTCACTGTGGTCCCCTTGATTCCATGAGGCTCTGCAGTGTCACAATGGCCCCATGGTTCCAGTGGGTCCCAAAGTGTCATAATGGTCTCCATTGTTCCATGAAACCCTGAAATGTCACTGTGGTCCCCTTGGCTCCACAGGGCCCCACAGTGTAACAATGGACCTTTGGTCCCATGAGGTTCCTCAGTCACAAGGGTCTCCTTGGATCCTCAGTGTCACAATGGCCCCTTGGCTCCATGTGGCCACTCTGTGTCACAATGGCTCATGGTTCCATGAGCTTTCATACTGTCAACAATGGTCTCCTTGGTTCCACAGGGTCACCATGGATCTATGACATTGCACTATGACAATGGATCATTGGTTCCATGCTGTCGCCCTGAGTTTTGCAGTCTTTCCATGTTTTCATTCCTGTAATAGAATTCTCACACACTTTGCTCTAAACAAAGTTATACTTAGCTAACCGTCCCTTTGTTTTTCATACCTTCTCCTAAGGCAGAGAATATGTTAGATTTTATTGTCCTGTGTGCTTGGAGAGGTGGTAACCTCATCCTCCAATCCACGGTTGATTTCAAAGAGGTATAAATAATGATGGAATAACGAAAGGCAGGGCTTTTGCTCTTGGCTCCTGTTCTGTACTGCTGGAGTCTGCGTGCTTCTTTTCATGTCCAAGTGTGACACCTGGTGGCCTATACGGGGAGGTGCAGGCTCTTAGGTTTCTCAGGTAAGGGAAAATGGGGGTTTCCATGCGTTCCCCAAGCGATTCCTTGGCGTTAGAAGTTTTGGAAATAGTGTTAGAGAGTGAAAATGTTCTGGTTCACAGAACAGACTTAGAGAGTTTATATTTCTGGGGTAAACTAACGGCTTTCTTCCCAGAAGGTTCCAATGTACTTTTGAAACCAGTCTGGAGTCTTATCGGTAAAGTCCTGATAAGTGCGGTGGCAGGAGATCATAGCCGGAATTTGGCCAGTTTGCTAGTGTCTTGGAGGCAGGTAAATTCTGTTATTCAAAGCCA
Source organism: Monarcha castaneiventris obscurior (assembly GCA_026261815.1). Taxonomy (NCBI): domain Eukaryota; kingdom Metazoa; phylum Chordata; class Aves; order Passeriformes; family Monarchidae; genus Monarcha; species Monarcha castaneiventris. The sequence goes on along the minus strand of JAMPIT010000361.1, from coordinate 267,935 downwards.
GGAAGGTTCCCCAGGCGATGGTACGCCCGTGAGCTCCGTTAGCTCTCCTGGGAAGATCTCCGAGCTCTCTGAGGGAGAGGAGGAGGACGAGTTCGGGTCGCAGACAGCGTCTGAGCCCGCCCTCTCACCTCAGACCGCTGAGATGGGGGATGGGTCCCCCCGGAGAGCGCTTGGCTCGCTGGCCAGCCGATCTCGGGTGACTGGCAGACCTCTGGGGACGGATCGGCCTCGGAGGGCTCCGGGGAGCTGGCGGTGCCGGCTTCACCCCGCCGGGCTCCGGGCAGGCGGCGGTCCCGACTTCGCCCTCCCCGCGCCACGGGGAAGGCACAGCAGCGAGGAATGCCCTTTTCCCTGCGCCTTTCCAGCGCTGGGAGAGGGGGAGGAGTCGTTGGCCAGTGCGGTGGTAACCGTGGAGTGTCCGAATTGTGGGGTTTCTACCAGATTCCTTCCCGGGGCAGCAGGGGTGCAGATTGAACCACCCTCTGCCGACGAAGCGGCAGCTGATTTGCCGGTTTCGGACGAGAGTGACGCGGGGTCAGTCGCCGAGCCCGGCCCCGGGGGGTCTGAGATGTTAGAGACCGGAGGTTCTGTCGGGTTGGCGGGTTCGTCTCTGGGCACCGGAGAAGCTGCCCCTGCCTCGGGGCGGGCGGTGTCTGCTCGGGCTCTGCACCGCCAGCGGGACCCTTCTGGGCGCGGTCTCGGCCCCCCACCCCCCCCCGTGGCTCACGCAGCCGCGCCCGCCACCATCCAGGTCTTTGGTTGTGGCGTGGGACCGCGCCGCAGCCCCGCAGGAACCGCCCCTCCCGGCGGCCCGACCCCTCCCCGCGCAGGGGCAGGGGGAGCGCGGGCGAGCCCTGCTCTGCCCTGCGTCTGCGGCCGTGGCCACCGGCAGGTCTTCCGCTCCGGCTGCAGGGGCGAGCACTGCGGGGGTCCCGGACAGCGCGGATTCCGCGGCTTCGCCCGCAGGACATTCCCAACATGCCAGAGCTGCAGGGGAGGTGGATCCCGGGGTGTTTGTTTTTGGCGCAGGCGGTGAAGCGGCAAGGAAGCCGCGGTCTTCCCGAGGTCACAGATCTTGAGCAGGCGAGTCTTCTTCGGGGAGTCTATGGACCCTCCTGCCCTGCAAGGTGACAGTGCGCCTCAAAGAGAAGGCGAAATTCTGGGGAGATGTGAAAGCGAAGGTTGAGGAAGTCAGCGATCGTCCTAGAGGCCGTGGCTCCCAGGCTTGTGCAGATAGAGCCCTGAGCCCTGCTGCAGCTGAAGTCCCTGTGGACACCATGGGACGGGACACAGCAGGTGCTGCAGCATCACCAGGAGGTCTGCAGGCTTTCCTTGTTATTTTCGGTGATGGTCAGAACACCTATCAGGGTTTATCATGGAGAGCCTTGGTGGAACTCCGGGAGAAGGCTGGAAGATATGGTCTGGGGTCTAGTGAAGTCTGGGGTCTAGAAGCAGCTTCTTAGGGTTTTTAATGCTATTTTGCTAGTACCTTACGATGTTCGGAGTCTGGCTCGTGTTCTCTTTCAGCCTGTGGAATATGACATCTTTGAATTGAAATGGCATCAGTTAGCAACTAGGGCACTAGGGTACAATGCTATACTGGACCAGCAAGATCCCAGACATGGGATTGGCATCGATGTCTTGCTGGGCACAGGCAATTCTGATGACGCTCGCAGGCAGGCTGCCCTGGACCGTGTTGTGGTGGATCAGTGCCGGGAGACAGGCATGGCAGCGTTGATTCAAACCATTGAGATGGCTGCTCCTGCGGAGGAGTTTATGGATGTTACACAGAGGGATGGTGAATCCTTCTTGTGGTTTGCAAACAGGCTCACTGCCTCTGTAGAGAGGCAGGTGGAGGATCCAACTGCAAGGATGCTGTTAATTAAGCAACTTGCCAGGACTCGTCGTAATGCTGAGTGTCAGAAGTTTATTCAAGCACTCCCTGGTGATCCTTCTATATCACAGATGGCTGAGGCCTGTGCAAAGGTGGGCACTGCTGGTCATAAGGTGGTTGCCATGGCTGCTTCCCTGCGGCTTGTCTGGACAGGGCTGCAGGGCAGGCGGCAGAAGCAGGAGAGTGCTCAGGCCAGCAGGAAACCAGGAAGGAAGGTGCAGAAGGGCACGACTGTCTTGTTTTTCTGTGCTCAGTATGGGAAGCCGAACACTGCTGCAGATGTCTGCAAGGCTGCAGTTTCTGTTAATGGTCAGTCTTCATCACACTCGGGAAATGGGGGGCAGAGCACACGGGGGAGACGCGCTCAGACACAAGTGTCTCTCCAAACCCCGGAGCCGATGGAGGTCTGCTTGTCCAGCTCGCGGCCAGCACCAGCGGCTCAGCAGGTGTGGGTGTCTGCACAGCAGCAACGGTCGTCTTAGACTCTTGTGCAGTGCACAAGGTCCCTTTGGATGCTTTTGGTCCTTTGGGCAGTGGCATGAGTGCTTTCCTCATTGGCAGGTCTAGTGCCACCGTTCAGGGTATCATTGTGCATCTGGGACTCCTTGATGCGGATTATATGGGACGCATTTATGCCATGGTTTCCACACGCCCCGGTTACAATTCCTGAAAATAATCGAATTGCTCAACTTGTCCCTTTTAACTCTTCTGTTTGCAGGACAGAATTGAGGTCACAAGGAGATGGCTGCTTTGGTTCCACTGGGCTGCCTCGGGTTCATTGGACTGCTGTCATGACTGAACAACGTCCTGAGATGCGGTGCACCCTGTCCATCCCTGATGCCACACCGCCAGAGATCTCTCTCCGCGGGCTTCTCGACAGCGGTGCAGACGTCACGATTCTCTCTCTTGCCGCTTGGCCTCCGCAGTGGCCGTTGGATCCCGTGGGGGCACCTGTCACGGGATTGGGAGGGACGAAGTGCTGCTACGTGAACCAGAAGCCTGTGGTGAGAACGAACTCAGAGGGACAGACGGCCGTGATTAGGCCTCATGTTACTGAAACTGTACTTAACCTCTGGGGGAGGGATGTTCTGGCTGCATGGGGGGTGAGCATGGGGATGGATTTTTACTAGGGGCCACTGTGCTGAAGGGCGCAGAGTGTCCTACGCCTCCTATACAGTGGCTGGTGGACACCCCCATCTGGGAAAATCAGTTGCCCCTCGCTAAAGATAAACTGGTAACCCTTCATAAGTTGGTTCAGGAGCAATTGGCCCAGGGTCATCTAGAGCCTTCCACCAGCCCCTGGAACACTCCTGTCTTCTGCATCAAAAAGAAGTCTGGGAAATGGAGGTTATTACAAGACCTCAGGAAGGTTAATGCTGTGATGGAGAGCATGGGGACGTTGCAGGCAGGAATGCCATCGCCCACCATACTTCCTGCCGATTGGCCAATCCTCATCGTGGATCTGAAGGATTGTTTCTTTTCAATTCCTTTACATCCCGACGATAGGCCAAAATTTGCTTTCACGGTGCCAGCAATTAACAATGCTGGTCCTGCACAGAGATATCAATGGACAACTCTTCCCCAAGGAATGCGAAATTCGCCGGCCATATGCCAAATGTATGTGGCCAGAGCGTTGTCTGGAGTTCACAGGCAGTTTCCTGATGCTCAGTTTTATCACTATATGGATGACATATTGGTGGCTGCATCCACCCAGGATGAGCTGCTGAGGATCCAGCCTCAGTTGCTCGATGCTCTGCATTCGCATGGGCTGCAGGTGGCTCCAGAAAAGGTTCAGCAACAACCTCCTTGGAAATACTTGGGGGTCAAAATTTTTGAACGTACAGTTCAACAGCAAGAGGTGCAATTTGTGCATTCGGTGAAGGCACTGAATGATGCCCAGAAATTGGTGGGTGTTGTCGCTTGGTTACGTCCATATTTGGGACTGACCACGGCACAGTTGTCTCCTTTATTTGATTTGTTGAAGGGAGACTCTGATTTGAAGTTGCCTCACACATTGACCCCGGAGGCACGTCAGGTGCTGGAGGAGGTGCAGCGAGCTGTTTCTGCTCGACAGGTTTATTGCATTGATTCCCTCCGTTGATGTCACTGTTTTCATCACCACTGCTGATTTGCATCCCACAGGTGTGATTGGCCAATGGAGTGACAAATGGTCTGGTCCTTTGCACGCCCTGGAATGGGTCTTCTTGCCCCATCAGCCGCAGAAGATGGCAACCGCATTGTTTGAGCTGATCGCTCGCTTGATAGTCAAATGCTGGCAACGGTGTTTGCAATTGATGGGTGCAGACCCCGCACAGATTGTACTGCCGGTACAGCGGGAAGACTTTGACTGGAGCTTTGCAAATAGTGTTTCACTGCAAAGTGCTCTAGTAAACTTTTCAGGGCAGATTATGTATCATCTGCCTAGCCACAAGTTGCTGCAAGTGGCAAAACTCACAGAGGTTTCTCTGAGACCCAAACACAGTCAGGAGCCGGTGCACGGACCCACTGTCTTTACTGACGGTTCAGGCAGAACCGGGAAGGCCATTGTTACTTGGAGGGATGGATCTGAGTGGCAGGTTCTGGAAGGTCATGAGGTTGGCTCAGCCCAATTGGTTGAACTGAGGGCTGCTCTTATGGCATTTCAAAAGTTTTCCCAGCAACCTTTCAATCTGGTCACGGATTCCGCCTACATGGCTGACATAGCAAAGCGGTTGGGTTATTCAGTTTTGAAGAGGTCGGCAATGCTGATCTGTTTCATTTGCTGAAGACCCTGTGGTGTGTCATTAAGGAACAGGTTCATCCCTACTATGTTGTGCACGTAAGGAGTCATACCAATTTGCCAGGGTTCATAGCAGAAGGTAACGCGAGGGCTGACAAGTTGGCTAACCCGGCGTGGGTAGCGCCTCAGCCTGATACACTCGTGCAGGCCAAAGCCTCGCATGGGTTTTTCCATCAGAACGCACATACCCTGCAGAAGCAGTTTCAGTTGACACCAACTGAGGCCTGAGACATTGTCGAGTCGTGCGATGACTGTCACGTGCTTGCGGTGCCTTTGCTGGCAGGGGTGAACCCCAGGGGCCTTAGGGCCTTGGAGATTTGGCAGACTGATGTCACCCAAGTTTCCGAATTTGGCCGGCTCAAGTATGTGCATGTCACGGTGGACACCTGCTCCTCTGCCATGTGGGCTTCTGCTCACACTGGAGAGAAGGGCTGCGATGTCACTGCCCACTGGAGGCAGGCCTTTGCTGTTCTAGGCATACCTTCTACTGTAAAGACGGACAATGGTCCGGCCTATGTCTTGAGAGTGGTGAGGCAGTTCCTGCAGTTGTGGGGTGTGTCACACAAGATTGGTATTCCTCATTCTCTGACTGGTCAAGCTATTGTGGAACGTGCTCATGGTACTCTGAAGCAGGTGCTTCAAAAACAAAAACGGGGAATGCAGGGTGAAACCCCACACAGTCGGTTGGCAAAAGCTTTGTATACCATCAATCACCTTACGATACCGCAGAATTCTAATAATCCTGTCATTTTGAACCATCACCTCTCGTTGCAGGCTTCGGATGAGGCACAGCAGCCTCGAGCGAAGGTTCGGGTGAGAAATTTAGTCACCAAACAGTGGGAAGGTCCCTATGACCTTATCGCTTCGGGGCGCGGGTGTGCTTGTGTATCCACAGATACTGGGGTGTGCTGGGCACCTGCAGAGTGTGTCCATCCTGACCTGCGACTGCAGAGGCAAAATCCAGCCAACAGGCAGGGTGGAAACCGTGACCAGAATGAAAGTGATCAAGTGGGTGGAACATCGAGTGATGACTCAGATGCAGACGATGTGGGTGATCACTCCGATGGTCCTTCCACAAGCAGAAATTAAACATTGTTCATTTTTCTTTTTTCTTTGTCGTTTTTTAGAGGAAAAAGGATGAGATGTCACCTTGGTTTTTGCAGTGTTCTATGTTTTTACTTCTGTAGTAGAATTTCTCATGCATTTTCTATAAACATAGTCCTTGTTTTTGTAACTGGCCTAGATTGTTTTGAACTTCTGGGTTGTTTTTCATTCCTTTCTCGTAAGGCAGAGAAAGATGATTGACTATGTCATTATCTTGTGGAATTGCAGAGGTGTAACCTTCATCTACCAATGTATGATTATCTTAAGAAAGATATAAAAATCAGAGAATAAAGAAGGGCAGGGCTCTGGCTCCCCTTCTGGCTCTTGCCCTGCTTGAAGGTGGTCTTGACCTGCTGCTTGAGTCTGCGTGTTTCTTTCGTGTCCGACAGTGCGACACCAAAACACTGGGGCTTTGTGATTTCCTTCCAGTGGAAAAGAACCGTCCTTCTCGTCTAGGTGTCCATGGCCAAAACTGATATTCTACCTCCCAAATTCCATCTATCCAAGGATTGCGCCCACACAAAAGCTGCCATTACAGACAGGTCTGGCTGGCCTTGGCCTCTGGTTATTTTCTTAGGCTATGAGCAGAATGTTTTCTTTTGTAAACACCAATGACAGGGCCCAGAGATCTCCCAACGTAGGGTTTGGAGGCCTCAAGCCCATGACCACTATATAGGGACAAAAGAGCTCTATGCTCAGTGGAGTGGAGACTGAGGACAGCAGAGGAGAGCCCTGGAAGGGAGTGAAGGGCAGGTTCAGAGATGGTGGATCTTTTTGACATAGCAGAGAACAGCTGGAGGATGAAAGAATTAATGCCAAGGGCAGCTGGGGAGGTCCAGACTGGACACGAGGAGGAAGAAATTTCTGTCCCAGGGCAGGGCTGTGGTGCAACACGTCCCCCAGAAGGAGTCTGGAGCAGCCCAAGGCTTTGTGTGCCCAGGCAGAGGCAGGCAGGACGCAGAGCTGCCAGCAAAGGAAGGGGCCAGCGAGCTGGGGCAGCCGGGGGGATGACGACAGCCTGCAGGGACAGAGGCACAGGGCACGGACACTGTGGAACAGCCTGGGCTGGAGAGGGCACAGGGATAGGCAGCAGCTGCAAGGCCCTGCCAGAGCCAACTTGTGCAGCACTTTGGCCACGGCTGCTGGCCCTGGCCCTGAGGCCAGCAGGAGACAAGTGACCCTTGCAGCCCTGGGGCCTCAGTGCCTCCTTGTCTCTGCTCAGCATCCTGGCAGGGGCCACCCCATGGTGCTGCCCTTGGCATTGCACATCCCCACATCCTAGTGCCCCAGGAAGAGCCCTGAGCACTGAGGGAGGGACAGGATGTGCCCTGCCAGGGGCTGGGGCTCAGGCCTTGGCCCTTTGCATTCCTCAAACACATCCAGCTTTGCTCAGCATCAGAGGCACCTTTCCCTTGCTTGTTTCCCCCTGTCATCACTGCCTCCCGTGTTCTGCTCTGACTGGAACCTGGGGACACTTTCTCAGTCATGTCCCTCCGTAAAACCCATTAAAAAATAAGGAAACTTCAGAGTTTTATTCTGACTTAGAGTTCTTGAGAAGTTTTTGAAGACACTCTCAGGGACTGAGTCTGATGTAAACAGCACCAATGCTCTGAGACGGTCATTGAAGTCCTTGTGCTGTGTCTGTGCTGATGAGCTGGGCCGGGCTCCCGGCACAGAGGGAGCTCCCAAGCTCTTGGACACCAAGAAGAGCTCCAATGATGCAGCTCTGATGAGGAGCAGCTCCTCTGCAGAGCCCAACAGAGGAGTGAAGCAGATGGAGGCTTAAAGCACACTGCTGGCTCATGTCCAGCCTGCTGTCCATCAGTGCCCCCAGGTCCCTTTCTGCCTGGCTGCTGTCCAGCCACTCTGTCCCCAGCCTGTAGCACTGCAGGGGTTGTTTGCGGCCAAAGTGCAGGACCTGGCACTTGGTCTTGTTGAACCTCACATTGTTGGATTTGGTCCGTGGATCCAGCCTGTCCTGGTCCCTCTGCAGAGCCCTCCTACCCTCCAGCAGATCCACACTCACACACAGCTTGGTGTCAGCATGGTTCCATGAGTCCATGGAGTGTCACAATGATCTCGCTGATTCCAGGAGGCTCCGTAGTGTCACAATGTCCCTTGATTCCTTGGGCCCCCCAGTGTCACAATGGCCCTTTGGTTCCCTGGGCCCTGCAGTGTCACAATGGATCCTTGGTTCCATGAGGTCCCCAAGTGCAGCAATGATCTCCTTGGTTCCACAGTGTCACCATGGCCTCTTGGTGCCATGGGGCACCACGGTGTCCAAATTGTTTTCTTCATTCCATGAGTCCCTGCAGAGTAACAAGGGCCCCTTGGTTATACGAGGTCCTGCAGGGTCACCATGGTCTCCGTGGTTCCACGAGGCCCCACAGAGGAACGCTGAACTCCTTGCTTCCGTGGGGCCCTGCAGTATCGTGATGGCCCCATCACTACACGAGGCCACTCAGTGTCACAAGGGTCTTCTTGATTCCATGAGGCCCCACGGTGTTACAATGGACTCCTTGGTGGCACAGTGTCACAATGGAGCCCTGGTTACACAAGATCCTGCAGTGTCCCAATGGCCCCTTGTTTCCATGGGGCACCACAGTGTCCAAATTGTTTCCTTAGTGCCATGAGTCCCTGCAGTGTAACAATGTCCCCTTGGTTCCATTGGGCCCTGGAATCTCACAAGGGTGACCTTGGCTCTGCACTGTCAAAATGGCCCCTGGGTTCAACAAGGCCCCACAGTGTCACAATGGCCCCTTGCTTTCCCAGGGCCCTGCACGGTCACAACCATCACAGAATCACAGAAACAACGAGGTTGGAAAAGACCTTCGAAATCCAAAGAAAATTTGCGCCGTATCCAACAATGTGAGGTTCAACAAGACCAAGTGCCAGGCCCTGCACTTTGGCCACAACAACCCCTGCAGTGCTACAGGCTGGGGACAGAGTGGCTGGACAGGGGCCAGGCAGAAAGGGACCTGGGGGCACTGATGGACAGCAGGCTGGACATGAGCCAGCAGTGTGCCCACATGGCCAAGAAGGCCAATGGCACCTGGCCTGGATCAGGAATGGTGTGGCCAGCAGGACCAGGGCAGGGATTCTTCCTCTGGACTAAGCACTGGTGAGGCCGCACCTAAAGTGCACTGTCCAGTTCTGGGGCCCCCAGTTCAGGAAGGACATTGAGGGGCTGGAGCGTGTCCAGAGAAGAGCAGCAAGGCTGGTGAGGGGTCTGGAACACAAGTGCTGTGAGGAGCGGCTGAGGGAGCTGGGGTTGCTTATACTGGAGAAGAGGAGGCTCAGGGGACACAGGTTGGACTTGATGATCTCCAAGGTCTTTTCCAACCTGGTTGATTCTGGGATTCTCTGAAACCACCCTTGAAGAAGCTGCAGAATGAACCCTGGGCCTCCTCTTCAGAAGGTCCAGCAGCCCCTAGCCCTCAGCTTCTCCCCACAGGCCCCAAAGCCCCTCCTGTCAGTCCTGCAGAGCCTCTCCAGCTCCTCCTCACTGGCCCACAACAGGGAGCCCCACACCCAGACACAGCAGCCCAGATGTGCCCCCCTGGCCTGTGGTGCCTCTGGCAAGGGAACAGCACGAGGCACTGCAGGGCCCTGCAGACAATTCCTGAAGCACTTGTGGGATGATCCTGATCCCCAAGGGACGTTCCCATGGTGCCAAGGCAGGAACTGAAATGGGGAGTGGGGCCAGAGAGGAAAGGGCAAAGAGGGATGGGCTGTTTGCAGGGGAGGGGACAGGGCTGGGCAGGAAGAAGAAATGTGGAGCAAGAAAGAGGAAAGAAAGCAAAGGTGAAGCAAAGGAAATGCTCAGGGCTGTTTGGGGGTGGCTGCCAGGCAGCCTTGGCTCTGAGCAGCAACGTCTGCAGTGGGACAGCAAACTCCCAGCTCATGGGAACAAACTTTCTGGTTGACTTCAGAGGCCACGGCCAAGCTGAGTGGTTTCCCTGCTGTCCCGCAGCCCTTGCTGGTCCCAGGGGCTGATGGCATTTGTGCTCACTCAGCTTCATCTCCCCACAGCAACAGCGTGGGGGTGCTGAGGCCTGGGCTGTGCAATGCAAACAGGGGCTCCTGAGGCAGTGCTGCCGTGTCTCTGCCTGCAAGGATGCAGCCCCTCTCTGAGCTGGGGAGAGGCCAGGGCTGCACAGGGGGGATGTTGCTGGCAGCTGCATGAGGCCGCTCTGGGACGCTGCCCTGGGCTGTCCAGCGCAGGGGGGATGGATCAGCCCCTGCTCTGCTGCTCCTTCCCGGCTCCCCCAGGGACCTTGCAGAGCACCAGCCATGCTGTTTGCCCCCACCCTGCCCACGGCCACCCTGGGGCTGCTCACGGGGCTTTTCTCTGCTCAGCACTGGCCTGGGCGTGTTCTTGAGAGAGCCTGGGCAAGGAGCCTCGAGCCCCCAGGCCCTGCCCTGAGGCGTCAGAGCTGCCCCAGCAGTGCCCATGGCCTGGCCCTGCTGCAGCCCCGGCACTGCCAGCCCAGGGCTGGGAGCCAGCCCGAGAGCACTCAGGCCCTGCAGCAACACGAGGGCCAGGAGGGCAGCGGGGCAGTGCCACGGGAGCAGCACTGGCAACACCAAGGGCTGCTGCTCCTGGGCACAGCTGCTGGGCCAGCCCTGATCTGCCCCCAGCTCTGCACACAGACATTGCTGCTGCAGCTCCAGAGAGGGGAACTAAAGCGGGATCTCTGCTGGAAACTTTGCTGGCAGATCCTTTAGTTCCTTTAAAGCCATCAAGAGCACAACTCACCACTGACACAGTCTGGGGCCACAGCGAAGGTGAAGAGAAACAAAATGAGAAATGGAGGAAATAGTGGCCTTCTTTTGTGGACAACAATAAATAACTAAAAAGAGAGAAAACAACCCAAGAACTCAACCAACAAGAACTATCAAAGACAAGTTTCATTACAATTGATTTGCACATACTGGCCAGCAGTTTAATGTTTCTGAAACCATCCAGTCATCAGTGTCCACACTTCAGCCTTGAGCTCCTGGTTACTCAGGCTGTAGATGAGGGGGTTCAGGGCTGGAGGCACCACCGAGTACAGAACTGACAGAGCCAGATCCAGGGATGGGGACGAGATGGAGGGGGGCTTCAGGTAGGCAAATGTGGCAGCGCTGAGGAACAGGGAGACGACGGCCAGGTGAGGGAGGCACGTGGAAAAGGCTTTGTGCCGTCCCTGCTCAGAGGGGATCCTCAGCACAACCCTGAAAATCTGCACATAAAAGAAAACCATGAACACAAAACAGCCCAAAAATAAAAAAGCACTAACTACAAGAAGGTCAAGCTCCCGGAGGTAGGATTTTGAGCAGGAGAGCTTGAGGATCTTTGGGATTTCACAGAAGAACTGGCCCAGGGCATTGCCCTAGCACAGGGGCAGGGAAAATGTATTGGCTGTGTGCAGCAGAGCAGTGAGAAAGCCACTGGCCCAGGCAGCTGCTGCCATGTGGGCACAAGCTCTGCTGCCCAGGAGGGTCCCGTAGTGCAGGGGTTTGCAGATGGACACGTAGCGGTCGTAGCACATGATGGTCAGGAGAGAAAACTCTGCTGAGATGAAGAACATAAAGAAAAAGAGCTGTGCAGCACATGCTGAGTAGGAGATGTGCCTGGTGCCCCAGAGGGAATTGTGCATGGCTTTGGGGACAGTGGTGCAGATGCAGCCCAGGTCGGTGAGGGCCAGGTTGAGCAGGAAGAAGAACATGGGGGTGTGCAGGTGCTGGCCGCAGGCTACGGCGCTGATGATGAGGCCGTTGCCCAGGAGGGCAGCCAGGGAGATGCCCAGCAAGAGGCAGAAGTGCAGGAGCTGCAGCTGCCGCGTGTCTGCCAATGCCAGCAGGAGGAAGTGGCTGATGGAGCTGCTGTTGGACATTTGCTGCCTCTGGCCATGGGCACCTGTTCAAGGAGGAGACAGTGACAAGTCAGGGGACACTTTCCTGAGCAATGCCCAAGCCCTTTCTCCCAGCCCTGCCCCTGCCACTCTGTGCCACCCAATTTTCCTTTTCTCAGAGCCCTTCCCTCAGCCCCGTGCCTGGAGCTCTGCTGGGATCTGGCCCCGTTGCTGTGATGAGCAGGGGCTGTGCCCATGGACACCGAGGAGTCAGCTCTGCTCTGCAGCACTGGGGCCATGGGACAGGGGGACAGGGGCCAGTCCTGGGGCTGGACTTCATCAGCCCAAACTGCTCCTGAGGCAGAGGAGCTGGGCAGCATCTCCTGTGCCAGGGCTAAGGAACGGTGACGGCCAAAGGCACTTTGAGAGGGTTTCCTGCTGTGCCCAGGGAGAGCAGAGAGAACTGTGCACTGCAAGAGCTTTGGCTGTAACTCAGAGAAGGGTGAGGGGAGCTGCTCTGTCACTCCATCTGTCCCCAGCTGCCCTTTCTGAGATCGAGGACAGTCACTGTGTTCCCCTGAAAATCAGCCTGGCAAAGCTGAGAGCAGAGGGACCCAGAGCAGCAGAGCAAAGTGGCTCAGCCTTTCTCAGAGTCTCAGCCCCACTGCTGGCCAAGGACACTCCTGGCCCCCAGTGTCTCCTGGAAGGCAGCTCACAGCTTGGATGGCATCCCGAGGACACAGCAAGGCTCCTGTCCATGGCACTGCTGGAGGGGAGCCGGCTCATTGGCAGCCTCGCAGCCTGGCCTGCCCAGAGCTCCCCGGGCAGAGGGAGCTGGGACACCCCATTGCTGTGCTCAGCCTGCACAGGAGGAGCCCCAGGGCTGGGCCTGAGCCTGCAGCTGGAACTGCCACTCCCAGAGAGCCCGTCAGCAAGGGCAGGAGCAGCTGAGCAGGGCAAGGAGAGAGAGAGCCGGGCCCTGAGGAAAAGCCTTTCCCTGGCCAGCCCTGGCCAGCCCCTGGCAGGCAGCAGCAGGGCAGGACAGTGGCCCTCAGGCCCTGGTCAGCAGGGAACGGGCACAGGGCCGCAGAGACGCCCTTCATCTCTGCTGCTGCTCTTCCGGCCCAGGAGGGCACTGAGGGCCCCGAGCCCCCGGGCTGAGGGCTGTGCTGGCTGCCAGGGGACACCGGAGCTGTGCTGCTCAGGGCAGTGTCTGCACTGCAGGCCAGGCCCGGCAGCTGCCACATGTCCCCTGCAGCAGGGCTTCCCTCAGCACTGCCTCCCTCCCTCCCTGCCCACGGCTCTGCTGCTGGAGCTGGCCCAGCCGGGAGCTGTTCCTGGGGCCCGGGCTCCGTCCCTGCCAGGGCTGCCAGAGCCCAGCCCAGCCCCTGGGCCAGCTCTGCCCTGCAGCCGCTCGGGGCTGCAGGGATCAAAGAACAGCTCCCCCACGCCTGGGCACCATGGAAAGGTGATGCTGGATGCATCTGGAGGCTGCCGAGGTGCAGGCACTTGCTGAGGCTCCCAGGAATCCTCAGCGTGATGGTTGAAGAGCCTCAGCCCCTGCTCTGTCTGCACAGCTGAGTTTCCATTGCCACCAAGCTGAGCCAGGGACAAGTGGGAGCACAGACTGAGGAAAGCAGAGACACAAGCAGGAAACCCCTGCCCTGAAGGAGCTCATGAAAAGCCCCCTCAGAAAGGAGCTGGGCATGAGCTGGAGCTCTGAGCAGCCCTGGCCCCCACAGCAGCCTCTCCACAGCAGCAGGACCTTCCCTGGCAGGAGTCACTCCTTGCAGCCACAGCTCCCCTCCAGCGCCCATGGGGAGCTGCCAGGCAGGCTGAGAGCTGCCCCTGGCAGGTGGCAGATCCCCTGGCCTGGCAAAGAGCCCTCTGGGCTGCAGGAGCTGCTCTGCAGGACAGCCCTGGGCACCCCTGGCTGCAGCCCCACCTTCCCAGCCTGCAGCCGGCCCTGGCAGCAGGAGCCGTCCTGCCCTGTCCCTCTGACGGTGCCCAGGGCAGCCCCGCTCTGCAGCACATCCTCCCCCAAACCAGAAACGGCAGCAGAGCCATCCTTACAGCCCTGGCAGCCGTGTCATGGGTCAGCTTTAGAAGATCCCTGCAGCCAGAGACTCACTGTGTCAGGAGTGGTGAAGATTTCTCCATGGATGAGCTCAGAATTGTCCTTCCAGCTGCTTTAAGCCTCTGTCTGCTTCACTCCTCCCAGGTACCTGCAGGCAGTGCACTCAGCCCTGCTGGGCTGGGAAAGGAGCTGCTCCTGGGCAGAGCTGCCTCTTCTAAGCTCTTCTTGGTGTCCAAGACCTTGGGAGCTCCCTCTGTGCCAGGAGCCCAGTCCAGCTCAGCAGCACAGACACAGCACAAGGACTTTAATGACCCTCTCAGGGCTTTGCTGTTGTTTACATCAGACTCAGTCCCTGAACGTTTGTTCAAAAAACTTCTCAAGAACTCAAAGTCAGAATAAAACTCTAAACTTTCTTTTACTTTTAATGGGTCCCACAGAGGGACAGGACTGAGAAAGTGTCCCCAGGTTCCAGTCAGAGCAGAACACTGGAGGCAGTGATGACAGGGAGGGACAAGCAAGGGAAAGGTGTCTCTGATGCTGAGCAGAGCTGGATGTGTTTGAGGAATGCAAAGGGCCAAGGCCTGAGCCCCAGCCCCTGGCAAGGCACATCCTGTCCCTCCCTCAGTGCTCAGGGCTCTTCCCGGGGCACTGGGATGTGGGGATGTGCAATGCCAAGGGCAGCACCATGGGGCGGCCCCTGCCAGGCTGCTGAGCAGGGCCAAGGAGGCACTGAGGCCCCAGGGCTGCAAGGGTCACTTGTCTCCTGCTGGCCTCAGGCCCAGGGCCAGCAGCCATGGCCAAAGTGCTGCACAAGTTGGCTCTGGCAGGGCCTTGCAGCTGCTGCCCATCCCTGTGCCCTCTCCAGCCCAGGCTGTGCCACGCTGTCCCTGCCCTGTGCCTCTGTCCCTGCAGGCTGTCGTCATCCCCCTGGCTGCCCCAGCTCGCTGGCCCCTTCCTTTGCTGGCAGCTCTGCGTCCTGCCTGCCTCTGCCTGGGCACACAAAGCCTTGGGCTCAATACCAAAAGGGTTAATTCAATTTTTACTGTGCCTTGGATCTTTTAGCAGATGAACAAGGCATGCAGGGGCTGCTTTCTCAGCAGGGACGGTTGGAAGAGAAGACGACAGCTGGCTCAAGAGTGCAGTGATAGAAAAAACAAGGACTGAATCTTGGACCTTGGGGTTAGGTTTTATGGTCACGCGTAAATTTTAATACACATGTAGCGACTGTATGTGATCAACACGCTTGTAGAATCACAGGTCCATGTAAGGTTAGGAGTTATTCCCTGCTGGGATAACTCATTTATCAGACCTGAATAAATGATGCTCTCTTTAACACCAAATTAGTGCTAAGGAGTCTTATTCTGGTATTTCAGAGATTCGTTGACAGTGGGGCCTCACGGAACCATGGAGTCAGCTGTGACACTGTGGGACCTCATGGAACAAAGGGGCCATTGTGACACAGCAGAACCCCATGGAACCACGGGGTCGTTTTGATGCTATGGGGCCTCATGGAACCAAGGAGTCCATTGTGACACTATGGAACCTCATGGACTCAAGGTGACCGTGTCCTACTACAGAACCTCATGGAACAAATGGTGACACTGCAGAACGCAGGAAACTGTTGTTAACAGTAGTAAAAGTCATGGTACCAGAAGTCCATTGTGACTCTGTAGGGCCTCATGGAACCACGTGTCACTGTGACGCAGAGTGGCCACATGGAGCCAAGAGGCCACTGTGACACTGGGGATCCAAGGAGACCACAGTGACACTGAGGAACCTCATGGAACCGAGGTGTCATTGTGACACTGTGGGGCCCTGTGGAACCAAGGGGACCACATTGACATTTCAGGGCTTCATGGAACAATGGAGACCATTATGACACTTTGGGACCCACTGGAACCATGGGGCCATTGTGACACTGCAGGGCCTCATGGAATCAAGGGGACCATAGTGACACTGTGGGGCTCCACGGAATGAAGGGTCCATTCTGACACCGTGGAACCAAGGAGACCATTGTTGCACTAAAGGGCGTCTTGGAACCAAGGAAGCCATTGTCAGGAAAATTAATCCACAAACACCAGAGGTCTATGTCCAAAAAAGGAGACAGAGGAGTCCCATTAATTTATTTGAATAAAGGGAGAGGCCATGGGGCATTCCCCTGGGGTCTCTCTAGTTGTTAGAGGATGTAGCCTCCTTTCTCTCTTAATTTCCCAGCCGCATTTCCCTCTCTCTTTCCCCATTGGCTAAGGTACTTGAGAGGTACAGACTTCCCAAATCATTTAATACAGCCCCCTTCTAATGTAAAGCCCTGCCTTTTTCTTTTCCTATGGAATTTATGGTTCTTCCCATTGCTTCTTTCATCTCTCAGGATCTAGCTTTACCTATCAGCAGACCCCCAGTTGGTTTGTAAAGACAAATCCCTCTCACTCCATTCATCAGTCAGTGGAATTCCTCCCACTGTTTCTTTGACCTCTCAGTATCTAGCTTTTACCTATCAGCAGACCCACAGTTTGTTTGTAAAGACAAATCTATCTCATTCCTTTCACCAGTATGAGCCAGTGGGGCTTCATGGAACCATGCAGAGCATTGTGACACTCTGAGGCCTCGTGGAACCAAAGGACCATTGTGGCCCTGCAGGGCCTCGTGAACCAAGGGCACAATAGTGACACTGTGAGGCTCCAAGGGACCAAGGGGGCATTCTTACGCTGCAGAACCAAGGGTCCATTGTGGCAGCAGGGCCTCAAGAAACCATGGAGGCCATTTTTACACTTTGAGGCCTTGCGAAACCAAAGGGCCATTGTGGCACTTCAGGGCCTTGTGGAGCCAAGGAGACCACAGTGACACTGTGGGGCTCAATGGAACCAAGGGGCCATTGTGGCACTGTGGGGTCTTGTCCCAGTGTCGGGACACGAACACGCAGACTCAAACAGCAGGATGGCAGCAGGTCAGATCCGAGCAGAGCGAAAAGGGCTCTGCCCACCTTTATTATCACACTTTTATACCTCTTCTAAGACAATCATACATTGGTGAATGAGGTTAACACCTCTAGCATTTTACAGGATAGGAACACAGTCTATCACCTTTCTCCGCCTTGGAGAATAGAATGAACAACAATCTAAAAGTTCACTAAACATCCTTGGCCGGTTAGAAAAACAAGAGCTATGTTTATAGAAAGAGCATGAGAACTTCTACTACAAAAGTAAAAACATGGAGCACTGTGAAAACCAGGGCGACAGGGTCTCATGGAGCCAATGGTTTGTTGTGACATTGCAGAGCCTTATGGAATCATGGAGACTGTTGTGACACCACAGGCCTCACTGAACCAAGGGGCCATTGAGACACTTTGCAGCCCCATGGAACCAAGGAGTCCATTGTGATACTACAGGGCCCCATGAAACTAAGAATTCATGTAACGGTGTGGGGACTCATGGAATCCAAGGTCCAATGTGATATTGCGGGGCCTCATGGGATCCTGAAGACCATGATGACGCTTTGAGGCCTTGTTGAATCAAGGGGCTCCACAGGACCTTGTGGAACCGAGTGGAGCCTTCTGACATTGTGAATCCCTATGGAACCAAGAGTCCATTGTGATACTGTGGCACCAAGGAGATCTCTGTGACACTGCAAGGCCTCATGGAAGCAAGGGGGATCCACTGTGATACTATGGGGCCCCATGGAAACAAGGGGCCAGTGTGACACAGCAGGGCCTCGTGGAACCAAGGATCCATTGTGACACCGCAGGGCCCTGTGGATCCAAGGGAACATGGAACAGGTGTGGTTGGCTTGGCCTGACTGGTCCAACTGACCTTGGCATGTCAAGGGTCTCTTTCATGTGCCCCTGGAACACTGGGGTTCTAGGTTTTCCTTCAAAGGGAAAAGAACTGTCCTTGTCATCCAGGCATCCATGGCTGAAATGGGATTCTGCCTCCAAAATTGCCCATATCCAGGGATTGCTCCTGGACAAAAGCTGCCATTACCAACAAGTCTGGCTACCCTTGGCTTCCTGAAGCTGGCTCTCATCCGCCTTCAAACACTGGGGCTCTGTGCTTTCCTTCCTATGGGAAAGAACCATCCTTATCCAGGTATTGGGAGAATCCTAGACTGGTCAGGCTCAGCAGGGAAGGGGAGGTGGCAAATCCTCCTGCAGCCATTCCAGGCACTGGCAGGACAAGGCAGGGATTGCAGTGCCCCTGTGGGAGGGAAAAGAAGGGGATGTTGTGTGCCCACACTTCAGCCAGGCCTGTGCCAGGCTCTGCTGGGGTCTCCTCAGAGCCAGGTTGGTGAGAGCTGGGCTGAAGAAATGGAACATGGGGTGGGTGGGAATTTGGCTGAACAATGAGGCTCAAATGTCACCCATGGTTCAGAGTCCTCTTGGCAGCCACTCCCCAGTGACATCCCTCAGTGAGCAGCCCTTGACCACCACTGTGGAACATTTCTATTGTCTCTACAATGGGATGAAATGCACTTTCACCTCCTTTGTAGATGCTGCCAAGTTGCAGGGAGTCTGTGACCAAACTCATCTAGTTAATGGTGACTGGAAAACATAATTGGGCAAGAGGACTGAGTTGCATAAATTTGTCTTGCCATCAGGTGCCAACCAAACCACGAGAACAGGGAGAAAAAACTTATGCATCAGAAGAAAGGCAGTTCAATAGGAAAAAACCAAAACCCAACCAAAAATATCAAAGCAAAACCCAACCCCAACACCACAAAATCCCCACAAACAAACCAACCACAAAAAACAAATGTCACAAACAGAAGCAAAACAAATCCCCAGCAAATCTCCTGTCAGCAGAAAATGTTCAACCACCTTGTGGCAGGAGAGGATTCTGTATGTGTAGGTGGTGTTTTGAAAGAAAAATGTCTTAAAAAGGGAAATTAATGCCTTCCACCCCCTTCTTCTCTCAGTTGATTGCTAATCATGGTGTGACATGGAATGGAACATCCCCTGGGTCAGTCCAGCTCAGCTGTCCCATCCGTGGTCCCTTGGGAACACTTGCCCACCCCAAGCCCATTGGCCAATCCAATGGCCCAAGCCATTGACCAATCCCCTTAGGGGGTGGATGGCAAAACCAATCACCTTATGCCAATAATACACTTTGCGAACTAACATATAAAAGTTTTCTGAGAATTCATTAAACTGCTGCTGCTTCCACTTGACCCTGGGCCTGGTCTTTTTGTCGTTTCTCTACTCGGCTGCGGTGAGAACAGCGACATACAATTATGTCAAATAAAGTCAAAGGAAGTGGGGATAGCTAATCAATATGTAATCAGTGTGTCTGATAAAACCTCTGTTCACGAAATGCTCAGTGCACTCAAATGGATGAAGGATCACCCGACTGACCACCATGCTGTAATAAAGAATAGCTCCCTTCAAATACTCAAAACTGTGAGAAGGTTTCTCTCCAGCAGATTTCAGTATCAGTGGTGTCCTTGATTCCATTATGCCCCACAGTTTCACAATGGCTCCTTGGTTTCAGGAGGCCCTGCTGTATAACAATGGACCCTTGGTTCCACTAGGGTCTGTAGTGTCAAAATGGCATCCTTGCTTCTGCACTGCCACAATGCTCTCCTTGGTTCCAGGAGGCCTTGGAATGTCACAACGGCCCCTTGGTTCCATGAACTTCCGTAGTGTCACCATGGCCTCTTGGATCTGCAGTATTGCAGTGGGTTACAAGCAGCCCCACTGTGTCACAATGAATATTTGGTTCCACAGGGCCCCACAGTGCCACAATGGACCCTTGGTTCAATGAGGCCTCGCTGTGTAACAATGGCCCCTTGGTTCCTCTAGGTTTGTACTGTCAAAAATGGTTTCCTTGGTTCCATAGTGTGAAAATGGCCCCTTGGTTCCATAAGGATCCTCAGTGTGCTCTCCTTGGCTCCATGAGGCTCTGCAGTGTCACAATGTCCCATAGTTTCCATGAGCATCAATACTATCAACAATGTCCCTTTTTCCATCGAGGCCCACAATGTCACAATGGCTCCTTGGCTTCATGTGGGCCCCCTGTGTCACAATGGCTCCTTGGTTCCATAAGGCCTCAGGGTTTCACAATGATCTCCTTGATTCAATGAAGCCCCACAGTGTTTCAATGGCTCCTTGGCTTCATGTGGGCCCCCGGTGTCGCAGTGGCTCCTTGGTTCCATGAGGCCCTGCTGTGTCACAAGGGCCCCTTGGTTCCATAGGTTTTATATTGTAACAATGGACTCCTTGGTTCTATGGGCTACCCTGCTTTTTGCAGTGCTTTCTTTGGTTCCAGCAAGGCTCCACTGTGCCTCAATGCACCCTTGGTTCCAGGAGGATCTGGAGTATCACAAAGGCTCCTTGGTTCCAGGAGGCCCTGCTGTGTCACAATGGATGCTCCTACCCAGGAGGCCCTACAGAGTCATAATGGACCCTTGGTTCCATGAGGTTCCATCCTGTCCCAGTGGTCACCTTGGTTACATGAGTTTCCTTAATGTCACAATGCTCTCCATGGTTCCATCAGGCCCTGCTCTGTCACAATGGTCCCCTTGGTTCCAGCGAGGCCCTGCTGGGCCACAAAGGACCCTTGGTTCCATGAGGCCCCGCTGTGTCAGAGTGGACCGATTTTTCCATGAAGTTCCATAGTGTCACCATGGTCTCCTTGGCTCTGTGAGGCCCTGCAGGGTCACAATGCACGTATGGTTCCATGAGGTTCCGTAGTGTCACCACGGTCTCCTTGAATCCCCGATGTAACAATGGACCCTTGGTTCCATGAGGCCTTGCAGAGTCACAGGGGTCTCCTTGGTTCCATGAGGATACAAAAGCTCTGCATAAACATTGAGCAACACCTGCTGAACACACCTGGGAACATCTGCTTGCATCAAAAGAGGGCTTAAAGCTGAGAATGGCACCAGCAGCTTCCATCTGCAACAGAAATCCTGGGAAAGGACACGGAGAGAGAATTCAGATGAAAGACTCAGAGAATTCTCCTCACAGAGATCATTCCTGGTCACACTGTCCCTTGTAGAAAGGTGACATCATTTCAGGCAGCCTGTACTGAGCATGAAGTTCCTCAGTGGGGTTTGTTGTTCAGGAAACCTGCTCAGGCTTTTCCATTCTTTCCTTCCAAACAGGAAAACTTCTCCTGGGCCTGTGTGCAGGCAGAGCCCTGAGGAGAGCAGGTGGGACATGGTGCAGTGGGCTGGGACACGCAGCTGCAGAGCTCAGGGACAAGGTTCTGATGCAGGGAACAGGGATGTCAGTGCCACGTGGGCGATGTCAGACATGCTGAGGTTGGGGGTGAGGAGCAGCTTGTCCAAACAGGGTCAGCCTGCAAGGGGCTCATTCTTCTCCATGCCCAGACCTCCTAAGGAGACATTCAGCATCAAGATCACTTTGGGAGTGCTTCTGTCACCTCTTCTCTCAACTGGAAAACAAAAAAATGCTCTATTCAAAAAACAAAAAGTCATGAGGTGCACTCTGAAATCTCCATCCTTTACAGAACTCCAATCTGACTCCAATCAGCTGCACAAGCCCTGGAGACTTGAAGACAATTGAAGGAAGACAAGGAGCTCCTGAGGGCTTTCTGTATTTTAAGGAGCCCCACTGGTGAATTTGGGGCTGAGTCCAGGACCCTCAGGCACTGAGAGAAGGATGAAGAAGTTGCTCAAGGAGTCAGAAGCCAAACTCCAAGTCCCTTGGAGCACCAATGGGCCCCACGGAGGGCAGGGACTGCCAAAGCCTCCCCAGGGACTTGTGAGAGCAGATCCTTGAGCTGTGCCAGGATTGCAGGGAGCCAAAGGCTGTGAGCAGGGAACTGCAATGCTGAGAAAGCCCTGGGCTGCTTGGAGGAAGCAGAAAGGCCCAGCCCTGAGCCCAGGCCTGGCACAGCAGGGCCTGTCCCTCCCGGGTGGCTCGGGGCTCTTTGTGGGGCAGTGGGATGTGAGGGGGAGGAAGGACAAATGCCATAAACCTGTGTGACCCTCCAGATCCTCATGGAACCCAGGGGCCACTGTGACACTGTGGGGCTGTAACACCCCAGAGCACTCAAATGCTGGGGGTAACCAAAGGCATTTTTACTTGAGTTTGGCACACAGGAGAAACACCAACCAGATATTCTCAAGAGGTCAAAATGGCACAAAATTTGCTGGCAAAATACAGAAAACCATGGCAAACTTAGGCAAAGCATTTTATACAACATTCAATTCAACATAAAACACTAATCGTAGCATTAACATCACTAACTTACCC
This sequence comes from Monarcha castaneiventris obscurior, assembly GCA_026261815.1. Lineage (NCBI taxonomy): Eukaryota > Metazoa > Chordata > Aves > Passeriformes > Monarchidae > Monarcha > Monarcha castaneiventris. The sequence continues at coordinate 246,032 of JAMPIT010000361.1, read as the reverse complement.
ATTTAACCTCGAAACCTTTAAACCCTTAGGATGTTAAGTTAGCCAAAAATGTCCCAGGTGAAGAGGATTGGGAAAGAAAGAGAGAAAGACAGAAGATCTATAGAAAGACACACACACAGCTACCAACTCCCAGGGTTCCAGCATGAGTGAGACAGAAACCCCAGAAAAAAGGCAAGCTCCAGACCAGGAATTGAGCCCCTGCCCCATCTTTAAAGGCCCTGGGCCCTTCGTGGGCGTCCTGCCAGGTGGGACTTCTGCTTGGTCACCCAAACAGAGGCTGGGTTAGCACCGCCTATTGTGCGATTGATTGATTGATTGATTGATTGATTGATTGACAGCTCATCCCAAGATGTCTCCAGACATTGATCTCATCCAGCCTCTGACAGCGACCATGGTGACACTGCGGAACCTCATGGAACCAAGGGGCCTCTGTGACACATCAAGGCCTCAGTGGAACAAAGGAACCATTGTTGACAGCACAGAAACTCATGGAACCAAGGGGCCCCTGTGACACTGCAGATCCAGGGACACCCTGGGGACACTGTGGAACCTCATGGAACCACAGAGACCATTGTGACACTCTGGTGCCTCGTGGAATCAAGGAGAGCATTGTGAAACTCAGGGGCCCTGTGGAACCAAGGGTCAGTGATCAAAGTGTGGGGCCCATGGAACCAAGGAGCCACAGGGACACTGTTGGGCCCCATGGAGCCAAGGGGCCATTGGGACACTTCAGGGCTTTGTGGAACCAAGGGGCCATTGGGACATTGCAAGACCTCATGGAAGCAAGGGGCCATTGTGACCCTGTGGGGCCCCGTGAAACCAAGGGAATATGGAACAGCTCTGGCTGGCTTGGCCTCCCGGGGGCCACCTGACAGGTCTGTCTGACCTTGGCATGTCGAGGGCCACTGCTCATCTGCCCCTGCAGCACTGGGGCTCTGTGCTTTCCTTCCTATGGAAAAGAACCGTCCTTCTCCTCCCAGTGCCCATAGCCAAAATTGGGATTTGTCCTCCAAATTTCCTCATATGCAAAGATTGTTCCCAGATGAAATCTGCCAGGACAGACAGATCTGGCTGGCTTGGCCACCTGGGGGCCACCTCTCATCTGCCTTGGGAACACTGGGACCATGTGCTTCTCTTTCCTATGGGAAAAAAGCACATTTCACATCCAGGTGCCCATGGCCAAAATTGGGATTCCTACTCATAATTTCCATCTATCCAAGCTTTGTTCCCAGATGAAATCTGCCAGGACAGACAGATCTGGCTGGCTTGGCCACCTGGGGGCCGCCTCTCATCTGCCTTGGGAACACTGGGACCATGTGCTTTTCTTTCCTATGGGAAAAAAGCACCTTTCACATCCAGGTGCCCATGGCCAAAATTGGGAATCTGCCTGCAGAATTCCCTGTATCCAAGGATAGCTCCCAGACAAAAGCTGCCAGGACTGACAAGTCTGGCTGGCCTTGGCTTCCTGAGGGCTGGCTCTCATCTGCCTTTGAAACACTGGGGCTCTGTGCTTTCCTTCCTAATGAAAGGAACTCTTCTTCCTGTCCAGGCACCCATGGCCAAAATTGAGATTCCACCTCCAGAATTCCCTATATCCAGGGATTGCCCCCAGATGGGAGGTGCCAGAAGAGACAGGGCTGGCTGGCTTGGTCTGGGTGGCCACTGCTCATCTACTTCCAAAAGACATGGACTTTGCATTTACATTTCCTATGGGAAAAAACCACCCATCTCGAACATGAACCCATGGCCAAAATTGGGATTCCAATTCCAACACTCTGCACATCCAAGGATTTCTCCCAAGTGAAAGCTGCCAGGACACTTGGCCTTCTTCTTTTCCTTCTGATGGAAAAGAACCATCCATGTCATCCAGGTGCCCATGACCAAAATTCGGATTCCATTTCCAAAGTTCTATATATCCAAGGACTGGTCCCAAGTAAAAGCTGCCAGGACAGACAGGTCTGGCTGTCCTTGGCGTCTTGGGGGCTACCTCTCAGCTGCTTTTGAAACACTGGGGCTCGGTGCTTCCCTTCCAATGGAAAAGAACCGTCCTTCTTGTCAAGGTATCCATGGTCGAAATTGAGATTCTGCCTCTCAAATTCTGTATATCCAAGGATTCCTCTGTGACAAAAGCTGCCAGGACAAACAGGTCCGGCTGTCTTGGCTTCCCAGGAGCCATCTCTCATCTGCCTTTGAAGCACTGGGGCTCTGTGCTTTCCTTCCTGTGGAAAAGAACCGTCTTTCTTATAAACGCAGAAATGGCCAAAGTTGGGATTCCACCTCCAAAATTCCCTATATCCAAGGCCTGATTTCAGACAAAAGCTACCAGGGCAGAGGGGTCTGTCTGGACTTGGCCTCTGATGGCCGCCTTTCATCTGCCCCTGAAACACCGGTGTTCTGTGCTTTCCTTCCTATGGAAAAGAACCGTCCTTCTCCTTCAGGAGTCCCTGTTTGAAATTGGGATTCCACCTCTAAAATTCCGTATATCCGGGGATGGCTCACTAACAAAATCTGCCACTACTGTCTAGTCTGGCTGGCCTTGGCCCCTGGTGACTGCCCCTCATCTGCCCCTGCAACACTGAGGCTTGGTTGTTTCCTTCCTATGGAGACCATGGGGACACTGGGGGCCTCATGGAACCAAGGGGCCATTGTGGAATTGTGGGACCTCGTGGAACCAAGGGGATCCCTGTGGCACTGTTGGGCTGCATGGTCCCAAGGGGCCAGTGTGAAGCAGCAGGGCTTTGTGGAACCAAGAGGCCATTGTTGCATCACAGGGCCTCGAGGAGCCAAAGGGCCGTTGTGATCCTGCTGGGCACCGTGGATCCATGGAGAGCATTGTGGCATTGCAAGGCCCCATGGAATTGTGGAGACCATTGTGACACTGTGGGGCCCCATGGAACCAACGGAACATGGAACAGGTCTGGATGCCTTGGCCTCTCAGGGGCTGCCTGACAGGTCTGGCTGACCTTGGAATGTTGCGGGCCACTTCTTATCTGCCCTGAAGTACTGGAGCTCCTTGCTTTCCTTCCTATGGAAAACAACTGTCCTTTTTTCAGATATCCATGGCCAAAACTGGCACTTGCCTTAAAAAAATTCCCTGTGAGCAAGGGTTTCTTCCAGACAAAAGCTGCCAGGACAGACAGCTCTGGCTGGACTTGGCCTCTGGTGGTCACCTCTCATCTGCCCCTGAAACACCAGGGATCTGTGCTTTCCCTGCTACGGAAAAGAATCATCCTTCTCATCCAGGTACCCGTGGATGAAATAGGATTTGGCCTCCAAAATCCCATATAGCCAAGGATTGCTCCCAGCAGAAACTTCCAGGAGAGACAAGTGTGGCTGGTTTGGCCTCCCGAGGGCTGCCTCTCATCCACCACCAAAACACTGGGGCTCTGTGCTTTCCTTCCAGTGGAAAAGAACCGTCCTTCTCGTCCAGGTGTCCATGGCCAAAATTGATATTCTACTTCCCAATTTCCATCTCTCCAAGGATTGCTCCCAGACAAAAGCTGCCATTACAGACAGGTCTGGCTGGCCTTGGCCTCTGGGGATTTTCTTAGGCTATGAGCAGAATGTTTTCATTGGCCAACACCTTGGAGATGGTTCAGAGATCTGCCAAGGTGGGGTTTGGAGGCCTCAAGCCCATGACCACTATATAGGGACAAAGGAGCTCTGTGCTCAGTGGAGTGGAGACTGAGGACAGCGGAGGAGAGCCCTGGGAGGGATTGAAGGGTGGTTTCAGAGATGGTGGATCCTTTTGACATAGTAGAGAACAGAAGGAGAAAGAAAGAATTCATGCCAAGGGCAGCTGGGGAGGTCAAGACAGGACAAGAAGAGAAGGGAATTTCTGTCCCAGGGCAGGGCTGTGGTGCAACACGTCCCCCAGAAGGAGTCTGGAGCAGCCCAAGGCTTTGTGTGCCCAGGCAGAGGCAGGCAGGACGCAGAGCTGCCAGCAAAGGAAGGGGCCAGCGAGCTGGGGCAGCCGGGGGGATGACGACAGCCTGCAGGGACAGAGGCACAGGGCAGGGACACCGTGGCACAGCCTGGGCTGGAGAGGGCACAGGGATGGGCAGCAGCTGCAAGGCCCTGCCAGAGCCAACTTGTGCAGCACTTTGGCCACAGCTGCTGGCCCTGGCCCTGGGGCCAGCAGGAGACAAGTGACCCTTGCAGCCCTGGGGCCTCAGTGCCTCCTTGGCCCTGCTCAGCAGCCTGGCAGGGGCCGCCCCATGGTGCTGCCCTTGGCATTGCACATCCCCACATCCCAGTGCCCCGGGAAGAGCCCTGAGCACTGAGGGAGGGACAGGATGTGCCTTGCCAGGGGCTGGGGCTCAGGCCTTGGCCCTTTGCATTCCTCAAACACATCCAGCTTTGCTCAGCATCAGAGACACCTTTCCCTTGTGTGTCCCCCCCTGTCATCACTGCCTCCAGTGTTCTGCTCTAACTGGATCCTGGGGACACTTTCTCAGTCGTGTCCCTCAGTGGGGCCCATTAAAACTTCAAAAAACCTTGGAGTTTGACTGTGAGTTTGAATTCTTGAGAGTTTTCTTCAGCTCCCTCTCAGGGACTGATGTTCACGGCCTCAGCACCAAAGCCCTGAGAGGGTCATTAAAGTCCTTGTGCTGTGTCTGTGCTGCTGAGCTGGGCTGGGCTCCTGGCACAGAGGCAGCTCCTGGCAAGCGGCAGCGCTGCAGAGAGACAGCTCTGGCCAGGAGCAGCTCCTGTGCACAGCCCAGCAGGGCTGGGGCACTGCCTGCAGCCAGCCCGGGCACAGCACAGAGGCACAGAGAGATCAGAGGCAGCCTGGGCTGGGAGGGTGACTGAGCGCTTGCTAGGGGAGAAATCTTCACAGTGTTTGAATGAATAATTTTCTGGCTGTAGAAAAGTTATACTTCCTTCCTGGAGGGATCTCCTAATGCTGGCACATCCCACATTTTCCGTGATCTTTTGGAAGGACTCTCCCAGTTCCTCTGGTGCAGAGGAAGTGGCTGTAGGGCACAGCAGGTCAGTACCTGCAGGCAGCAAGGGCAGGCAGGAGAAGTGAGAAAGAGGTTTAAATGCAGCCTGGGGTGGGAGGACAGGAGAGACCTCCATCAGGGGAGAAATCTCCACAGCCCTTGGACACAGTGGGTCTCTGGCTGCAGAGCAACGCAGGTGAGTTCCTGGAAGTGGCTCTGACACCTGCCAATGCCAGCACTGATAGGAGCTGTCAGGGTGGCTCTCCTGGGTGTCCTGGTGTGGAGCAGAGCAAGCTCCAGAGCGGGGCTTCCCTGCTGCCCCCTCAGAGGCACAGGACAGGACAGTCCCTGCACAGGCAGAGCTGCCCCGGGGCCGTGGGCTGGGGATGGGCTCTGTGAGCCCTGGCAGGGAGCGCAGCTGGGCACAGGGAGACGCTGCTGGCAGCAGCAGCCCCCCACAGCAGAGACACGGGCAGGGAGGGACAGGGAGCTGCTGCCACAAATGCTGGCCAGGGGGACATGGGCACCTCCCTGCTGTCCCTGTAGCTCAGACACCTTCCCCCAGCAGCTCCTCCCCGGGCTCCTTTCCCAGTCCAAGCAGAGCCCCTGTCCTCATCCCACGGGGGCTCGGGTGGGCATTGCCCTGCAGCAGCCAGAGCCCAGGGAAGGAAGGACAAGCCCCTGACTTCCATCAGTCTCTGGGTGTCCCTCCTCCCCTGGCAGGAGCACTGTGGCATTTCACTGCCATCCCCTGTTGCCTGTGCTGTCCTTGTTCCCATCACTGGGTTTTCTAAGCCAGTGCAAGGGTTTGGGGGTGGCAGGTGCCTCTCCAGGCTGGGACCCTTTGGATCCTGCTGTGGAGGTGTGTCTGTGGGAGCAGAGTGCCCAAGTCCCATCAGGGGCCATTCAGCTGATTCCACGGGTGTCCTGCAGGGCTGCAGGGTGCCCTCCAGAAGGGCTCAGCTCTGCCATAGTGTCTCTGGGCTGCCTGGGATCCCCACGGAGGAGATGCCTCAGTGGCAGGGCCAGGGAAATGCTGCTGGGCAGCTGCACCTGGGCAGCTGCAATGATCCCTCTGTGCAGCAGCCTGGCAGGAGACAGCTGAGATCCTAATGAGGCACCCTGAGAAAGGCCGAGGAGTCTGTCAATCTGCTCTCTGAACCCAGACCCCTCTGCTCTCAGCAGTGCCCTGTTGCTCTGTAGGGGAACTCCTCTGGCTGCCTCTCCTTCAGCTCCAAGCTGCCGGCAAGGGGCAGCTGAGAACAGCCCTGATGGGCAGAGCAGCTCTCCTGTCCCTGCACTGAGAGACCATCCCTCTGCCTCTGAGACCCGCAAGATTTCACCCGCAGTGTGTCAGAAATGTCAGGGGTTTCAAACACCCACAGCCACTCCTAACTGTGGCAGGTGCAACTGGATGAACAAATACAAGGAATTCCCTCAGCTCAGTCCTTCAGATGGGCAAATTACAAACAGCAAAGCTGAAAAGCTTCTTGGTGTATCACAAGTCCATTTAATTGGAGATCACACAGCCTTCTGAGTTGCTTTTTACTGCAAAAGAAGAAGGAATCCTCTGGAGCCCATTTGTGAGTCCCTGCTCTCAGTGCCTGCAAAACCCAGAGCCCAGGTGAGGGGAATGCAGAGAAGTGCTCCTAAACAGAGAGACCCTGAATGTTGAATTGCTATGAGATATGCAATGTATTTTGCTCTATGTCCGGCCCAACCCTGTCCTGCCTTTTCCTCCTCAGCAGATCACCATTTCCTGAGGCAGCAAATGTCCAACAGCAGCTCCATCAGCCACTTCCTCCTGCTGGCATTGGCAGACACGCGGCAGCTGCAGCTCCTGCACTTCTGCCTCTTGCTGGGCATCTCCCTGGCTGCCCTCCTGGGCAACGGCCTCATCATCAGCGCCGTAGCCTGCGGCCAGCACCTGCACACCCCCATGTTCTTCTTCCTGCTCAACCTGGCCCTCACTGACCTGGGCTGCATCTGCACCACTGTCCCCAAAGCCATGCACAATTCCCTCTGGGGCACCAGGCACATCTCCTACTCAGCATGTGCTGCACAGCTCTTTTTCTTTATGTTCTTCATCTCAGCAGAGTTTTCCCTCCTGACCATCATGTGCTACGACCGCTACGTGTCCATCTGCAAACCCCTGCACTATGGGACCCTCCTGGGCAGCAGAGCTTGTGCCCACATGGCAGCAGCTGCCTGGGCCAGTGCCTTTCTCTATGCTCTGCTGCACACAGCCAATACATTTTCCCTGCCCCTGTGCCAGGGCAATGCCCTGGGCCAGCTCTTCTGTGAAATCCCACACTTCCTCAAGCTCTCCTGCTCCAAATCCTACCTCTGGGAGCTTGAGCTTATTGTAGTTAGTGCTTTTATATTTTTGGGATGTTTTTTGTTCATTGTTTTCTCCTATGTGCAGATCTTCAGGGTTGTGCTGAGGATCCCCTCTGAGCAGGGACGGCACAAAGCCTTTTCCACGTGCCTCCCTCACCTGGCCGTGGTCTCCCTGTTCCTCAGCGCTGCCACATTTGCCTACCTGAAGCCCCCCTCCATCTCGTCCCCATCCCTGGATCTGGCCCTGTCAGTTCTGTACTCGGTGGTGCCTCCAGCCCTGAACCCCCTCATCTACAGCCTGAGGAACCAGGAGCTCAAGGCTGCCCTGCGGACAGTGATGACTGCATGGTTTCACTAACATTAAACTGGTTGCCAGTTTCTGCAAATCGCTTGTAATAAAAGTTGTCTTTAATACTTCTTGTTGGTTTAGTTCTTGGGTTATTTTCTTTCTTTTTAGTTACTTATTGTTGTCCACAAAGAAAGGACAATATTTCTTCCATTTCTCATTTTGTTTCTCTCCACCTTGGCTGAGGCCCCAGACTGTGTCAGTGATGAGCTGTGCTTTCAGGGGCTTGAAATGAACTAAAGGATCTGCCAGCAAAGTTTCCAGCAGAGATCCCCCTTTAGTTCCCCTCTCTGGAGCTGCAGCAGCAATGTCTGTGTGCAGAGCTGGGGGCAGATCAGGGCTGGCCCAGCAGCTGTGCCCAGGAGCAGCAGCCCTTGGTGTTGCCAGTGCTGCTCCCGTGGCACTGCCCCGCTGCCCTCCTGGCCCTCGTGTTGCTGCAGGGCCTGAGTGCTCTCGGGCTGGCTTCCAGCCCTGGGCTGGCAGTGCTGGGGCTGCAGCAGGGCCAGGCCATGGGCACTGCTGGGGCAGCGCTGACGCCTCAGGGCAGGGCCTGGGGGCTCGAGGCTCCTTGCTCTCTCAAGAACACGCCCAGGCCAGTGCTGAGCAGAGAAAAGCCCCGTGAGCAGCCCCAGGGTGGCCGTGGGCAGGGTGGGGGCAAACAGCATGGCTGGTGCTCTGCAAGGTCCCTGGGGGAGCCGGGAAGGAGCAGCAGAGCAGGGGCTGATCCATCCCCCCTGCGCTGGACAGCCCAGGGCAGCGTCCCAGAGCGGCCTCATGCAGCTGCCAGCAACATCCCCCCCGTGCAGCCCTGGCCTCTCCCCAGCTCAGAGAGGGGCTGCATCCTTGCAGGCAGAGACACGGCAGCACTGCCTCAGGAGCCCCTGTTTGCATTGCACAGCCCAGGCCTCAGCACCCCCACGCTGTTGCTGTGGGGAGATGAAGCTGAGTGAGCACAAATGCCATCAGCCCCTGGGGCCAGCAAGGGCTGTGGGAGGGCAGGGAAACCACTCAGCTTGCTCGTGGCCTCTGAAGTCAGCCAGAAAGTTTGTTCCATGAGCTGGGAGTTTGCTGTCCCACTGCAGACGTTGTTGCTCAGAGCCAGGGCTGCCTGGCAGCCACCCCCAAACAGCCCTCAGCATTTCCTTTGCTTCACCTTTGCTTTCTTTCCTCTTTCTTGCTCCACATTTCTTCTTCCTGCCCATCCCTGTCCCCTCCCCTGCAAACAGCCCATCCCTGATTGCCCTTTCCTCTCTGGCCCCACTCCCCATTTCAGTTCCTGCCTTGGCACCATGGGAACGTCCCTTGGGGATCAGGATCATCCCTCAAGTGCTTCAGGAATTGTCTGCAGGGCCCTGCAGTGCCTCGTGCTGTTCCCTTGCCAGAGGCACCACAGGCCGGGGGGCACATCTGGGCTGCTGTGTCTGGGTGTGGGGCTCCCTGTTGTGGGCCAGCGAGGAGGAGCTGGAGAGGCTCTGCAGGACTGACAGGAGGGGCTTTGGGGCCTGTGTGGAGAAGCTGAGGGCCAGGGGCTGCTGGACCTTCTGAAGAGGAGGCCCAGGGCTCATCCTGCAGCTGCTTCAAGTGCGGTTTCAGAGAATCCCAGAATCAACCAGGCTGGAAAAGACCTTGGAGATCATCAAGTCCAACCTGTGCCCTAACATCTCCTTGTGTCCCCTGAGCCTCCTCCAGGATAAACAACCCCAGCTCCCTGAGCCGCTCCTCAGAGCACTTGTGTTCCAGACCCCTCACCAGCCTTGTTGCCCTTCTCTGGACACACTCCAGCCCCTCAATGTCCTTCCTAAATTGGGGGGCCCTGAACTGGTCACAGCACTCGAGGTGTGGGCTCACAAGTGCTTAGTCCAGGGGAAGAATCCCTGCCCTGGTCCTGCTGGCCACACCATTCCTGATCCAGGCCAGGTGCCATTGGCCTTCTTGGCCACATGGGCACACTGCTGGCTCATGTCCAGCCTGCTGTCCATCAGTGCCCCAGTTCCCTTTCTGCCTGGCCGCTGTCCAGCCACTCTGTCCCCAGCCTGTAGCGCTGCAGGGGTTGTTGTGGCCAAAGTGCAGGGCCTGGCACTTGGTCTTGTTGAACTTCACATTGTTGGATTTTTCCCAAATTTTCGTTGGATTTCAAAGGTCTTTTCCAACCTTGTTGTTTCTGTGATTCTGTGATGGCTGTGACACTGCAGGGCCCTGGGAAAGCAAGGGGCCATTGTGACACTGTGGGGCCTTGTTGAACCCAGGGGCCATTTTGACAGTGCAGAGCCAAGGACACCCTTGTGAGATTCCAGGGCCCAATGGAACCAAGGGGACATTGTTACACTGCAGGGACTCATGGCACTAAGGAAACAATTTGGACACTGTGGTGCCCCATGGAAACAAGGGGCCATTGGGACATTGCAGGATCTTGTGTAACCAGGGCTCCATTGTGACACTGTGCCACCAAGGAGTCCATTGTAACACTGTGGGGCCTCATGGAATCAAGAAGACCCTTGTGACACTGAGTGGCCTCGTGTAGCCATGGGGCCATCACGATACTGCAGGGCCCCATGGAAGCAAGGAGTTCAGCGTTACTCTGTGGGGCCTCACGGAACCACGGAGACCATGGTGACCCTGCAGGACCTCGTATAGCCAAGGGGCCGTTGTTACTCTGCAGGGACTCATTGAATGAAGGAAACAATTTTGACACCGTAGTGCCCCATGGCAGCAAGAGGCCACGGTAACACTGTGGAACCAAGGAGACCATTGCTGCACTGTGAGACCTCATGGAACCAAGGATCCATTGTGACACTGCAGGGCCCAGGGAACCAAAGGGCCATTGTGACACTGGGGGGCCCAAGGAATCCAGGGACATTGTGACACTATGGAGCCTCCTGGAATCACCGAGATCATTGTGACACTCCACGGACTCATGGAACCATGCTGGCATCAAGCTGTGAGCGAGTGTGGATCTGCTGGAGGGTAGGAGGGCTCTGCACAGGGACCTGGACAGGCTGGATCCAGGGGCCAAATCCAACAATGTGAGATTTAACAAGACCAAGTGCCAGGTCCTGCACTTTGGTCACAACAACCCCTGCAGTGCTACAGGCTGGGGACAGAGTGGCTGGACAGCGGCCAGGCAGAAAGGGACCTGGGCCACTGATGGACAGCAGGCTGGACATGAGCCAGCAGTGTGCCTTAAGCCACCATCTGCTTCACTCCTCTGCTGGGCTCTACAGAGGAGCTGCTGCTCATCAGAGCTGCCTCTTTGGAGCTCTTCTTGGTGTCCAGGAGCTTGGGAGCTCCCTCTGTGCCATGAGCCTGGCCCAGCACAGAAGCACAGACACAGCACAAGGACTTTAATGACCCTCTCAGGGCTTTGGTGTTGTTTACATCAGACTCAGTCCCTGAGAGTGTCTTCAAAAAACTTCTCAAGAAGTCAAAGTCAGAATAAAACTCTAACGTTTCTTGAAGTTTTAATGGGTCCCACAGAGGGACACGAGTGAGAAAGTGTCCCCAGGTTCCAGTCAGAGCAGAACACTGGAGGCAGTGATGACAGGGGGGAACACACAAGGGAAAGGTGTCTCTGATGCTGAGCAAAGCTGGATGTGTTTGAGGAATGCAAAGGGCCAAGGCCTGAGCCCCAGCCCCTGGCAAGGCACATCCTGTCCCTCCCTCAGTGCTCAGGGCTCTTCCCGGGGCACTGGGATGTGGGGATGTGCAATGCCAAGGGCAGCACCATGGGGCGGCCCCTGCCAGGCTGCTGAGCAGGGCCAAGGAGGCACTGAGGCCCCAGGGCTGCAAGGGTCACTTGTCTCCTGCTGGCCTCAGGCCCAGGGCCAGCAGCCGTGGCCAAAGTGCTGCACAAGTTGGCTCTGGCAGGGCCTTGCAGCTGCTGCCCATCCCTGTGCCCTCTCCAGCCCAGGCTGTGCCACGGTGTCCCTGCCCTGTGCCTCTGTCCCTGCAGGCTGTCGTCATCCCCCCGGCCGCCCCAGCTCGCTGGCCCCTTCCTTTGCTGGCAGCTCTGCGTCCTGCCTGCCTCTGCCTGGGCACACAAAGCCTTGGGCTCAATACCAAAAGGGTTAATTCAATTTTTACTGTTCCTGTGAACTTTTAGCAGAGAAACAAGGCATGCAGGGGCTGCTTTCCCAGGGAGGACAGTCTGAAGAGAAGAAGACTTCTGGGTCACAGGTGCTGTGATAGAAGAACAACTCAGTCTGGGAACTTGGTGTTGGTTTTAAGGAGATGGAGAAATTGTAATACGCACGTAGCGACTCTGTGAGCAACACACTTGTAGAATCTCTGTTCCACATATGGTTAGGAGTTATCCCCTGCTGGACCTCAGGCCTGAATAAATGATACCCTCTTTAACACCAAATTAGTGCTAAGGTGTCTTATGCTGATATTTCGGAGATTTGGTGACAGCGGAGCCTCACAGAACCATGGAGTCAACAGTGACACTGTGGGGCCACATGGAACCAGTGATCCATTGTCATAGTGCAGATCCAAGGATCCATGGTGACACTGTGGAACCAAGGAGACCATTGTTGACAGTATGAAAGCTCATGGAACCATGAGCCATTGTGACACAGAGTGGCCACATGGAGCCAAGGGGCCATTGTGACACTGGGGATCCAAGGGGACCCTTGTGACTGAAGATGATGAGGGTAGAGGCAGGAATCAGACAGCAAATCAATATGATTTGGAACTGAGACCTTTATTCTCTGTTTCCTTGCTACTTTTCTATAAAATCACTCAAAAGCCTTGCACTACGTGATTACATTACATTGGTTCATTTAGCTACATGTCCAGCCCCGCAAATGTTACAACACTCCTGATTGGTTAGGTATAACGCAGGGAACTAGGTATTTTCTTATCAGAAGAGTGCCTCTCCAGATGTCCAGCTCCTCTAAACTGTGCATTCCTTCGTGCGATTTATAGCCTTGTTTACCATCTTACTTTTCTCAAGGGCGAACTGCCCTTGAGAAGCTGCACGTACCAGTACTTGCAGTCACAATAGTTTTCTGTACATAGGCTGCAGGCTGATTGCACCCACAAAGGCCCCGACATCTCCCCCTCTGATTTCAAAAACAGTTTCAGCAAGCTTGGTCATTCTGGAGGAAACAATGCTAAAAAGACAAGGTCCAAATAAGCATACTACTAAAATAACAGAAATGACTAACATGACAGTTTTTACAATTTCTTTTACCCATGGCGTTAGTCCCAGGGACAGAAGCCAATCATCCAATGGATTGTGATTGACTGTGATCTTCTTTGTATGATCTTTGAGCCATTGTAACTGCTTATGAATAGAATCACTGTGGTCGGAAATGTTAAAACAACACATGCCTTGTATGTCCTCACACCCCTGTCCTTGTGCTAACAACAGGTAGTCTATGGCGGCCCTATTTTGTAATACTGCCTGGCGTATGCTGTCAAGATCTTGTGACATTTGCGATAATATGGCTGTAGTGACATTGGCTTGCTTTGCTACCCAGCAAGCAAGATGCTCTAGTGTTGTTAAGGCATGTGCTGTGCCAAACATTGGGTCAAGAGAGCTAAAAAAGCGAGCAGTATGACTCCATAAGCCAACTTCATCATTGCAATCAGAGCTTAATGTTGAAACATCTCTAATAGTGCGTGTCTGAGTGCTACTAGTCTGTATTTGTTTAATTGTCGTACTGTTGGGCAAAAGCATGGTTAAGGAGCCAAAATAACAAGGACCACCTTGAGCATACCTTGGGATGCCTTGCCATGCTCGATCCCCGCGTATTAAGAAAATGCCAGGTGGTAATGCCCATGCTGTTTTGTTAACAACAATAGCTCGCTGTCCTTTTCTCCAGCCATATGGCTTGTGACCGCACATATAAGAGCTGTTCCAATAAGGAGAGCGCTTTGGCGTAAGGTAGAATAATGTTCGACCTGTTAGGTTCCAGTGGCCAAAGTCTACACAGCCTGTCTTACGCTCAGATTTATGTTGTTGAAGACGGCGGCTGCCTAGCAGGGTCAGTTCTTACGGATCCCATGGCAAAGCTTTGTTTAGCCCGTACAGAAGTAAAGCTGTACAGTGACTCACATTTCTGGCATGTAAACAATTTGCTGTGGAATATGTGGAAAAAGCAGCCGGATCAAAGCCAGGTATGCCAATTAAACATGTTCTAAATGGATCAGTGGCTGCAGATAAATGCAAACAAAAATCGGTTGTCCCTGTGAGGTTTGCCCATGTGAGCCAGAAATTGCGTCGATCATCCAACTTAAATGTTACAACACAGGAGAATACAATGAAAAGGAGCAAATATTTACACATCATCATCATAGCTCTGTTCACTACACTGCTGCATATAATAAGATTCAATTACTACTGTCTGCGTTATAATAGCAGCTTGAGCACACAAACGTTTACAATTAATATATCTTAAGGCTAATTGTAGTTCATCAGTGGCTTCAAATAATGCTGTTGCTTGAGCTAATGTAAGCTCAGGTTGCTGAAGCCACTGTCGAAGTAGATTTAAATTTCCAATCTGATTATGAATGTATCTACAGTCTTCACACCCAAGTAAACCGCCTTCGATGTCAGCAGTATAAAAGGTCTGCCAACAGCGGCCACACTGCAAATATGCAGCGGCCCAGCCCCTGCATTGACAGGAGGGCTCTGTGACTACTACAATGCGTTCAAACCACAGCGTCCATATTATCTCATACAATTCTGTCACATCAGGTATTTCGGGAATAACACGCTGCAAAACATACTACAGTAGCTGTCGGACAGGATCTAATCGTTGTCTCCACCTGTTGCGTCTTCTGCGCGGTTCGTTACTTGCGGCGTCTTGCTGACTGTCAGCCACGGTTTCACCCACTTGGCTGGAATCCACTGTGGCGTCTTTTCACCTGTAATTACACAAGCATATCCACGTCCCCAGGTTAGCAATTGTTGAGGGCCTATCCATTGATTACTTGTAGGGTCCCAAATTTGAACCATGACACCGTCAGGAAATCCCGACATGTTTTGGGTCTGCATAAAATGTTGTTGTATTGGAGTCCGAAATTTGCTTTGCAAGGTGTTACTGGCTAAAACAGGATTCTTCCAATTCAGCACATGTAATGCTTTCGACAAGACCTCTGGGGGGGTGAGAGACAGTTCCCCCTCCTTTTTCAAAACAGCAAGTAATCGTTTGATGTCTTGATGTCGGCGCTCGACAATCGCTTGTCCCGTGCTATTATACGGAACACCATGCTGTAAGGTAACATTCCAGCGAGACAAAAACTGTTTAGAGACTGCACTGGTGTAATTTGGTCCGTTATCGGTTTTAATAATGGATGGCACGCCAAGTACAGCAAAGGCTTCTAACCAATGGCGACATGTTGCATGAGAAGAGGCTTTAGCAGAAGCCGTAGCCCAAATGGCCTTGCTAAATGTGTCGACAGTAACATGTATGTGCTTCAGACGGCCAAAGGGAGGAAACACAGTAATATCTGTCTGAAAGGACTCACGAGCAGCTAAGCCTCTAGGATTCGTGCCATGTTCTTGCAGAACAGGCAACCTGGCACAATCAGGGCAAGCAGCAATAATTGAACGTGCATTGTCACGAGACAAATTGAATTCTGCTTGCAGGGCGCGAGCAGATTGATGGAAAAATTTGTGCGATTTAAGAGCAGCCTCAAACATGTCTTTTGTCGTCTGTGCGCTGGCACTTACAGCAGCATCGATAACTGCATTCCCCTCTGTAAAAGGACTAGTTACACTAGTGTGACTTCTCACATGGCAACAGAAAAAGGCATTTTTCCTATTAGATATCAAATTATGTAATGCAATAAATTTTTTCAATAACAAGGCATTAGCTACATGACCAAGAAAAGAATTTTCCATTCTTGTAACAACAGAGGCAACGTATGCGGAATCAGTTACAATATTTACGGGTTCATCAGTAAATGCAGTAAATACTAAAATAACAGCTTCAAGTTCTAACAGTTGCACTGAAACAGAAGGTCCTTTATGTACAACAGACTGCCACTTGTCATCAAGGTAAACAGAAAAGCCATATTTTTGTTTTTTGCCACTAGCATCTGTAAATGCAGTGACTGCTCCCGAAATGGGAGTATGGCCGGTAAAAGTTTTCATCATCAACATCAGCTGTGTTGCGAAAAAGGGATGAGCTGGATAATGATTGTCAATCTCAAGGCCTAACAATGCTGTTGCTAGTAATTCTGACAGCTGCTGCCATTCCATGATGACAAGATCAGTTAACATAGGTAACACAACCTTAGCAGGATCAATTCCAAATACATGTCGAACACGATTTCTGGCTTTTAGCAATAAAGCACCTAATGCATCTAATTTGGAAACAATTGTTTTGGAGAAACGTGCAGCGGTAAAAATCTATTCTAATAAGAGGAATTTATGCTTCTGGTCTTCCTGACCTATAATGGCATAAATTTCAGTAGGCAAAACCCGTACACACAACACAATTGGGAGAGTTGGATCATAGCGATATGCCTGAGTAGCTGCTAATTTTGATTCAATATTAGCCAAGGCCTGGGTAGCTTCTGTGGATAGATCCACCTGCTCATCAATACGGTAAGCATCACGCAAGAGCTTATAAAGTGGTTCTAACTCAGTGTTAGTAATACCAGCCTAATTGCGCAGCCACTGAATGTCACTTACAACTTGTTGTACTTCTTGCACGGTACGTAACTGCTTTCGGATGGATAATTTTTGAGGCTGTATTCTGCTTAAGGTGACTTGCATGCCAAGATATAACCAAGGTTCTGTTCTCTGCACTTTCTCGGGAGCTACATTCAACCCCCAAGATTTCAATTCACTTAAAAGACTTTGTTCATCAGTGCTGCTCAATGGCTCTTTGGAGGCAATAAGAATGTCATCCATATAATGATAAACAATTTTATCCTGGTGACACTTGCGCCACTGGGCGAGAGCTGAATCTACAAACCATTGACAAATGGTAGGGCTATTTCGCATCCCCTGTGGGAGTACGACCCATTCATACCTTTTTGTAGGTGCTTGGTTATTGATTCCAGGAACACTAAAGGCAAAACGAGCAGTGTCATCAGGATGTAAAGGAATAGTGAAGAAACAATCTTTAAGATCAAGTACCCATTCCTTAGGTAAAGCAGTTGGGGAAGGTAAACTTGGTTGAAGTGCACCCATAGGTTGCATTTGCTGATTAACAGCCCTCAGATCATGTAAAAGTCGCCATTTTCCAGATTTTTTCTGAATAGTAAAAATGGGAGTATTCCATGGGCTATGTGAAGGTTTGATATGACCTAATTCAAGTTGTTCTTGCACTAACTGTTGAATGTGACCAACTTTTTCTGCGGTGACTGGCCACTGAGCAATCCAGACAGGTGTATCTGTTAACTATGTCAGTTTCAAAGTTGGTCGGTCGTGTTCAGTGGCCATCACCCTAAATTTGGACAGGCTAAGACAAGATTCCATTGTGATAAGACATCTCGGCCGAAGATCCACAAGGGAGTTTACATCACATAAGGCTTTACCTTTGCTACATTACTTTCAGTATCACAAATGCGAATTAAAGATGTACTTTGCATTGTAGCTGCTGTACCTGAGACGCCTAAAACTGCACCTGTAAGGTTTTGCAAGGGCCAAGTGCCAGGCCAAGCTGCCTTTGGCACAATGGTTATATCGGAGCCTGTATCAAGCATCATGCGAGCAGTAATTTGTTTAGACGGTGTAACAACATTGTCATGTGCAAGTGACAGTGTTACCTCTCTGGTAGGTCGGGTGTGTGAAATAGGTTCAACAAATCCTACCAGTGGACCAGTGCTGCCAAAAGCATTCTCTCCCCTATACAATGCTCTTTTCCGTGGAATCATGTCATGGAAAGGCACTAGTTGAGCTACCTTGCTACCTGCAGGGATAAACATAGGAGGCAAAAAGGTCATTAGCATGACATAAATCACACCAACATAATCACTGTCAATGACACCAGGGAGTACAAACAGTCCCACTTGTGATGCAGAGGAACGCCCAAGGACTAGAGCAGAAAGTTCATAACCAAGCGGTCCTTTTGTTGTTGTAGCAACTGTATGAATGGTACTGTCAGTCAGGTTCACTGACTCTGCCAGGGTAAGATCGGCCCCTGCACTCCCAATGGTTTCTGCGCAGAGATGGTCGAGACACCAGCGGTCATTGCCGAGTGCTGGTACCAGGGAGGTTTTTGTATCGCCGCACCTCCCTCGCGGCTCTTCTAGTTTCCCTGATGAGATGTGGTTCCTAAAGGGGTTCCGTCTTTTTTGTAACGCGAGCGACACTCAGCGGCCCTATGGCCAAATTTATCACACCGCTTACAAGTCCCTGCGAAGGCGGAGGTGTTGGTCCCTGGTGCACGGTGGCGGGCGTGACAGGTCTTTCGGCTGTGACCAAGACGACCGCAATTATAACATTTCAGACCATGATCTCCCGTGCCTTGCTGTGGCTGCGTCTGTAAAGCAGCAGCAAGTGCTGTGGCATGAATACGTGCCTTTTCCATCTCTTCCTCAAGGGGAGCTTTGGAACAAATCTCAATCATTTGAATAAGAGTAGAGCCAGACGGCAGTGTTGCTATAAGGCGCTTACACAGAGAGTTCGCATTTTGCGTGGCTATTTCTTTCACCATAGTATCTCTCAGAGTATGTGGAACATCAGGGGCAATTTCCACGCCTTCTTTTATGCGATCCACGAAGGCTAAGAAAGGTTCATCCTGTTTCTGCTTAATGTGTAAATAGGGCTGTTTTGGTTTCCCTACTTGCGGCAGCACAGAAAAGGCATCTAAAGCTGCTAACTTAGATTGCGATAGAACACGAGGGTGTATAGCAGCCTGGCACTGTGGATCATGAAAAGCGCCGTTTCCCATTAACTGATCAAGTGATGCTACCCGCAAAGGATCTCCACCGGGTAGCTCTAAATTAGACGGCTGCATCGCTTCCAATCGCTCTTGCCACTTATTAAGGAATAGCATGTAACTTGTAGGACCTAAAATCAGTTCAAAAATACTTTTGATATCAGCAGGCACTAAATTCTGATATTTAATTACAGCTTCCACTTGCCTACGAACAAGGCGATTGTCAATACCATAGTCCATTACAACCTTTTGTAATTTAGCAATTGTGGTCCAATCTAGTGGTGCCCAGTCATCTCCCGCTGTTGTGGAAATGGCAGGTGCAGCAACAAATTGAAAATCTCCGGTCATTTCTGCATTTGTTATAATGCTTTTCCAACGTTTATGCATGTCAAAAGTAGGATCTGTCGGAGGCAATGTAACTCCTCCTTGTCCTATTTCTTGGCGTTTGTCTCCTTGTATCCACTTTTTAAACCGTTCGCTAAGACAGTCTGACACAGTGTCCTGATTCATGCCGCGACTTTGTTCGTGGCATCTCTGTATGGATTCCTTTTCTGCTATAGTGATCCCAGCATTGGGGCAATAGCTACTTCGCAGAAAGAAATCTGCTGATTCCAGGGACATGTCCCCTGCTTTTACAGCTTGAATAATTTTTTCTCGGGTGTTTTGTACCCAAATCTCTTGCTGCCGCCTATTATCACCTTCTAATTCTGTGAGTTGTGTCTCAATGTTCTTGAGCCCTTCCACTACTGCCTGATGAGCCTTTTTATATGCATCTTTCACTTGCTTTGATTTCGCCCCTCTGTCTAACCTTTGCATTTCATCTAACAAGTCTGTCATGGCTGCGGTTTGTTTACCCAGTAGCTCACGCAGCTTAGCATCTGCAATGTCCTCCGGCAGTGGAACAGAAGCTGGATCAACGTCCATAGGTGCCGGGGGGGCAGACGGAGGGGCAGAAGGAGGGGCGGCTGCACCTTGAGCTAATTGTTTAGGTGGTTCTTTAACAGGTTCAGAGGGGATACCATCCTATGGAATAAGTACATCATCATAAGGCCCTTGTGCTGGGGCAGCAACAGTATCTGCCGGCAGCGGAACGGCTGCGGCAGTTCTCTCTTCTGCCATTCGAAAAATGTCTTTTACTACAGCTTGCACATCTGCTTCAGCGTGAATATGTTCAATTAAATGCCGGACCCGCCGGTAAATCTTTGCTAGACTTTTAGCCTCTTTATGGTCGGATTGAATAGCTTCCCACAGTTCTGTGCCCACTTGGACCCAGGCATCTTTTGAAAAGACTTGCGCCGTATCTGTAATCAGCCCTCTCCGCTTCACCCAGTGTAGTAAATTAGTCAAATCAGCACGGTCAAGCGGAGAGTCCCGTTTCTGCCCTACACGAACAAGGGCTTCCACGGTGGCTTTTTCCACAGCCAATACAGCATTCCCCATCCCGCTCTATTCTTTTTCCTTCGACTCACCGGTCGACGTGGCCACAACGCGTCACTCTCGAACGCCCGGTCGCAACCGCAGCGGGGTTTCTTCTTCTTAGCCTCTCCCGACTTCGTAAAACGACACCGCTCTGGTCACAGTATCACGTCGGGGTCACCATGGTAACAAGGGTAGAGGCAGGAATCAGACAGCAAATCAATATGATTTGGAACTGAGACCTTTATTCTCTGTTTCCTTGCTACTTTTCTATAAAATCACTCAAAAGCCTTGCACTACGTGATTACATTACATTGGTTCATTTAGCTACATGTCCAGCCCCGCAAATGTTACAACACTCCTGATTGGTTAGGTATAACGCAGGGAACTAGGTATTTTCTTATCAGAAGAGTGCCTCTCCAGATGTCCAGCTCCCCTAAACTGTGCATTCCATCGTGCGATTTATAGCCTTGTTTACCATCTTACTTTTCTCAAGGGCGAACTGCCCTTGAGAAGCTGCACGTACCAATATTTGCAGTCACAATAGTTTTCTGTACATAGGCTGCAGGCTGATTGCACCCACAAAGGCCCCGACATGAAGAACCTCATGGGACCAAAGGTCCATTGTGACACTGTGGGGCCCTGTGGAACCAAGGGGACCACATTGACATTTCAGGGCTTCATGGAACAATGGAGACCATTATGACACTTTGGGACCCACTGGAACCATGGGGCCATTGTGACACTGCAGGGCCTCATGGAATCAAGGGGACCATAGTGACACTGTGGGGCTCCACGGAATGAAGGGTCCATTCTGACACCGTGGAACCAAGGAGACCATTGTTGCACTAAAGGGCGTCTTGGAACCAAGGAAGCCATTGTCAGGAAAATTAATCCACAAACACCAGAGGTCTATGTCCAAAAAAGGAGACAGAGGAGTCCCATTAATTTATTTGAATAAAGGGAGAGGCCATGGGGCATTCCCCTGGGGTCTCTCTAGTTGTTAGAGGATGTAGCCTCCTTTCTCTCTTAATTTCCCAGCCGCATTTCCCTCTCTCTTTCCCCATTGGCTAAGGTACTTGAGAGGTACAGACTTCCCAAATCATTTAATACAGCCCCCTTCTAATGTAAAGCCCTGCCTTTTTCTTTTCCTATGGAATTTATGGTTCTTCCCATTGCTTCTTTCATCTCTCAGGATCTAGCTTTACCTATCAGCAGACCCCCAGTTGGTTTGTAAAGACAAATCCCTCTCACTCCATTCATCAGTCAGTGGAATTCCTCCCACTGTTTCTTTGACCTCTCAGTATCTAGCTTTTACCTATCAGCAGACCCACAGTTTGTTTGTAAAGACAAATCTATCTCATTCCTTTCACCAGTATGAGCCAGTGGGGCTTCATGGAACCATGCAGAGCATTGTGACACTCTGAGGCCTCGTGGAACCAAAGGACCATTGTGGCCCTGCAGGGCCTCGTGAACCAAGGGCACAATAGTGACACTGTGAGGCTCCAAGGGACCAAGGGGGCATTCTTACGCTGCAGAACCAAGGGTCCATTGTGGCAGCAGGGCCTCAAGAAACCATGGAGGCCATTTTTACACTTTGAGGCCTTGCGAAACCAAAGGGCCATTGTGGCACTTCAGGGCCTTGTGGAGCCAAGGAGACCACAGTGACACTGTGGGGCTCAATGGAACCAAGGGGCCATTGTGGCACTGTGGGGTCTTGTCCCAGTGTCGGGACACGAACACGCAGACTCAAACAGCAGGATGGCAGCAGGTCAGATCCGAGCAGAGCGAAAAGGGCTCTGCCCACCTTTATTATCACACTTTTATACCTCTTCTAAGACAATCATACATTGGTGAATGAGGTTAACACCTCTAGCATTTTACAGGATAGGAACACAGTCTATCACCTTTCTCCGCCTTGGAGAATAGAATGAACAACAATCTAAAAGTTCACTAAACATCCTTGGCCGGTTAGAAAAACAAGAGCTATGTTTATAGAAAGAGCATGAGAACTTCTACTACAAAAGTAAAAACATGGAGCACTGTGAAAACCAGGGCGACAGGGTCTCATGGAGCCAATGGTTTGTTGTGACATTGCAGAGCCTTATGGAATCATGGAGACTGTTGTGACACCACAGGCCTCACTGAACCAAGGGGCCATTGAGACACTTTGCAGCCCCATGGAACCAAGGAGTCCATTGTGATACTACAGGGCCCCATGAAACTAAGAATTCATGTAACGGTGTGGGGACTCATGGAATCCAAGGTCCAATGTGATATTGCGGGGCCTCATGGGATCCTGAAGACCATGATGACGCTTTGAGGCCTTGTTGAATCAAGGGGCTCCACAGGACCTTGTGGAACCGAGTGGAGCCTTCTGACATTGTGAATCCCTATGGAACCAAGAGTCCATTGTGATACTGTGGCACCAAGGAGATCTCTGTGACACTGCAAGGCCTCATGGAAGCAAGGGGGATCCACTGTGATACTATGGGGCCCCATGGAAACAAGGGGCCAGTGTGACACAGCAGGGCCTCGTGGAACCAAGGATCCATTGTGACACCGCAGGGCCCTGTGGATCCAAGGGAACATGGAACAGGTGTGGTTGGCTTGGCCTGACTGGTCCAACTGACCTTGGCATGTCAAGGGTCTCTTTCATGTGCCCCTGGAACACTGGGGTTCTAGGTTTTCCTTCAAAGGGAAAAGAACTGTCCTTGTCATCCAGGCATCCATGGCTGAAATGGGATTCTGCCTCCAAAATTGCCCATATCCAGGGATTGCTCCTGGACAAAAGCTGCCATTACCAACAAGTCTGGCTACCCTTGGCTTCCTGAAGCTGGCTCTCATCCGCCTTCAAACACTGGGGCTCTGTGCTTTCCTTCCTATGGGAAAGAACCATCCTTATCCAGGTATTGGGAGAATCCCAGACTGGTCAGGCTCAGCAGGGAAGGGGAGGTGGCAAATCCTCCTGCAGCCATTCCAGGCACTGGCAGGACAAGGCAGGGATTGCAGTGCCCCTGTGGGAGGGAAAAGAAGGGGATGTTGTGTGCCCACACTTCAGCCAGGCCTGTGCCAGGCTCTGCTGGGGTCTCCTCAGAGCCAGGTTGGTGAGAGCTGGGCTGAAGAAATGGAACATGGGGTGGGTGGGAATTTGGCTGAACAATGAGGCTCAAATGTCACCCATGGTTCAGAGTCCTCTTGGCAGCCACTCCCCAGTGACATCCCTCAGTGAGCAGCCCTTGACCACCACTGTGGAACATTTCTATTGTCTCTACAATGGGATGAAATGCACTTTCACCTCCTTTGTAGATGCTGCCAAGTTGCAGGGAGTCTGTGACCAAACTCATCTAGTTAATGGTGACTGGAAAACATAATTGGGCAAGAGGACTGAGTTGCATAAATTTGTCTTGCCATCAGGTGCCAACCAAACCACGAGAACAGGGAGAAAAAACTTATGCATCAGAAGAAAGGCAGTTCAATAGGAAAAAACCAAAACCCAACCAAAAATATCAAAGCAAAACCCAACCCCAACACCACAAAATCCCCACAAACAAACCAACCACAAAAAACAAATGTCACAAACAGAAGCAAAACAAATCCCCAGCAAATCTCCTGTCAGCAGAAAATGTTCAACCACCTTGTGGCAGGAGAGGATTCTGTATGTGTAGGTGGTGTTTTGAAAGAAAAATGTCTTAAAAAGGGAAATTAATGCCTTCCACCCCCTTCTTCTCTCAGTTGATTGCTAATCATGGTGTGACATGGAATGGAACATCCCCTGGGTCAGTCCAGCTCAGCTGTCCCATCCGTGGTCCCTTGGGAACACTTGCCCACCCCAAGCCCATTGGCCAATCCAATGGCCCAAGCCATTGACCAATCCCCTTAGGGGGTGGATGGCAAAACCAATCACCTTATGCCAATAATACACTTTGCGAACTAACATATAAAAGTTTTCTGAGAATTCATTAAACTGCTGCTGCTTCCACTTGACCCTGGGCCTGGTCTTTTTGTCGTTTCTCTACTCGGCTGCGGTGAGAACAGCGACATACAATTATGTCAAATAAAGTCAAAGGAAGTGGGGATAGCTAATCAATATGTAATCAGTGTGTCTGATAAAACCTCTGTTCACGAAATGCTCAGTGCACTCAAATGGATGAAGGATCACCCGACTGACCACCATGCTGTAATAAAGAATAGCTCCCTTCAAATACTCAAAACTGTGAGAAGGTTTCTCTCCAGCAGATTTCAGTATCAGTGGTGTCCTTGATTCCATTATGCCCCACAGTTTCACAATGGCTCCTTGGTTTCAGGAGGCCCTGCTGTATAACAATGGACTTTGGCTTCATAAGGCTCTTCAGTGTGGTCACCTTGGCTCCATGAGGCTCTGCAGTGTCACAATGTCCCAGAGTCTCCATGAGCTTCATTACTATCAACAATGTCCTTTTTTCCATCGAGGCCCACAGTGTCACAATGGCCCCTTGGTTCCATGAGGCCCTGCTGTGTCACAAGGGCCCCTTGGTTTCATAGGTTTTATACTGTAACAATGGAATCCTTGGTTCTATGAGCTACCCTGCTTTTTGCAGTGCTTTCTTTGGTTCCAGCAAGGCTCCACTGTGTCTCAATGCACCCTTGGTTCCAGGAGGATCTGGAGTATCACAAAGGCTCCTTGGTTCCACGAGGTCCTGCTGGGGCACAATGGATGCTCTTATCCAGGAGGCCCTAAAGAGTCGTAATGGATTCTTGGTTCTATGAAGTTCCATCGTGTCCTGATGCCTTTTCCTGGTCTTAAAATCAAGAATCAAAACACGGTTAGAAGAGAAAAAGGGGTTTTACCTCTGTATTTATCTTCAGGATCCTTAGGTGCACTATGCCCAGCTGGAATGCCCCAAAATGCACATCGCAATCCCACACACAATTGATCGGGTGTAACATTATAGGTCTTACATTATAGGCCTATCTATCAAAACTTCCCCAATGAGAACCTTGAGTGAGCCCCCCTCCCCATGGAACCTTCCATGGAACCCCATGGAACCTTTCCCTGGATGGTTCTATCTTGGTTTACAAAATGTGTTCTGGAGAGGACCTTGGTGTCTGGGGCATTCTGATCCCTAACTACGAAGCTTCTACAGTGTTTAGTCTCCTAGCTTGACAAACAAGTCTAAGAATGTAGTCTAAAAACCACTAAGTATACAAAAGCTATAAAAAGGTATATAAAAGAGGTATAATAAAAAAGGCAAAAAATCATCATGGCATCATCCCAGTGCTGCCTTGGTTACATGAGTTTCCTTAGTGTCACAATGCTCTCCATGGTTCCATCAGGCCCTGCTCTGTCACAATGGCCCCTTGGTTCAGTGAGGCCTGTGGTGTCACAATAGTCTCCATGATTCCATAAGGCTCTGCAATGTCACAACAAACCATTGGCTCCATGAGACCCCACAGTGTCACAATGGCCCCTTGGTTCCTTTGAGCCCCACAGTGTCACTGTGGTCTCCTTGGCTCCACAAGGCCCTGAAGTGCCACAATGGCCCTTTGGTTTCGCAAGGCCTCAAAGTGTAAAAATGGCCTCCATGGTTTCTTGAGGCCCTGCTGCCACAATGGACCCTTGTTTCTGCAGTGTAAGAATGCCCCCTTGGTCCCTTGGAGCCTCACAGTGTCACTATTGTGCCCTTGGTTCACGAGGCCCTGCAGGGCCACAATGGTCCTTTGGTTCCACGAGGCCTCAGAGTGTCACAATGGTCTGCATGGTTCCATGAAGCCCCACTGGCTCACACTGGTGAAAGGAATGAGATAGATTTGTCTTTACAAACAAACTGTGGGTCTGCTGATAGGTAAAAGCTGGATACTGAGAGGTCGAAGAAACAGTGGGAGGAATTCCACTGATTGATGAACAGAGTGAGAAGGATTTGTCTTTGCAAATTGTGGGTCTGCTGATAGGTAAAGATAGATACTGAGAGATGAAAGAAGCAATGGGAAGAACCATAAATTCCATAGGAAAAGAAAAAGGCAGGGGATTACATTAGATGGGGGTCTGTATTAAGTGATTTGGGAGGTCTGTACCTCTCAAGTGCCTCAGCCAATGGGGAAAGAGAGAGGGAAATGCAGCTGGGAAATTCGGAGAGAAAGGAGGCTACATCCTCTAACAACTTGAGAGACCCCAGGGGAACGCCCCATGGCCTCTCCCTTTATTCAAATAAAGTAATGGGACTCCTCTGTCTCCTTTTTGGATAAAAACCTCTGGTATTTGTGGATTAATTTTCCTGACAATGGCTTCCTTGGTTCCAAGATGTCCTTTAGTGCAGCAATGGTCTCCTTGGTTCCACAGTGTCAGAATGGACCCTTCATTCCATGGAGCCCCACAGGGTCACTATGGTCCCCTTGATTCCATGAGGCCCTGCAGTGTCACAATGGCCCCATGCCTCCAGTGGGTCCCAAAGTGTCATAATGGTCTCCATTGTTCCATGAAACCCTGAAATGTCAATGTGGTCCCCTTGGTTCCACAGGGCCCCACAGTGTCACAATGGACCTTTGGTCCCATGAGGTTCCTCAGTCACAAGGGTCCCCTTGGATCCCCAGTGTCACAGTGGCCCCTTGGCTCCATGTGGCCACTCTGTGTCACAATGGCTCATGGTTCCATGAGCTTTCATACTGTCAACAATGGTCTCCTTGGTTCCACAGGGTCACCATGGATCCTTGGATCTGCACTGTGACAATGGATCATTGGTTCCATTGGTTCCATGCTGTCGCCCTGAGTTTTGCAGTCTTTCCATGTTTTCATTCCTGTAGTAGAATTCTCACACACTTTGCTCTAAACGAAGTTATATTTAGCTAACCGTCCCTTTGTTTTTCATACCTTCTCCTAAGGCAGAGAATATGTTAGATTTTATTGTCCTGTGTGCTTGGAGAGGTGGTAACCTCATCCTCCAATCCACGGTTGATTTTAAAGAGGTATAAATAATGATGGAATAACGAAAGGCAGGGCTTTTGCTCTTGGCTCCTGTTCTGTACTGCTGGAGTCTGCGTGCTTCTTTTCATGTCCAAGTGTGACACCTGGTGGCCTGTACGGGGAAGTGCAGGCTCTTAGGTTTCTCAGGTAAGGGAAAATGGGGGTTTCCATGCGTTCCCCAAGCGATTCCTTGGCGTTAGAAGTTTTGGAAATAGTGTTAGAGAGTGAAAATGTTCTGGTTCACAGAACAGACTTAGAGAGTTTGTATTTCTGGGGTAAACTGACGGCTTTCTTCCCAGAAGGTTCCAATGTAGTTTTCAAACCAGTGTACGGTGGCAGGAGATCATGGCTGGAATTTGGCTGTTTGCTAGTGTCTTGGAGGCAGGTAAATTCTGTTATTCAAAGGCAGGAAGGTTCCCCAGGCGATGGTACGCCCGTGAGCTCCGTTAGCTCTCCTGGGAAGATCTCCGAGCTCTCTGAGGGAGAGGAGGAGGACGAGTTCGGGTCGCAGACAGCGTCTGAGCCCGCCCTCCCGCCTCAGACCGCGGAGATGGGGAATGGGTCCCCCCGGACAGCGCTCGGCTCGCTGGCCAGCCGATCTCGGGTGACTGGCAGACCTCCAGGGACGGATCGGCCTCGGAGGGCTCCGGGGAGCCGGCGGCGCCGGCTTCACCCCGCCGGGCTCCGGGCAGGCGGCGGTCCCGACTTCGCCCTCCCCGCGCCACGGGGAAGGCACAGCAGCGAGGAATGCCCTTTTCCCTGCGCCTTCCCAGCGCTGGGGGAGGGGGAGGAGTCGTTGGCCCGTGCGGTGGTAACCGCGGAGTGTCCGAATTGTGGGGTTTCTACCAGATTCCCTCCCGGGGCAGCGGGGGTGCGGATTGAACCACCCTCTGCCGACGAAGCGGCAGCTGATTTGCCGGTTTCGGACGAGAGTGACGCGGGGTCAGTCACCGAGCCCGGCCCCGGGGGGTGTGAGATGTTAGAGACCGGAGGTTCTGTCGGGTTGGCGGGTTCGTCTCTGGGCACCGGAGAAGCTGCCCCTGCCTCGGGGCGGGCGGTGTCTGCTCGGGCTCTGCACCGCCAGCGGGACCCTTCTGGGTGCGGTTTCGGCCCCCCACCCCCCCGTGGCTCACGCAGCCGCGCCCGGCACCATCCAGGTCTTTGGTTGTGGCATGGGACCGCGCCGCAGCCCCGCAGGAACCGCCCCTCCCGGCGGCCCGACCCCTCCCCGCGCAGGGGCAGGGGGAGCGCGGGCGAGCCCTGCTCTGCCCTGCGTCTGCGGCCGTGGCCACCGGCAGGTCTTCCGCTCCGGCTGCAGGGGCGAGCACTGCGGGGGTCCCGGACAGCGCGGATTCCGCGGCTTCGCCCGCAGGACATTCCAAACATGCCAGAGCTGCAGCGGGGGTGGATCCCGGGGTGTTTGTTTTTGGCGCAGGCGGTGAAGCAGCAAGGAAGCCGCGGTCTTCCCGAGGTCACAGATCTTGAGCAGGCGAGTCTTCTTCGGGGAGTCTATGGACCCTCCCGCCCTGCAAGGTGACAGTGCGCCTCAAAGAGAAGGCGAAATTCTGGGGAGATGTGAAAGCGAAGGTTGAGGAAGTCCGTGATCGTCCTAGAGGCCGTGGCTCCCAGGCTTGTGCAGATAGAGCCCTGAGCCCTGCTGCAGCTGAAGTCCCCATGGACACCATGGGACAGGATGCAGCAGGTGCTGCAGCATCACCAGGAGGTCTGCAGGCTTTCCCTGTTATTCTTGGTGTTGGTCAGAACACCTATCAGGGTTTATCGTGGAGAGCCTTGATGGAACTTCGGGAGAAGGCTGGAAGATATGGTCTGGGGTCTAGTGAAGTCTGGGGTCTAGAAGCAGCTTCTTAGGGTTTTTAATGCTATTTTGCTAGTACCTTACGATGTTCAGAGTCTGGCTCGTGTTCTCTTTCAGCCTGTGGAATATGACATCTTTGAATTGAAATGGCATCAGTTAGCAACTAGGGCACTAGGGTACAATGCTATGCTGGACCAGCAAGATCCCAGACATGGGATTGGCA
The DNA here is from genome assembly GCA_026261815.1 of Monarcha castaneiventris obscurior. Classification (NCBI taxonomy): domain Eukaryota; kingdom Metazoa; phylum Chordata; class Aves; order Passeriformes; family Monarchidae; genus Monarcha; species Monarcha castaneiventris. The sequence goes on along the minus strand of JAMPIT010000361.1, from coordinate 217,164 downwards.
TTGATGTCTTGCTGGGCACAGGCAATTCTGATGACGCTCGCAGGCAGGCTGCCCTGGACCGTGTTGTGGTGGATCAGTGCCGGGAGACAGGCATGGCAGCGTTGATTCAAACCATTGAGATGGCTGCTCCTGCGGAGGAGTTTATGGATGTTACACAGAGGGATGGTGAATCCTTCTTGTGGTTTGCAAACAGGCTCACTGCCTCTGTAGAGCGGCAGGTGGAGGATCCAACTGCAAGGATGCTGTTAATTAAGCAACTTGCCAGGACTTGTTGTAATGCTGAGTGTCAGAAGTTTATTCAAGCACTCCCTGGTGATCCTTCTATATCGCAGATGGCTGAGGCCTGTGCAAAGGTGGGCACTGACGGTTGTTAAGGTGGTTGCTGTAGCTGCTGCCCCATGGCCGGTCTGGACAGGGCCGCAGGGCGGGCGGCAGAAGCAGGAGAGTGCTCAGGCCAGCAGGAAACTGGGAAGGAAGGTGCAGAAGGGCACGACTGTCTTGTTTTTCTGTGCTCGGTATGGGAAGCCGAACAATGCTGCAGACGTCTGCAAGGCTGCAGTTTCTGTTAATGGTCAGTCTTCATCGCGCTCGGGAAATGGGGGGCAGAGCACGCGGGGGAGACGTGCTCAGACACAAGTGTCTCTCCAAACCCCGGAGCCGATGGAGGTCTGCTTGTCCAGCTCGCGGCCAGCACCAGCGGCTCGGCAGGTGTGGATGTCTGCACAGCAGCAATGGTCGTCTTAGACTCTTGTGCAGTGCACAAGGTCCCCCTGGATGCTGTTGGTCCTTTGGGCGGTGGCATGAGTGCTTTCCTCATGGGCAGGTCTAGTGCCACCGTTCAGGGTATCATTGTGCATCTGGGACTCCTTGATGCGGATTATATGGGACGCATTTATGCCATGGTTTCCACACCCACCCCCCGGTCACAATTCCTGAAAAGACTCGCATTGCTCAACTTGTCCCTTTTAACTCTTCTGTTTGCAGGACAGAATCGAGGTCACAAGGAGACGGCTGCTTTGGTTCCACTGGGCTGCCTCAGGTTCATTGGACTGCTGTCATGACCAAACAACGTCCTGAGATGCGGTGCACCCTGTCCATCCCTGATGCCACACCGCCAGAGATCTCTCTCCGCGGGCTTCTCGACAGCGGTGCAGACGTCACGATTCTCTCTCTTGCCGCTTGGCCACCGCAGTGGCCGTTGGATCCCGTGGGGGCACCTGTCATGGGATTGGGAGGGACGAAGCACTGCTACGTGAGCCAGAAGCCTGTGGTGAGAACGAACTCAGAGGGACAGATGGCTGTGATTAGGCCTCATGTTACTGAAACTGTACTTAACCTCTGGGGGAGGGATGTTCTGGCTGCATGGGGGATGCGCATGGGGATGGATTTTTACTAGGGGCCACTGCGACGAAGGGCGCAGAGTGTCCTACACCTCCTATACAGTGGCTGGTGGACACCCCCATCTGGGAAAATCAGTGGCCCCTCACTAAAGATAAACTGGTAACCCTTCATAAGTTGGTTCAGAAGCAATTGGCCCAGGGTCATCTAGAGCCTTCCACCAGCCCCTGGAACACTCCTGTCTTCTGCATCAAAAAGAAGTCTGGGAAATGGATGTTATTACAAGACCTCTGGAAGGTTAATGCTGTGATGGAGAGCATGGGGACGTTGCAGGCAGGAATGCCATCGCCCACCATACTTCCTGCAGATTGGCCGATCCTCATCGTGGATCTGAAGGATTGTTTCTTTTCAATTCCTTTACATCCCGATGACAGGCTGAAATTTGCTTTCACGGTGCCACCAATTAGCAACACTGGTCCTGCATAGAGATATCAATGGACGACTCTTCCCCAAGGGATGCGAAATTCGCCGGCCATATGCCAAATGTATGTGGCCAGAGCGTTGTCTGGAGTTCACAGGCAGTTTCCTGATGCTCAGTTTTATCACTATATGGATGACATATTGGTGGCTGCATCCACCCAGGATGAGCTGCTGAGGATCCAGCCTCAGTTGCTCGATGCTCTGCATTCGCATGGGCTGCAGGTGGCTCCAGAAGAGGTTCAGCAACAACCTCCTTGGAAATATTTGGGGGTCAAAATTTTGGAACGTACAGTTCAACAGCAAGAGGTGCAATTTGTGCATTCGGTGAAGACACTGAATGATGCCCAGAAATTGGTGGGTGTCGTCGCTTGGTTACGTCCATATTTGGGACTGACCACGGCGCAGTTGTCTCCTTTATTTGATTTGTTGAAGGGAGACTCTGATTTGAAGTCCCCTCGCACATTGACCCCGGAGGCACGTCAGGTGCTGGAGGAGGTGCAGCGAGCTGTTTCTGCTCGACAGGTTTATCGCATTGATCCCTCCGTTGATGTCACTGTTTTCATCACCACTCCAGAGTGCATCCCACGGGTAGCATTGGCCAATGGAGTGACAAATGGTCCGATCCTTTGCACGTCCTGGAATGGGTCTTCTTGCCCCATCGGCCGCAGAAGACGGCAACCGCATTGTTTGAGCTGATCGCTCGCTTGATAGTCAAATGCTGGCAACGGTGTTTGCAATTGATGGGTGCAGACCCCACACAGATTGTACTGCCGGTACAGCGGGAGGACTTTGACTGGAGCTTTGCAAATAGTGTTTCACTGCAAAGTGCTCTAGTAAACTTTTCAGGGCAGATTATGTATCATCTGCCTAGCCACAAGTTGCTGCAAGTGGCAAAACTCACAGAGGTTTCTTTGAGACCCAGACACAGTCAGGAGCCAGTGCACGGACCCACTGTCTTTACTGACGGTTCGGGCAGAAACAGGAAGGCCATTGTTACTTGGAGGGATGGATCTGAGTGGCAGGTTCTGTAAGGCCATGAGGTTGGCTCAGCCCAATTGGTTGAACTGAGGGCTGCTCTTATGGCATTTCAAAAGGTTTCCCAGGAACCTTTCAATCTGGTCACGGATTCCGCCTACGTGGCTGACATAGCAAAGCAGTTGGGTTATTCAGTTTTGAAGGAGGTCGGCAATGCTGATCTGTTTCATTTGCTGAAGACCCTGTGGTGTGTCATTCAGGATCGGGTTCGTCCCTACTATGTTCTGCATGTAAGGAATCATACCAATTTGCCAGGGTTCATAGCGGAAGGTAACGCGAGGGCTGACAAGTTGGCTAACCCGGCGTGGGTAGCGCCTCAGCCTGATACACTCGCGCAGGCCAAAGCCTCGCACGGGTTTTTCCATCAGAACGCACATACCCTGCAGAAGCAGTTTCAGTTGACACCAACTGAGGCCCGTGACATTGTCGAGTCGTGCGACGACTGTCACGCGCTTGCGGCGCCTTTGCCGGCGGGGGTGAACCCCAGGGGCCTTAGGGCCTTGGAGATTTGGCAGACTGATGTCACCCAAGTTTCCGAATTTGGCCGGCTCAAGTATGTGCATGTCACGGTGGACACCTGCTCCTCTGCCATGTGGGCTTCTGCTCACACTGGAGAGAAGGGCTGCGATGTCACTGCCCACTGGAGGCAGGCCTTTGCTGTTCTAGGCATACCTTCTACTGTGCAGACTGACAATGGTCCGGCCTATGTCTCGAGAGAGGTGAGGCAGTTCCTGCAGCTGTGGGGTGTGCCACACAAGTTTGGTATTCCTCATTCTCCGACTGGTCAAGCTGTTGTGGAACGTGCTCATGGCACTCTGAAGCAGGTGCTTTAGAAACAAAAATGGGGAATGCAGGGTGAAACCCCGCACAGTCGGCTGGCAAAAGCTTTGTATACCATCAATCACCTTACGGTACCGCAGAATTCTAATAATCCTGTCATTTTGAACCATCACCTCTCGTTACAGGCTTCGGATGAGGCACAGCAGCCTCAAGCGAAGGTTCGGGTGAGAAATTTAGTCACCAAACAGTGGGAAGGTCCCTATGACCTTATCGCTTCGGGGCGCGGGTGTGCTTGTGTATCCACAGATACTGGGGTGCGCTGGGTACCTGCAGAGTGTGTCCGTCCTGACCTGCGACTGCAGAGGCAAAATCCAGCCAACAGGCAGGGTGGAAACCGTGACCAGAATGAAAGTGATCAAGTGGGTGGAACATCGAGTGATGTCTCAGATGCAGACGATGTGGGTGATCACCCCGATGGTCCTTCCACAAGCAGAGATTGAACATAGTTCATTTTTCTTTTTTCTTTTTCTTTTTTTAGAGGAAAAAGGATGAGATGTCACCTTGGTTTTTGCAGTGTTCTGTGTTTTTACTTCTGTAGTAGAACTTCTCATGCATTTTCTATAAACATAGTCCTTGTTTTTGTAACTGGCCTAGATTGTTTTGAACTTCTGGATTGTTTTTCATTCCTTTCTCCTAAGGCAGGGAAAGATGATTGACTATGTCACTATCTTGTGGAATTGCAGAGGTGTAACCTTCATCTACCAATGTATGATTATCTTAAGAAAGATATAAAAATCAGAGAATAAAGAAGGGCAGGGCTCTGGCTCCCCTTCTGGCCCTTGCCCTGCTTGAAGGTGGTCTTGACCTGCTCCTTGAGTCTGCGTGTTTCTTTCGTGTCCGACAGTGCGACACCAAAACACTGGGGCTCTGTGATTTCCTTCCAGTGGAAAAGAACCGTCCTTCTCGTCTAGGTGTCCATGGACAAAACTGATATTCTACCTCCCAAATTCCACCTATCCAAGGATTGCTCCCAGACAAAAGCTGCCATTACAGATAGGTCTGGCTGGCCTTGGCCTCTGGGGATTTTCTTAGACTATGGGCAGAATGTTTTCATTTGTAACCACCTTGGACAGGGCCCAGAGATCTCCAAGCGTAGGGTTTGGAGGCCTCAAGCCCATGACCACTATATAGGGACAAAGGAGCTCTGTGCTCAGTGGAGAGGACACTGAGGACAGCAGAGGAGAGCCCTGTGAGGGATTGAAGGGCGGTTTCAGAGATGGTGGATCCTTTTGACATAGCAGAGAACAGCTGGAGGAAGAAAGAATTAATGCCAAGGGCAGCTGGGGAGGTCCAGACTGGACACAAGGAGGAAGAAATTTCTGTCCCAGGGCAAGGCTGTGGTGCAACACGTTCCCCAGAAAGAGTCTGGAGCAGCCCAAGGCTTTGTGTGCCCAGGCAGAGGCAGGCAGGACGCAGAGCTGCCAGCAAAGGAAGGGGCCAGCGAGCTGCGGCAGCCGGGGGGATGACGACAGCCTGCAGGGACAGAGGCACAGGGCAGGGACACCGTGGCACAGCCTGGGCTGGAGAGGGCACAGGGATGGGCAGCAGCTGCAAGGCCCTGCCAGAGCCAACTTGTGCAGCACTTTGGCCACGGCTGCTGGCCCTGGGCCTGAGGCCAGCAGGAGACAAGTGACCCTTGCAGCCCTGGGGCCTCAGTGCCTCCTTGGCCCTGCTCAGCAGCCTGGCAGGGGCCGCCCCATGGTGCTGCCCTTGGCACTGCACATCCCCACATCCCAGTGCCCCGGGAAGAGCCCTGAGCACTGAGGGAGGGACAGGATGTGCCTTGCCAGGGGCTGGGGCTCAGGCCTTGGCCCTTTGCATTCCTCAAACACATCCAGCTTTGCTCAGCATCAGAGACACCTTTCCCTTGTGTGTCCCCCCCTGTCATCACAGCCTCCAGTGTTCTGCTCTGACTGGAACCTGGGGACACTTTCTCAGTCCTGTCCCTCTGTGGGACCCATTAAAACTAAAAGAAAGTTTAGAGTTTTATTCTGACTTAGAGTTCTTGAGAAGTTTTTTGAATACACTCTCAGGGACTGTGTCTGATGTAAACAACACCAAAGCCCTGAGAGGATCATTAAAGTTCTTGTGCTGTGTCTGTGCTGCTGAGCTGGGCCGGGCTCCTGGCTCAGAGGGAGCTCCCAAGGTCTTGGACACCAAGAAGAGCTCCTAAGATGCAGCTCTGATGAGGAACAGCTCCTCTGCAGAGCCCAGCAGAGGAGTGAAGCAGATGGAGGCTTAAAGCACACTGCTGGCTCATGTCCAGCCTGGTGTCCATCAGTGCCCCAGGTCCCTTTCTGCCTGGCCCCTGTCCAGCCACTCTGTCCCCAGCCTGTAGCACTGCAGGGGTTGTTGTGGCCAAAGTGCAGGACCTGGCACTTGGTCTTGTTGAACCTCACATTGTTCGATTTGGTCCCTGGATCCAGCCTGTCCAGGTCCCTCTGCAGAGCCCTCCTACCCTCCAGCAGATCCACACTCACACAGCTTGATGTCAGCTTGGTTCCATGAGTCCATGGAGTGTCACAATGATCTCGGTGATTCCAGGAGGCTCCGTAGTGTCACAATGTCCCTGGATTCCTTGGGCCCCCCAGTGTCACAATGGCCCTTTGATTCCCTGGGCCCTGCAGTGTCACAATGGATCCTTGGTTCCATGAGGTCTCACAGTGCAGCAATGGTCTCCTTGGTTCCACAGTGTCACCATGGCCTCCTGGTGCCATGGGGCCCTGTGGTGTCAAAATTGTTTCCTTCATTCCATGAGTCCCTGCAGTGTAACAACGGCCCCTTGGTTATACGAGGTCCTGCAGGGTCACCATGGTCTCCATGGTTCCGTGAGGCCCCACAGAGTAACGCTGAACTCCTTGCTTCCATGGGGCCCTGCAGTATCGTGATGGCCCCATGGCTACACGAGGCCACACAGTGTCACAAGGGTCTTCTTGATCCCATGAGGCCCCACGGTGTTACAATGGACTCCTTGGTGGCACAGTGTCACAATGGAGCCCTGGTTACACAAGATCCTGCAGTGTCCCAAAGGCCCCTTGTTTCCATGGGGCACCACAGTGTCCAAATTGTTTCCTTAGTGCCATGAGTCCCTGCAGTGTAACAATGTCCCCTTGGTTCCATTGGGCCCTGGAATCTCACAAGGGTGTCCTTGGTTCCGCACTGTCAAAATGACCCTGGGTTCAACAAGGCCCCACAGTGTCACAATGGCCCCTTGCTTTCCCAGGGCCCTGCAGCGTCACAACCATCACAGAATCACAGAAACAACGAGGTTGGAAAAGATCTTTGAAATCAAATGAAAATTTGGGCCAAATCCAACAATGTGAGGTTCAACAAGGCCAAGTGCCAGGTCCTGCACTTTGGCCACAACAATCCCTACAGCGCTACACCACCATCAGCACTTGAGGGTGGCACAGTTCTAGTGGCACAAACAGTGTTGTGAGAGTAATGTCCTCTGGAAACCACATGAATTCATTACTGTGTTGTGCTCAGGACTGCATAGAGAGAAGCATCCAGGAGAGGGAGGCTCCAGGGATAATGCTCAGAGCAGCCTGGACTGCACAGAGAGACATTGCAGTGGTGGGTCTGTGGGGAGAAATCAGAGCTGCCTCCCTTCAAAATCACCCTCAGAACCTGGACCAGGCTGTGCTGTGTTCTAGGCACTGACCTGGAACTGAGGGATGTGGAGAAGGCCTTTGGTGTCAGGGATGCTATAAAGGCTGGGCGCTGTGAGACCTCTCTCAAACCCCTTGGAAAGGCCAGAGCCATCCCAGAGGGTCCTGGGCACTTGGGAAGGGCAGACACAGAACCAGTCTGCAAACAGGGCAGGGAGGGGCCTGGGAGAGTCCCAGAGTGGTCAGGCTCAGCAGGGAAGGGAGGTGGCAAATCCTCCTGCAGCCATTCCAGGCACTGGCAGGACAAGGCAGGGATTGCAGAGCCCCTGTGGGAGGGAAAAGAAGGGGATGTTGTGTGCCCAGACTTCAGCCAGGCCTGTGCCAGGCTCTGCTTGGGTCTCCTCAGAGCCGGGTTGGTGAGAGCTGGGCTGAAGAAATGGAACATGGGGTGGGTGGGAATTTGGCTGAACAATGAGGCCCAAATGTCATCCATGGTACAGAGTCCTCTTGGCAGCCACTCCCCAGTGACATCCCTCAGTGAGCAGCCCTTGACCACCACTGTGGAACATTTCTATTGTCTCTACAATGGGATGAAATGCACTTTCAATGCCTTTGTGGATGCTGCCAAGTTGCAGGGAGTCTGTGACCAAACTCATCTAGTTAATGGTGACTGCAAAACATAACTGGGCAAGAGGACTGAGCTGCATAAATTTGTCTTGCCATCAGGTGCCAACCAAACCACAAGAAAAGGGAGAAATAACTTATGCATCAGAAGAAAGGCAGTTCAATTGGAAAAAAACAAAACCCAACCAAAAATACCAAAGCAAACCCACCCCCAAAACCACAAAATCCCCACAAACCAACCAACCAACCACAAAAAACAAATTCACAAACAGAAGCAAAGCAAAGCACAGGAAATCTCCTGTCAGCAGAAAATGTTCAACCACCTTGTGGCAGGAGAGGATTCTGTATGTGTAGGTGCTGTTTGAAAGAAAAATGTCTTAAAGCAATTAATGCCCTCCATCCCCTGCTTGTCTCAGTTGATTGCTGATGATGGTGTGACATGGAATGGAACATCCCTTGGGTCAGTCCAGCCCAGCTGCTCCATCCCTGTTCCCTCAGGAACACTTGCCCACCCCAAGCCCATTGGGGCGAGCTCTGTGACAAGGACAGCAGAACAGAACAACATTAACTCTTATCAAGGACAGGAGAACAGAACAGCACAGCCTTGGAGAAACAGATAAAGGATGTAACTCAGCTGGGAATTGTAGTTAAAGAAGGTTCCACCTGCCAGGAAGTGATTCTTTGCAAAGAGGTGCTTACAGCTTCCTCTAGACCCAATAGAACCAATCCATTGGCTAGGTTGAATATTGGCAATTTTTTTAAATCCACTTAGAGAGCTTGACACGCCGCTGTCATCCACATTTTAAGAATGAACAAACCCCAGGAAAGTGTCTTTTGCTTCCAGTGGCTGAACAGGTAACTGGTGGGGCCAGGCCGGGCTGGGTCAGCCGGGGGCAGCTGGACTGAGATCGCAGCCGCTTCTGCTCGCCGGACACCCCCCAGAGGCCAGGCCGGCCCTCACCCCTAGAGCAGCTGAAATTTCCTCTGAGGCTGCTGCCCGGCAAGGTCATTTGGCCAAGAGATAAGCAAATTCCAAGCTCCAGCTGCAAGGCCCGGGTAAGATTAACTCTCTTAATGCTGTAAGATTCTTCCAGACCAGATGAAGCCTGCAGACATCAATCCTCCTCCCGGTCAGAGGACAGAGAAAGGTGAAGGCACATGAAGAAAACACTATAAAGATGCCCAAGTCAGTGTGGAAGAAAGAGCTGAAACCCTGAGAGAGGAGAATGAGGAGATGCTTCAATCCTAGAAGCTGAAATTCTGTTGTAAAACTATGGTGATGGACTATGATATATCAGAATACCCATTGTAATTTCATGAAAGCATGGTGGGGTGGAGCGTTCAAACTGCAACCGTGAGCAAAAATACTTGTGCTGGAACAAGCAAACGCTGAAGTAGCTGTGACTTGCTGTGAGCAACAGTACCTGTGCTGCAATAAGCACATGCTGAAGTAGCTGGGATTTGATGAGAAACTTGAGCAGAGATCCCACGAGAGAAAAGGACCTCTGTTCCTAGAGGTGAAGATACTCCAAGAGATAGTGTTCTTACACCTCTCAGGCACTTTGATAAGTGAAGAGAACTTTTGTTTCTGAACAGCTCATCCTTAAAAATGGTACCCCATTAGCTAAAGAAACCCTTGAAAGCAGCTGTGGGGAAAGCTGTAAGTCGGGGGAAGGGACTTTCACATGCAAGCAGAGAACCAACCCGGGCACTGCCTTGCTGTGACATTGAGGCTGCAAGAGACTGTATATTGTGGAGATGTTTTCCTAGTTTGACCAAGAGAGACTTCTCTCCCTAAGTGAACTGAAAAACAGAAATTATTATATAGGTGGTGAACTGACTAAAAATCTCAAGGGTTGTGGTTTTTTTATGTTGTCAGTAGAAGGGAGTAGAGGTGAGGGGAGAGAGGTATTCTGAAGGTTTAGTCTGACTTTTTGTTTTTCCCCTCTTTCAAGTCTGTTAATAAACTTGTTTATATTCTTTAAGTTTTGTGCCTGCTTTGCTTTTCCCTCCTAATGCTTATCTCACAGAAAGGACATCACAGAGGTAATGCATAATCTGACCTCCAACCACTACACTAAATTGGTGTTTCTGCCTGGTTACAAACTGAACCCACTACACTCAGGCAAACAGAAGTCACACAAAACAGAAGCAGGATGCCAGCTCAGCTCTGCAATGCTGACAAAGCAGAAGTTCTGCAAAACAACAATATTGCCCTTACTCAAAAGCAGGGGTCGAGGAACAGCCACCTGAAAAGGACACCAGATGTTGAAGACAGACCTGAAAGGACCACATGAGGACTTGCAATAAGGGGTACAACTATATCAAATATAGTCAAAGGAAGTGGGGATAACTGATGAATATGTAATCAGTGTGTCTGATAAAAAAATCAATGCTCAGTGCACTCAAATGGAGAAAGGATTGCCTAAGTGTCCAGCATGCTGTAATAAAGAATAGCTGCTTTCAAATACTCAAAACTGTGTTTAAAATTTTCTGTCTGGCAGATTTCAGTATCAGTGGTGTCCTTGATTCCATTATGCCCCAGAGTTTGACAATGGCTCCTTGGTTTCAGGAGGCCCTGCTGTATAACAATGCACCCTTGGTTCCATTAGGTTCAGTACTGTCAAAATGGCCTCCTTGGTTCTGCACTGCCACAATGCTCTCCTTGGTTCCATGAGGCCTTGGTGTGTCACAATGGCCCCTTGGTTCCATGAACTGCTGTAGTGTTACCATGGTCTCTTGGATCTGCAGTGTTGCAATGGAGAATTGGTCACAAGCAGCCCCTTTGTGTCACCATGGCCCCTCGGTTCCCCAAGGCTCTGCAGTGTCACAATGGCCCCTTGGTTCCATGAGGCCTCACCATATAACAGTGGCCCCTTGGTTCCCTGAGGTTTGTAACGTCAACAATGGTGTCCTTGGTTCTGTAGAGTGAAAATGGCCCCTTGGTTCCGTAGGGTTCCTCAGTGTAGTCTCTTTGGCTCCATGAGGCTCTGCAGTGTCACAATGTCCCAGAGTTTCCATGAACTTCATTACTATCAACAATGTCCTTTTTTCCATTGAGGCCCACAGTGTCACAATGGCTCCTTGGCTTCATGTGGAACCTCTGTGCCATGATGTCTCCTTGATTCCATAAGACCTCATAGTTTCACAATGGTCTCCTTGATTCCATGATGCCCCAAAGTGTCACAATGGCCCCTTGGTTCCATGAGCTTCTGTAGCGTCAACAATGGTTCCTTTGTTCCAGTGAGACCCTGCTATGTCACAATGGCGCCTTGGATCCATAGGTTTTATATTGTAACAATGGACTCCTTGGTTCTATGAGCTACCCTGCTTTTTGCAGTGCTTTCTTTGGTTCCAACAAGGCTCCACTGTGTCTCAATGCACCCTTGATTCCATGAGGATCTGGAGTATCACAAAGGCTCCTTGGTTCCACGAGGTCCTGCTGGGTCACAATGGATGCTCTTATCCAGGAGGCCCTACAGAGTCATAATGGACCCTTGGTTCCATGAGGTTCCATCATGTCCCAGTGGTCACCTTGGTTACATGAGTTTCCTTAGTGTCACAATGCTCTCCATGGTTCCATCAGGCCCTGCTCTGTCACAATGGTCCCCTTGGTTCCAGCGAGGCCCTGCTGGGCCACAAAGGACCCTTGGTTCCATGAGGCCCCGCTGTGTCAGAGTGGACTGATTTTTCCATGAAGTTCCATAGTGTCACCATGGTCTCCTTGGCTCTGTGAGGCCCTGCAGGGTCACAATGGATGTATGGTTCCATGAGGTTCCCTAGTGTCACCATGGTCTCCTTGAATCCCTGATGTAACAATGGACCCTTAGTTCCATGAGGCCTTGCAGCGTCACAGGGGTCTCCTTGGTTCCATGAGGATACAAAAGCTTTGCATAAACACTGAGCAACACCTGCTGAACACACCTGGGAACATCTGCTTGCATCAAAAGAGGGCTTAAAGCTGAGAATGGCACCAGCAGCTTCCATCTGCAACAGAGACCCAGGGAAAGCACAGGGACAGAGAATTCAGCTGAAAGACTCAGAGAATTCTGCTCACAGAGATCATTCCTGGTCACACTGTCCCTTGTAGAAAGGTGACATCATTCCAGGCAGCCTGTACTGAGCATGGGGTTCCTGAGTGGGGTTTGTTGTTCAGGAAACCTGCTCAGGCTTTTCCATTCTTTCCTTCCAAACAGGAAAAGTTCTCCTGGGCCTGTGTGCAGGCAGAGCCCTGAGGAGAGCAGGTGGGACATGGTGCAGTGGGCTGGGACACGCAGCTGCAGAGCTCAGGGACAAGGTTCTGATGCAGGGAACAGGGATGTCAGTGCCAGGTGGGCGATGTCAGACATGCTGAGGTTGGGGGTGAGGAGCAGCTTGTCCAAACAGGGTCAGCCTGCAAGGGGCTCATTCTTCTCCATGCCCAGACCTCCTAAGGAGACATTCAGCATCAAGATCACTTGGGGAATGCTTCTGTCACCTCTTCTCTGAACTGGAAAACAAAAAAATGCTCGATTCAAAAAACAAAAAGTCATGAGGTGCACTTTGAAATGTCCCTCCTTAACAGAACTCCAAACTGACTCCAATCAGCTGCACATGTCCTGGAGACTTGAAGACAATTGAAGGAAGACAAGGAGCTCCTGAGGGCTTTCTGTATTTTAAGGAGCCCCACGGTGCATTTGGGGCTGAGTCCAGGACCCTCAGGCACTGAGAGAAGGATGAAGAAGCTGGTCAAGGAGTCAGAAGCCAAACTCCAAGTCCCTTGGAGCACCAATGGGCCCCACTGAGGGCAGGGACTGCCAAAGCCTCCCCAGGGACTCGTGAGAGCAGATCCTTGAGCTGTGCCAGGATTGCAGGGAGCCAAAGGCTGTGAGCAGGGAACTGCAATGCTGAGAAAGCCCTGGGCTGCTTGGAGGAAGCAGCAAGGCCCAGCCCTGAGCCCAGGCCTGGCACAGCAGGGCCTGTCCCTCCCGGGTGGCTCGGGGCTCTTTGTGGGGCAGTGGGATGTGAGGGGGAGGAAGGACAAATGCCATAAACCTGTGTGACCCTCCAGATCCTCATGGAACCCAGGGGCCACTGTGACACTGTGGGGCTGTAACACCCCAGAGCACTCAAATGCTGGGGGTAACCAAAGGCTCCTTGACTCCAGTTTGGTGCACAGGAGAAACACCAACCAGATATTCTCAAGAGGTCAAAATGACACAAAATTTACTGGCAAAATACAGAAAACCAAGGCAAATTTTGGCAAAGCATTTCATACAACATCCAATTCCACATAAAACACTAATGGTATCATTAACTTCACTAACTTACCCATTTAACCTAAAAACCTTTTAACCCTTCGGATGCTAAGTTAGCCAAAAATGTTCCAGGTGAAGAGGATTAGAAAAGAAAGAGAAAAAGAGAGAAGATCTATAGAAAGACACACACAGAGCAACCAATTCCCAGGGTCCCAGCATGGGCGAGACCAAAACCCCAGAAAAAATCAGGGTCCAGACCAGGAACTGAGCTTCTGCTCCATCTCTTAAGCCCCTGGGCCCTTCATGGGCGTCCTGCCAGGTGGGACTTCTGGTTGGTCACCCAATCAGGGGCTGGGTTAGCACTGCCTATTGTGTGATTGATTGATTGATTGATTGATTGATTGATTGATTGATTGATTGACAGCTCAGCCAATGAGAGCTGGGATAGCCCCACCACCATCCCCCCCATCAGTTCCTGATTGACAGCTCATCCCAAGATGTCTCCAGACATTGATCTCATCCAGCCTCTGACAGCGACCATGGGGACACTACGGAACCTCATGGAACCAAGGGGCCTCTGTGACACATCAAGGCCTCGGTGGAACAAAGGAACTGTTGTTGACAGCACAGAAACTCATGGAACCAAGGGGCCCCTGTGACACTGCAGATCCAGGGACACCATGGGGACACTGTGGAACCTCATGGAACCACAGAGACCATTGTGACACTCTGGTGCCTCGTGGAATCAAGGAGAGCATGGTGAAACTCAGGGGCCCTGTGGAACCAAGGGTCAGTGATCAAACTGTGGGGCCCATAGAACCAAGGAGCCACAGGGACACTGTTGGGCCCCATGGAGCCAAGGGGCCACTGGGACACTTCAGGGCTTTGTGGAAGCAAGGGGCCATTGGGACATTGCAAGGCCTCATGGAAGCAAGGGGCCGTTGTGACCCTGTGGGGCCCCGTGAAACCAAGGGAACATGGAACAGCTCTGGCTGGCTTGGCCTCCCGGGGGCCACCTGACAGGTCCTTCTGGCCTTGGCATGTCGAGGGCCACTGCTCATCTGCCCCTGCAGCACTGGGGCTCTGCGCTTTCCTTCCTATGGCAAAGAACCGTCCTTCTCCTCCAGGTGCCCATGGCCAAAATTGGAATTCCTCCTCCAAATTTCCTTATGTGCAAAGATTGTTCCCAGATGAAATCTGCCAGGACAGACAGATCTGGCTGGCTTGGCCACCTGGGGGCCGCCTCTCATCTGCCTTGGGAACACTGGGACCATGTGCTTTCCTTTCCTATGGGAAAAAAGCACCTTTCACATCCAGGCACCCATGGCCAAAATTGGGAATCCACCTCCAGAATTCCCTATATCCAAGGATGGCTCCCAGCCAGACAAAAGCTGCCAGGACTGACAAGTCTGGCTGGCCTTGGCTTCCTGAGGGCTGGGACTCGTCTGTCACTCTTCTCACCGCAGACGAGTAGAGAAATGACACAAAGTCCAGGCTCAGTGTTAAATGGAAGTGATTTAATACTTTTTTCCAAAGGCTTTTATATGTTAGTTTGCAAGAGTGTGTTAAATGGCATAAGGTAATTGCTCTTTTGGCCATCCACCTTTTGAGGAGATTGGTCAAGTTCTAAGGCACCCATTCCTAAATATTTACCTAGTTAAAACCATAAAAATACTGCAAAACAACCTGCACTTACAAGAAATTTACAATACTGTAACATTGTTTAAGATAATCTGCATGAGAAAGACAGAACTCTCACAAAATGCTGCAGAGAGCTGAAGAGACTCTCTGCTGAAGCTCTTTCAGTATCCATACTCATCTGCCTTTGAAACACTGTGGCTCTGTGCTTTCCTCCCTAAAGAAAAGAATTCTCCTTCACATTCAGGCGCCCATGGTGAAAATTGGGAATCCGCCTCCAGAATTCCCTATATCCAAGGACAGCTCCCAGACAAAAGCTGCCAGGACAGACAGGTCTGGCTGTCCTTGGCCTCCTGGCAGCTGCCGCTCACCTGCTTTTGAAACACTGGGGCTTGGTGCTTTCCTTCCTATGGAAAATACTTTTCTATGTAGAAATGGTGGAATTTGGGATTCCGCCTCCAAAATTCCCTATATCCAAGGGCTGTTTTCAGACAAAAGCTACCAGGGCAGAGGGGTCTGTCTGGCCTTGGCCTCTGATGGCCGCCTTTCATCTGTCCCTGAAACACCGGTGTTCTGTGCTTTCCTGCCTATGGAAAAGAACTGTCCTTCTCCTCCAGGAGTCCCTGTCCAAAACTGGGATTCCACCTCTAAAATTCCTTATATCCAAGGGTCGCAACCAGACAAAATCTGCCACTACTGTCTAGTCTGGCTGGCCTTGGCCTCTGGTGACTGCCCCTCATCTGCCCCTGAAGCCCTGGGGCTCGGTCGTTTCCTTCCTGTGGAGACCATGGGGACACGGTGAGGACCTTGTGGAACCATGGAGACCATAATGACACCTCGGGGCCCTGTGAAATGAAGGGGCCATTGTGATCCTGCAGGGCACCGTGGGTCCATGGAGAGCATTGTGGCATTGCAAGGCCCCATGGAATTGTGGAGACCATTGTGACCCTGTGGGGCCCCATGGAACCAAGGGAACATGGAACAGCTCTGGATGCCTTGGCCTCTGGGGGGCCGCCTGACAGGTCCAGATGCTGTTGGAATATGGAGGGCTGCTTCTCAACTGGCCCTGAATTTCTGGAGCTCCTTGCTTTCCTTCCTATGGAAAAGAACTGTCCTTTTTTCATGTGTCCATGGCCAAAACTGGTACTCCTCTTACAAAAATTCCCTGTGTTCAAGGGTTTCTCCCAGACAAAAGCTGCCAGGACAGACAGCTCTGGCTGGCCTTGGCCTCTGGTGGTCACCTCTCATCTGCCCCTGAAACACCAGGGATCTGTGCTTTCCCTCCTACGGAAAAGAACCATCCTTCTCATCCAGGCACCCATGGATGAAATAGGATTTGGCCTCCAAAAATCCCGTTTAGCCAAGGATTGCTCCCAGCAGAAACTTCCAGCAGAGACAAGTGTGGCTGGTTTGGCCTCCCGAGGGCTGCCTCTCGTCTACCACCAAAACACTGGGGCTCTGTGCTTTCCTTCCAGTGGAAAAGAACCGTCCTTCTCATCTAGGTGTCCATGGCCAAAACTGATATTCTACCTCCCAAATTCCATCTATCCAAGGATTGCTCCCACACAAAAGCTGCCATTACAGACAGGTCTGGCTGGCCTTGGCCTCTGGGGATTTTCTTAGACTATGAGCAGAACGTTTTCATTTGCCATCACCTTGGAGAGGGCCCAGAGATCTGCCAAGGTGGGGTTTGGAGGCCTCAAGACCATGCCCACTATATAGGGACAAAGGAGCTCTGTGCTCAGTGGAGTGGAGACTGAGGACAGCGGAGGAGAGCCCTGGGAGGGATTGAAGGGCGGTTTCAGAGATGGTGGATCCGTTTCACATAGCAGAGAACAGCTGAAGAAAGAAAGAATTAATGCCAAGGGCAGCTGGGGAGGTCAAGACTGGACACAGGGAGAAGGGAATTTCTGTCCCAGGGCAGGGCTGTGGTGCAACACGTCCCCCAGAAGGAGTCTGGAGCAGCCCAAGGCTTTGTGTGCCCAGGCAGAGGCAGGCAGGACGCAGAGCTGCCAGCAAAGGAAGGGGCCAGCGAGCTGGGGCAGCCGGGGGGATGACGACAGCCTGCAGGGACAGAGGCACAGGGCAGGGACACCGTGGCACAGCCTGGGCTGGAGAGGGCACAGGGATGGGCAGCAGCTGCAAGGCCCTGCCAGAGCCAACTTGTGCAGCACTTTGGCCACGGCTGCTGGCCCTGGGCCTGAGGCCAGCAGGAGACAAGTGACCCTTGCAGCCCTGGGGCCTCAGTGCCTCCTTGGCCCTGCTCAGCAGCCTGGCAGGGGCCGCCCCATGGTGCTGCCCTTGGCACTGCACATCCCCACATCCCAGTGCCCCGGGAAGAGCCCTGAGCACTGAGGGAGGGACAGGATGTGCCTTGCCAGGGGCTGGGGCTCAGGCCTTGGCCCTTTGCATTCCTCAAACACATCCAGCTTTGCTCAGCATCAGAGACACCTTTCCCTTGCTTGTCCCCCCCTGTCATCACAGCCTCCAGTGTTCTGCTCTGACTGGAACCTGGGGACACTTTCTCAGCCGTGTCCCTCTGTGGGACCCATTAAAAGTAAAAGAAAGTGTAGAGTTTTATTCTGACTTCGAGTTCTTGAGAAGTTTTTTGAACAAACATTCAGGGACTGAGTCTGATGTAAACAACACCAAAGCCCCGAGAGGGTCATTAAAGACCTTGTGCTGTGTCTGTGCTGCTGAGCTGGGCCGGGCTCCTGGCACTGAGGGAGCTCCCAAGCCCTTGGACAGCAAGAAGAGCTTAGAAGAGACAGCTCTGCCCAGGAGCAGCTCCTTTCCCAGCCCAGCAGGACTGAGGGCACTGCCTGCAGGTACCTGGGAGGAGTGAAGCAGACAGAGGCTTAAAGCAGCTGGAAGGACAATTCTGAGCTCATCCATGGAGAAATCTTCACCACTCCTGGCACAGTGAGTCTCTGGCTGCAGGGATCTTCTAAAGCTGACCCATGACACAGCTGCCAGGGCTGTAAGGATGGCTCTGCTGCCGTTTCTGGTTTGGGGGAGGATGTGCTGCAGAGCGGGGCTGCCCTGGGCACCGGCAGAGGGACAGGGCAGGACGGCTCCTGCTGCCAGGGCCGGCTGCAGGCTGGGAAGGTGGGGCTGCAGCCAGGGGTGCCCAGGGCTGTCCTGCAGAGCAGCTCCTGCAGCCCTGAGGGCTCTTTGCCAGGCCAGGGGATGTGCCACCTGCCAGGGGCAGCTCTCAGCCTGCCTGGCAGCTCCCCATGGGCGCTGGAGGGGAGCTGTGGCTGCAAGGAGTGACTCCTGCCAGGCCAGGTCCTGCTGCTGTGGAGAGGCTGCTGTGGGGGCCAGGGCTGCTCAGAGCTCCAGCTCATGCCCAGCTCATTTCTGAGGGGGCTTTTCATGAGCTCCTTCAGGGCAGGGGTTTCCTGCTTGAGTCTCTGCTTTCCTCAGTCTGTGCTCCCACTTGTCCCTGGCTCAGCTTGGTGGCAATGGAAACTCAGCTGTGCAGGCAGAGCAGGGGCTGAGGCTCTTCAACCATCACGCTGAGGATTCCTGGGAGCCTCAGCAAGTGCCTGCACCTCGGCAGCCTCCAGATGCATCCAGCATCACCTTTCCATGGTGCCCAGGCGTGGGGGAGCTGTTCTTTGATCCCTGCAGCCCCGAGCGGCTGCAGGGCAGAGCTGGCCCAGGGGCTGGGCTGGGCTCTGGCAGCCCTGGCAGGGACGGAGCCCGGGCCACAGGAACAGCTCCCGGCTGGGCCAGCTCCAGCAGCAGAGCCGTGGGCAGGGAGGGAGGGAGGCAGTGCTGAGGGAAGCCCTGCCGCAGGGGACATGTGGCAGCTGCCGGGCCTGGCCTGCAGTGCAGACACTGCCCTGAGCAGCACAGCTCCGGTGTCCCCTGGCAGCCAGCACAGCCCTCAGCCCGGGGCTCGGGGCCCTCAGTGCCCTCCTGGGCCGGCAGAGCAGCAGCACAGATGAAGGGCATCTCTGCGGCCCTGTGCCCGTTCCCTGCTGACCAGGGCCTGAGGGCCACTGTCCTGCCCTGCTGCTGCCTGCCAGGGGCTGGCCAGGGCTGGCCAGGGAAAGGCTTTTCCTCAGGGCCCGGGCTCTCTCTCTCCTTGCCCTGCTCAGCTGCTCCTGCCCTTGCTGACGGGCTCTCTGGGAATGGCAGTTCCAGCTGCAGGCTCAGGCCCAGCCCTGGGGCTCCTCCTGTGCAGGCTGAGCACAGCAATGGGGTGTCCCAGCTCCTTCTGCCCGGGGAGCTCTGGGCAGGCCAGGCTGCGAGGCTGCCAATGAACCGGCTCTCCCTCACTTTGGGAAAGCCAGGAGCCACGTTGTCTCTTGTCCAGAGCTCTGTTCCTCTGCTCTCAGCACTTTCTCCTGGCTTTCCAGGGTAACGCAGGAGTCGAGCTCAGAAAGGTGCAAGTCCAGAGCAGCTGTGAACAGGTCATGGGGACAGAGCAGCTCTCCTCCGTCTGCACTAAGCGTCAGACAATCCTCCTGCCTCACTGGAGTCTCTGTTCTCCCCAGGTACAGCAGAATCTCTCCTTCTGCCTCCTGCCATCCCCATCTCTTCACCCTTGGCTGTGCTGGTGCTGACATGATCCTGTGGCTTAGGGGGAGATTCTTTGTCCAAATTCGAACACCAGGACTGGCCCCTGCCCTCACTGTTCCCCTGCACTGACTGGGCTCAGGGCTGACTCCCAGATGTCCTGCAGCTCGAGGTTCAGCTCCTCACACAACATTGGCCAGCAGCAGTCAGCAGCAAGAGAGGAGAAGGAAAGTTTCCCAGACACAGACAAGGGGCAGGTGTTTAGTTGCAAGGAAGGGGCTATGAGAAAAAGCCTTGAATATTCTGTCAGAAATCTCCCCTCCATTGTCACAGTTCTTCCTCCTTCTATGGGTTACAATGTCCAAAGGCAGCAAATGTCCAACAGCAGCTCCATCAGCCACTTCCTCCTGCTGGCATTGGCAGACACGCGGCAGCTGCAGCTCCTGCACTTCTGCCTCTTGCTGGGCATCTCCCTGGCTGCCCTCCTGGGCAACGGCCTCATCATCAGCGCCGTAGCCTGCGGCCAGCACCTGCACACCCCCATGTTCTTCTTCCTGCTCAACCTGGCCCTCACTGACCTGGGCTGCAACTGCACCACTGTGCCCAAAGCCATGCACAATTCCCTCTGGGACACCAGGCACATCTCCTACTCAGGATGTGCTGCTCAGCTCTTTTTCTTTATGTTCTTCATCTCAGCAGAGTTTTCCCTCCTGACAATCATGTGCTACGACCGCTACGTGTCCATCTGCAAACCCCTGCACTACGGGACCCTCCTGGGCAGCAGAGCTTGTGCCCACATGGCAGCAGCTGCCTGGGCCAGTGCCTTTCTCACTGCTCTGCTGCACACGGCCAATACATTTTCCTTGCCCCTGTGCCAGGGCAATGCCCTGGGCCAGTTCTTTTGTGAAATCCCACAGATCCTCAAGCTCTCCTGCTCACACTCCAACCTCAGAGAACTTGGGCTCATTGTGTTCACTGCCTTTTTAGCCTTTGGCTGTTTTGTGTTCATTGTTTTCTCCTATGTGCAGATCTTCAGGGTTGTGCTGAGGATCCCCTCTGAGCAGGGACGGCACAAAGCCTTTTCCACGTGCCTCCCTCACCTGGCCGTCGTCTCCCTGTTTGTCAGCACTGCCTTTTTTGCCTACCTGAAGCCCCCCTCCATCTCGTCCCCATCCCTGGATCTGGTACTGTCAGTTCTGTACTCGGTGGTGCCTCCAGCCCTGAACCCCCTCATCTACAGCCTGAGGAACCAGGAGCTCAAGGCTGCAGTGCGGACACTGATGACTGGATGGTTTCAGAAACATTAAACTGATGACCAATTTCTACAAATATCTTTTAATAAAAGTCATCTTTAATAATATTGTAGGTTTGGTTCAGGGTTTTTTTTCCTATCTTTTAGGTTTTAATCTTGTCAACAAAGCAAGCCCATTGTTGTGTTGCTCTTTCTGTGGCCCCAGACTGTGTCAGTGATGAGCTGTGCTCTTAGTGCCTTTAAAGGAACTAAAGGATCTCCCAACAAAGTTTCCAGCAGAGATCCCGTATTAGTTCCCCTCTCTGGAGCTGCAGCAGCAATGTCTGTGTGCAGAGCTGGGGGCAGATCAGGGCTGGCACAGCAGCTGTGCCCAGGAGCAGCAGCCCTTGGTGCTGCCAGTGCTGCTCCCGTGGCCCTGCCCCGCTGCCCTCCTGGCCCTCGTGTTGCTGCAGGGCCTGAGTGCTCTCGGGCTGGCTCCCAGCCCTGGGCTGGCAGTGCTGGGGCTGCAGCAGGGCCAGGCCATGGGCACTGCTGGGGCAGCGCTGACGCCTCAGGGCAGGGCCTGGGGGCTCGAGGCTCCTTGCCCAGGCTCTCTCAAGAACACGCCCAGGCCAGTGCTGAGCAGAGAAAAGCCCCGTGAGCAGCCCCAGGGTGGCCGTGGGCAGGGTGGGGGCAAACAGCATGGCTGGTGCTCTGCAAGGTCCCTGGGGGAGCCGGGAAGGAGCAGCAGAGCAGGGGCTGATCCATCCCCCCTGCGCTGGACAGCCCAGGGCAGCGTCCCAGAGCGGCCTCATGCAGCTGCCAGCAACATCCCCCCTGTGCAGCCCTGGCCTCTCCCCAGCTCAGAGAGGGGCTGCATCCTTGCAGGCAGAGACACGGCAGCACTGCCTCAGGAGCCCCTGTTTGCATTGCACAGCCCAGGCCTCAGCACCCCCACGCTGTTGCTGTGGGGAGATGAAGCTGAGTGAGCACAAATGCCATCAGCCCCTGGGGCCAGCAAGGGCTGCGGGACGGCAGGGAAACCACTCAGCTTGGTCGTGGCCTCTGAAGTCAGCCAGAAAGTTTGTTCCATGAGCTGGGAGTTTGCTGTCCCACTGCAGACGTTGTTGCTCAGAGCCAGGGCTGCCTGGCAGCCACCCCCAAACAGCCCTGAGCATTTCCTTTGCTTCACCTTTGCTTTCTTTCCTCTTTCCTGCTCCACACTTCTTCCTCTTGCCCAGCCCTGTCCCCTCCCCTGCAAACAGCCCATCCCTGCTTGCCCTTTCCTCTCTGGCCCCACTCCCCATTTCAGTTCCTGCCTTGGCACCATGGGAACGTCCCTTGGGGAGCAGGATCATCCCACAAGTGCTTCAGGAATTGTCTGCAGGGCCCTGCAGTGCCTCGTGCTGTTCCCTTGCCAGAGGCACCACAGGCCAGGGGGGCACATCTGGGCTGCTGTGTCTGGGTGTGGGGCTCCCTGTTGTGGGCCAGTGAGGAGGAGCTGGAGAGGCTCTGCAGGACTGACAGGAGGGGCTTTGGGGCCTGTGGGGAGAAGCTGAGGGCCAGGGGCTGCTGGACCTTCTGAAGAGGAGGCCCAGGGCTCATCCTGCAGCTGCTTCAAGGGTGGTTTCAGAGAATCACACAATCAACCAGGTTGGAAAAGACCTTGGAGATCATCAAGCCCAACCTGTGCCCTAACACCTCCTTGTGTCCCCTGAGCCTCCTCTTCTCCAGGATAAACAACCCCAGCTCCCTCAGCTGCTCCGCACAGCACTTGTGTTCCAGACCCCTCACCAGCCTTGTTGCCCTTCTCTGGACACGCTCCAGCCCCTCAATGTCCTTCCTAAACTGGGGGGCCCAGAACTGGACACAGCACTCGAGGTGTGGCCTCAGCAGTGCTGAGTCCAGGGGAAGAATCCCTGCCCTGTTCCTGCTGGTCACACCATTCCTGATCCAGGCCAGGTGCCATTGGCCTTCTTGGCCACATGGGCACACTGCTGGCTCATGTCCAGCCTGGTGTCCATCAGTGCCCCAGGTCCCTTTCTGCCTGGCTGCTGTCCAGCCACTCTGTCCCCAGCCTGTAGCACTGCAGGGGTTGTTGTGGCCAAAGTGCAGGACCTGGCACTTGGTCTTGTTGAACCTCACATTGTTGGATTTGGCCCCTGGATCCAGCCTGTCCAGGTCCCTGTGCAGAGCCCTCCTACCCTCCAGCAGATCCACACTCACACACAGCTTGGTGTCATCTGCAGATTTGCTGATGGAGGACTCAATCCCCTCATCCAGATCGTCACTGAAGACATTGAAATCCACGCTGGCTGGGTCTGATCCCTCGGCCATCCTGTAGGTGCCATGTGATGGCACTCAGGGTGATCTGTTCCATAACCTTGCCGGGCACCGAGGTCAGGCTGACAGGCCTGGAGCTCCCCAGATCCTCCTTCCAGCCCTTCTTGTGGTTGGGGTCACATTGGCACCTCCAGTCCTCTGGGAGCTCCCTGGTGAGCCAGGACTGATGGTAAATGATGGAGAGCAGCTTGGGGAGCTCATCCACCAGCTCCCTCATCCCCCTAGGATGGATCCCATCTGGTCCCAGAGACAGCTGTGAGCATCGGAGTGGCTCAGCAGGTCAGCAGCTGCTTCCTCCTGGATTCCAGGGGCTGTTCTGCTCCCTGTCCCCATCCACCAGCCCAGGAGGCCACTTGTCCTGGGGATGACCTGTCTTAATGTTGAAAACTGAGGCAATGTAGGGGTTAAGTACCTCAGCCTTTTCCTCATCTTTAGTTATTCTATTGCTTCCCCTATGTTACAGAGAATGGAGATTCTCCTTGCCCTTCCTTTTGCCATTAATGTGTTTATAAAAATATTTTTATTGTCATTTACAGAAGTGGCCAGATTTAGTTCTAACTGGGCTTTTGCCTCTCTAATTTTTTTCCTACATTGCGGGAGCACGGGACCCTTGAACAACAAACCAATTTGGTACACAAGCGCCCATTTATTGTTTGCATTACACTACACTTATGCACTTTGCAACTGTTGGTCACGCCATCACGCACTGCTTGATTGGTCCCTCTATGTTGTCCATGTGTCCTGCATGCACTTTTCAGAAAACCTGATTGGTTCTAGTCTGGTACAGTCCTTCTTTATTTACTTTCTTGCTGTCTTGTTATTCAGTTTTCCAATGTCTTCTTTCCCAATTTAGCACTGCTTGCATTCTTGAGGCTCTGATAAGGGTAACTGAAGGTAACTTGGCTGGGGCACCCTGACAGGATTTCAAGTGCCTTACAACATTACATGCCCTAGCAACTCCCTTAAGCATTTCCTGAGATACCTGACCCTCCTTCCAAAGGTGATGCACCCTCTTTTTTTCCCTTAGTTCCTTCAAAAGCTCCTTGCCTATCCAGGCCGGTCATTTACCTTGTTGGCTCATCTTTCAGCACACAGGGACAGTCTGTTCCTGCACCTTCAAGATTTCTGTTTTGAAGCACTTCCATCCTTCCTGGACCCCTCTGTTTTTAAGGGCTGCTTCCCAAGGAACTCTCTGAATAAGTCTCTTGAATAGGCCAAAGTCTGCCCTCTGGACATCCAGTGTGGAAGTTTCATTGATACCCCTCCTTGTTTCACCCAATATTGAGAACTTGATTATTTCATGGTCACTGTGTCCCAGCCAGCCTCCAACCACCACATGTCCCACCAGCCCTCCTCTGTTTGTGAGCAGCAGGTCTGGCGTAGTCCCTGCCCTGGTAGGCTCGCTCACCAGCTGGGACAAGAAGTTGTCCTCCACACGCTCTAAGAACCTCCTGGACTGCCTCTTCTCTGCTGCGTTGAGTCCCCAGCAGATGTCTGGCAGGTTAAAGTCTCCTACAAGAACAGGGGCTGGTGACCCTGAAACATCGTCCAGCTGCTTTTGGAATAATTCATCCACCTCTTCATCCTGGCTGGGTGGTCTGTAACAGACTCCCACCAGGATGTCGGCCTTCTTGGCCTCCCCCTGGTTCTTACCCACAGGCACTCGACTTTATCATCATTAATCTCAACTTCCATGGCATCGAGAGCCTCCCTAACATCCAGAGCCACCCCTCCACCTCTTCTCCCTCTCCTGTCTCTTCTCAAGAGCTTGTAGCCATCCCCTGCAGCGCTCCAGTCACGCGAGCCATCCCACCACGGTTCCGTGATGGCGACTACGGCACAGCTTTGCTGCTGTACCACGGCTTCCAGCTCCTCTTGTTTGTTACCCGTGCTGTGTGTGTTAGTGCACATGCACTTCAGCTGGGCTGCTGACTTCACCCCTGACTCTGGCTCACCACCCTGGGCTTGTTTCTGGAGAGCCTGGCTGCATCCCCTTGCCCTCCAAACCTGGTTTAAAGCCCTCTCAATGAGTCCCACCAATTCATGGGCTAGAATCCTTCTGCCCTTGTTAGACAGATGGAGCCCATCTGGCTCCAGCAGGCCAGGAGCTGTAAAAGTTGTCCCATGATCAAAGAACCCAAAGTTCTGCTGATGGCACCAGCCCTCGAGCCACTTGCTGATAATGTGGGGTCTCCTGTTCCTTCCTTCGTTTGTCCCTGCCACTGAAGGGACTGAGCACACCACCACCTGTGCTCCTGCCCCATCAACCACTCGACCCAGAGCCCTGAAGTCCCTTTGAATTGCCCTGGTGCTCTTCTTTTCTACCTCATCACTGGCAGCCTGGACAACCAGCAGTGGGTAATAATCAGAGGGCTGAATCAGCCCAGGGAGTCTCCTGGTGACATCCCGTACCCGGGCCCCAGGGAGGCAGCAGAGCTCCCTGTGGGATGGGTCCGGTCGGCACACGGGGCCCTCTGTTCCCCTCAGAAGGGACTCACCCACTGCCACTACCCTTCTTTTGTTGTTAATGCTAGAGGCAGTGACCCGTCTGACAGAGGAAGTGTCACTGGGAGCCTCTCCGGGCTGATGATTTTCTTTGATGCCATCTGGCTGCCCCTCCTCATCCAGGGCCTCATACCTGTTCTGAAGGGGCACCTGGGTAGGTGATGGGGGTCAGGAGGAATTTTTATTAACTCCCCGAGGAGGGACCCATTTCCACTCCCCTGCATCCACCAGGTCTCCTCCTGCCTGCTGGTAGGAGGCATGGGAGTCCTCTGACTCCTGGCTGGCTTCTCTCAGGGAGGGAAGGGTGAAACTCCACAGGTCCATCTCCCTTTCCCTTTCCCTAATACTCCTGAGTCTTCCTACTTCCTCCTTAAGCTCGGCCAGCAGACAGAGCAGATCATTCACCTGTTGGCACCGCACGCAGGCCTCTTTTGCACCATCCCCTGGTACTCCTGACAGGCTCAGACACTCCTTGCAGGAAGGGGTCTGGGCAGATGTGTCCTTCTTGGAGGGTTCTGCTTGGGCTGGTGCACTTTTACTGGCTGTAGCTTTTGGTCGTTTGGAGACCATTGCTGAAAAAAAACCCCAAAAAATAACCAAATAAAACTGAAAAAACCAAAAAAACACCAACCAACCAACAAAAAAAAAAAAAAAGAAAAATTAAAAAAAAAAAAAAGAACCCAACAAAAATAAAGCAAAATAAAATAAAAACTGAGGAAGCCCCTCCCTACACCTGAATGGCTGACGAGATCAGGCCCTGCTGAGCCAGGCCTGGGCTCAGGGCTGGGCCTTTCTGCTTCCTCCAAGCAGCCCAGGGCTTTCTCAGCATTGCAGTTCCCTGCTCACAGCCTTTGGCTCCCTGCAATCCTGGCACAGCTCAAGGATCTGCTCTCACGAGTCCCTGGGGAGGCTTTGGCAGTCCCTGCCCTCAGTGGGGCCCATTGGTGCTCCAAGGGACTTGGAGTTTGGCTTCTGACTCCTTGACCAGCTTCTTCATCCTTCTCTCAGTGCCTGAGGGTCCTGGACTCAGCCCCAAATGCACCGTGGGGCTCCTTAAAATACAGAAAGCCCTCAGGAGCTCCTTGTCTTCCTTCAATTGTCTTCAAGTCTCCAGGGCTTGTGCAGCTGATTGGAGTCAGATTGGAGTTCTGTTGAGGAGGGAGATTTCAAAGTGCACCTCATCATGGTTTTTTTTAATCAACTGAGTGGTTTTTTGTTTTCCAGTTCAGAGAAGAGGTGACAGAAGCATTCCCCAAGTGATCTTGATGCTGAATGTCTCCTTAGGAGGTCTGGGCATGGAGAAGAATGAGCCCCTTGCAGGCTGACCCTGTTTGGACAAGCTGCTCCTCACCCCCAACCTCAGCATGTCTGACATCGCCCACCTGGCACTGACATCCCAAAATACCCAAAAATATTTGGGTTTTTTCTGTATTAATAATATTTAATCAATACATGAATTCATTCTTTTTATTTCTTATTTTTAGTAATACTCTTGTTTTATTCTTATTACCTTATTTTTATATTTATAATAAAAATCTGTACATTTTTAGCAACCAACGAAAGTAATGTTCATTGGTTCTAAGTAACACAATTCCCTTCATTCATTAATTAACCCTTCCTCTTTTTACTAATCAGCCCTTTGTTTAGAATTTCTGTCATGCTTTTAATCATCTTTTTCTCACACAGAGTCCACGGGGGCACTTCAGGTTCCACGGAGAAAATTGTGGGACACATATGAGGCAGTTTTGAGTCTGGGAAGGGAATTTAGGGGGAACTTGGGGGTCAGGAGGACACTTGGTGGGGTCGAATGGGAAATGGGGGGAGCACTTAGGGATCCTGAGGTGCCGTTTGGGGTCCGGGGGAGCACTTGGGGGTCCAGGGAGGCACTTGGGGGTCAGGGAGAGGAATTTGGGGGCCTTCGGGGTCCGGGGGAGGCCTTGGGGGGCTCTAACGGGGCTCTGAGGGCCGCGGGGCATGACGGGACTTGTAGGCGCGGGTGGAACAAACGCAATGGCGCCGCGGGGCATCATGGGAGTTGAAGGCGCAGCTGCAATGGCGCTCTCTGTGTCACGAGGCATGACGGGAGATGAAGTCCCGGCCGCAATAGAGCTCTATGGCGCCGCGCAGCATGATGGGAGCTGAAGTCCCGAAAGTTGCTGTCCGGCGGCGCTTGGGGTCCGGGGAGCCGCTTGTGGGTGCGAGCGGCCACTTCGGGTCCTCAGGGGACACCTGCGGGGAATCCATGGGGTCGGGAAGCCCTTGGGGGGCACTGGGGGAGCTGTAATGGGTCTCTTTGGGGTGCGGAACGTGACGGGAGTTGTAGGGCCGGAACTGGGTTATGTCGGAGTCGAAGGTCGCGGGCCATGTTGGAGATGGGGGCCCGGCTGGAATGACGCGCTGCGGCGCGCAGAGCGCCACGGGAGATGAAGTCCCGGCTATAACAGAACTCTAAGGGTGCCGGGTGCGTGACGGGTGCTGTAGTCCCGAAATGGTCTCTAGTGCGGCACTCCCGAGTGCCCGGGAGCCGCTCACGGCTCCGAGCGGCCGCTTCAGGTCCTCAGGGGGTGCCGGGGGGACCGTGTGGGGTCGGGGAGCGCTTGGAAGCGGTTGGAGAGCGCTGAGGCGGCTCTGTGGGGCCGCGGGGCATGACGGGAGCTGTAGGCGCGGAACTGGGTTCTGAGAGGCTCAGGGGCCGCGGGGCACGATGGGAGGTAAAGGCCAAACGGTAATGAGGCCACCGAGGGAGCGGGGCATGACGGGAGATGAAGTCCCGGCTGTGATTGGACTCCATGGGCCCTGCGGTGCATGATGGAAGCTGTAGTTCCAAAACTCATTCCAAGGGGGCATTTGGGGTCCGAGTGGCCGCTTTGGGTCCTCAGGGTGGAACCTGGGGGGAACTTACGAGGTCGGGAAGAACTTGGGAGCAACTGGGAGGCTTTACCGTGGCCACTTTGTTGCGCGGGGCATGATGGGAGTTGTAGGCGCATAACTGGGAAATGATGGGCGCTGTGGCCGCGGGGCATGATGGGAGATGAAGGCCCGGGTGTAAGGCTCGATGGGGCCTTTAAAATAGGAATGGATATTTCTTAGAAGCTCTTTGAACTATTTCTCCATAACTGCAGTAGGAAACCTTCCTGATGAGCTGCACCAGAGCAGAGGGAAATCAAGGCAGAGCCAGGGTTTGTCAGGACTTGCTTGATCCTAATGAGCCCCGTGGTGCCTTTGGTGCTGAGCCCTTGAAGCTCAGGGCCTGAGAGGAGATTGCACAAACCTTTCCAGGAGTCCAAGTCAGAGGAGAAACTCCAAGTGTCTCGAAGCGTTGATGGGTCCCACTGGGGTCCATCCCCAACACAGGCTCCTCATGGACTCCTTGGAGGAGAGAATTGGAGGCCAGGATTGAACAAACCCCTCAGAGACTCAGTGTGGAAAGGAAAATCCAAAGTACCTTAAAACCCTTGAGTATCTGGAAGCATTAACGAGCCCCACTGAGTGTCAGTGCAAAGCCTCTCAAGGGACTCGTTAAAGTAGACAACTGAAGGCTCTGATTGCAGAAAGCTCTCAGAGACTCAGTGTCAAAAGGAAGGACTTCATTAAACCCTGACTGTCTCAAAGTATTAATGAGCCCCACTGAGTGTTGTTACTGACAGAGACTCTCAAGGGACTCATTAAAGCAGATAATTGGAGGCCATGATTGCACAAAGCTCCCAGACACTCCAAGGAAAAAGCAAAACCCAAAGTCCTTTGAGAAACCTGCAGTCCCTGGGAGCATTCAGGAGCCCCCAGGGCCATTCCTGACCAAGGCTCCCCAGGGACTCCTTGCAGCAGATCCCTGAGGCCACTGGGATGTGGGGGGATGCTGAGGGCAGGACAAGGGGGTGACAGTGCCCAGTCTTGCTGGGGCTGTGCCAGGAGGCCCCAGGGCCTCAGGACAAGGCGTCTCCTCACAGCCCTTGGTGCCAAAGTCGAGCAAATGAATTCTACAATCAAATTGGAACTGGGTAAAATATGTCAGGAGCCCTCCTTGACCTGGGTCCAAGCCTTCCCTGTTGCTCTGCTTCAAAGCAGAATTCAGCCGTGGGGCTCCAGCAAAATCAGCCCCTGTGAGCTGCTCTGTGGGGGGCCCTACCAAGGGCCACATTCCAGGAAACACACACGTAAAAGGAGGGCTC
Source organism: Monarcha castaneiventris obscurior (assembly GCA_026261815.1). Lineage (NCBI taxonomy): Eukaryota > Metazoa > Chordata > Aves > Passeriformes > Monarchidae > Monarcha > Monarcha castaneiventris. The sequence goes on along the minus strand of JAMPIT010000361.1, from coordinate 187,586 downwards.
CATTTGAATAATTCCCTCATTTCTCTCAGTAAAACCTTACAGGATTTGCAGCGAGCAGTGGAGATCTCCAGGCCGACGGGATTGGACACAGCAGGGCACGAGTTCCAAGCAGGAGATTGGGTCTGCTTGAAAGGCTGGGAACTGCTCCCCTCCAGCCAAAGGGGAAGGGACCTTTCCAAGTGCTGTTGACAACTTTTTACAATGCACAGCTCAAGGTGGCACCTCCTGGGGATCTGAAGAAATGTGGACCAAAATTAACTCATGGTTCCCCAGCTGGACTTGGTTAAACCATCTGTTTATAATGGTCACCACAATCATTGCTGAAAGGTTTTAGCCTGCATCAGGATTCAGTGTTGCAGCTGTTGGAATGCCTTAAGCTATAAAATGAAATAGAGATGTTGAGAGACCAGTGCCCATGAGGAGCTGAGTCTGAGGCAAAGGGGCACTTGATGAGGACAGGAGAACAGCACAGCCCTGGAGAAACAGGTAAAGGATGTAACTGAGGCAAAGAGAAGTCCCACAAAACACAAGCAGGATGCCAGCTCAGCTCTGCAAGGCTGACAAAGCAGGAGCTATGCAAAGCAACGATATTGCCCTTGCTGAACAGGAGGGGTCGAGGAACCTGAAAAGGACAGCAGATGTTGAAGACAGACCCCAAAGAACCATAGAAGGACTTTGCATGAGGGGTGCAATTCTGTAAAATAAAGTAATACATATCCATCAAGTGAGCAGGGACAGCTCATGAGTCTGTAATCAGTGTGTGATAAAAACTCTGCTCACCAGGCACTCGGGGCACTCGAATGGAGGAAGGATCCTCTGAGTGTCAAATGCTGCAATAAAGAATGGCTGCTTTCTAATACTCAAACTGTGTTAGAAAGTTTCTATCTGGCTGATTTTGGTGTCAGTTCCATGAGGCCCTAAAGTGTCCCAATGTCCCCTTGGTTCCATGGGGTTCTGCAGTTCCACAGCAGCCACTTGGTTCTGCAGTGTCACAGTGGCCCCTTGGTGCCACGAGGCCCCGCAGCGTCACCCTGGGGCAGGAGGCCAGGGGGGATTCGCTCCCCACACGCTGCAGCTCCCTGGGCCAGCTGGCACCGACACCTTCTCCCCAGCCAGCGCTCCCGGGCACAGCCAGGGCCGTGCCACACTGCAGCTCCCTGCAAACCACGGCGGCGGCTGCGAGGCCAAACCCCGAGTCACAGACAGTTTGCTGCTCTTTCTGCCTATATTGGACCAGGAAATGTCCCCTTGTGGGTGCCCCTTTCCTGCAGCCACTGCAGTACTGGGACCATGCACGGAGCTGTGAGCGAGAGCAATGGCCAGCGCTGCACCTCTGCTCTGACTCGGGGATGGGGGGAAATGCTCTGTGGGGTGGCTGGAACGATGGAAAAAGGACAATTGGCAGCGCAGAGGGAAACCCAGCGGGGCTGCTGGACTGGGGCAAGACATCGCTGTCCGGGTGAAGAAGTTGGCTGTGAAAGTCCCTCCTGTGGATGCTCACGTACCCAGAGTCGGGCACTGAAGAGCAGCGCAACAACGGACAGGGGGATGGGGCTGCCAGGGTCAAAGTGTCTCTGGTGGGGCTGCACTGGCCACACAAGGGTGAGTTATTTCTGGCTCGATGGGCCCAGGACACCTCAGGCCATCGGGGCAGAGATGCAAGCTCCAGAGGGGCTCGTGAGCGAGGGTGGATTGAACCATGGCCACCATCTCCAGGTTATCCGTGAGTGTGAAACGTGTGCTGAGATCGAGCAGGGCCAGGCGGGTAAAGCCCCTGTGGTGTGGGGGCCGATGGTGGGAATATAAATCTGGGGAGACACAGATAGGTCTTTGTAGTGGGAGTAGTAAATTGGAGAACACCATTGCTAAACCACAACAGCCCTGCCAGAGCCAGCCCTGTCCCTGCCCTGCCCCAGCTCTGCTGTCCCACAGCTGCTGGATCAGGAAGGGCAGAGCCATGGGGGAGGGACATGCACAGGGACTCCTCCTGGGAGGCACCTCGGGAGGTTTCCAGGCCGGGCCAAAGCCCAGCCAGTGGGGAAAGGGACCCAGGGATGGGCTGTTTGTGTGCTCTGCCATGGCAGGATGAGCTGCAGAGCTGCACAGACACCCAGACAATGTGGATCCCCGCAGGAGCTGATCCCACACAGCGGCTCCCAGGCCTCTGCTGCTCGCTGGTGGCTCTGGTGTGATGTTCCCTGGTGGTTCCACCCAGCCCACACACACCAGTGCTGTGGGCACACACACCAGTCTCACCAGTGCCTGGGCCCCAAAGGACACAAGCCCTGATGATTTGTGGGCCCCACTCCAGTCTCTGGCACTTGGACCTCCCTCGGTACCCAGAGCAGAGAGAGCTCCCTTGTCCCAGAGGGTTCTTGGCAATGCAGGGATTCAGGAAACGGGACAGGCTGTGGGGATCAGCTGCAGGGCACGGCCAGGGACGGGCACTGACCATCGCCTGTTTACACAGGACCAGCTCTTTCATCCCTTTTTCTCTGTTTCCTCATGTTTGTTCTTTCACAAACCACCATGGTGCCACCCTGTCCCTTCCTGTGCTCCTTTCTTAGACACCCCATGGCAAGTCTTGCACAGTCCCCAAATGCCCTTTGTGGATGCCCATCCTGAGTCTCAGACCCCAAGGCAGAAACCCCCATCCTCAGCTGGGAGGTCACCCTGGGAGGCTCTGCCATTGTCCACTTGGTGAATCTTTCATGCAGAGACATCAAAACTTTCTCTGAATTATAATTTTTACCTTTTGGGTTTGAATTGCTGTTAAAAAATTGTCAATTCCTGTCCCTGAAATGGCAATTCTTTCTTTCTTTATGGAAATGTTGGGAAGCAGGTCATATTAAAATGTGGACAAGGTGTATATAGGTATTTGCAGCCCTATAGGAAAGCAGTAGGAGATATAACAGTCAAAGAAATAATAATTTTTTCATCTCTCCATCATTCCTGGACTATGGAAATGACATTCTCATGGCTAAAAGTCCTGGGGAGGTCCAAGAGATGTCCCAGGAAAGGGTTTGGAGGCCACAAGTAAAGGATCATTATATATGGAGTGAAGGCCCTGGGCTCATTGCTTTGGAGACTGAGGACAGCAGAGGAGAAGCCTAAAAGAGCTTGAAGGGTGGATATAGAGAAGCTTTTTCTTCATAGTGGAAATGAGGATGAGAAAGAAATATTGGCACCAAGGGCAGCTGGGGAGGTCCACACTGGACACAAGGAGAGAGGAATTTCCATCCCAGGGCAGGGCTGTGGTGCAACACGTCCCCCAGAAGGAGTCTGGAGCAGCCCAAGGCTTTGTGTGCCCAGGCAGAGGCAGGCAGGACGCAGAGCTGCCAGCAAAGGAAGGGGCCAGCGAGCTGGGGCAGCCGGGGGGATGACGACAGCCTGCAGGGACAGAGGCACAGGGCAGGGACACCGTGGCACAGCCTGGGCTGGAGAGGGCACAGGGATGGGCAGCAGCTGCAAGGCCCTGCCAGAGCCAACTTGTGCAGCACTTTGGCCACGGCTGCTGGCCCTGGGCCTGAGGCCAGCAGGAGACAAGTGACCCTTGCAGCCCTGGGGCCTCAGTGCCTCCTTGGCCCTGCTCAGCAGCCTGGCAGGGGCCGCCCCATGGTGCTGCCCTTGGCACTGCACATCCCCACATCCCAGTGCCCCGGGAAGAGCCCTGAGCACTGAGGGAGGGACAGGATGTGCCTTGCCAGGGGCTGGGGCTCAGGCCTTGGCCCTTTGCATTCCTCAAACACATCCAGCTTTGCTCAGCATCAGAGACACCTTTCCCTTGCTTGTCCCCCCCTGTCATCACTGCCTCCAGTGTTCTGCTCTGACTGGAACCTGGGGACACTTTCTCAGTCGTGTCCCTCTGTGGGACCCATTAAAACTTCAAGAAACTTTGAAGTTTGATTGTGACTTTGAATTCTGGAGAGGTTTCTTCAGCTCCCTCCCAGGGACTGATGTTCAGGGCCTCAGCACCAAAGCCCTGAGAGGGTCATTAAAGTCCTTGTGCTGTGTCTGTGCTGCTGAGCTGGGCCGGGCTCCTGGCACAGAGGCAGCTCCTGGCAAGCGGCAGCGCTGCAGAGAGACAGCTCTGGCCAGGAGCAGCTCCTGTGCACAGCCCAGCAGGGCTGGGGCACTGCCTGCAGCCAGCCCGGGCACAGCACAGAGGCACAGAGAGCTTCAGTCAGTCAGGGCTGGGAAGGTGCTGAGAAGTGACTGGGGGAGAATCACTGCCAGCCCTTGACACAGGAAGCCTCTGGCTGCAGGACAAAGCAGCTGCAGTTCCTGGAGGATCTCCTAAAGCTGGAACACCCCAATGCCTACAGATTCTGTGAGTACAACTCTCTGAGTGTTCCTGGTTTAGAGGCAGAGGAGAATGTGTTCAGAGCTTCAGCTCACTCCCAGAATATTTCCATGACAAGGATAATTTTAAAGTTAAGGAAACTTCCTGAGATTGTGTTTTCAATTTCCTACTCTTGGGCAATAGGAGGGATAAATTATTTTTAAATTATTAATTTTGACAAATGCCTGAGACATCAGAACTGTTCCTTTGAGTCATCACTATGTCTGCAGGAGTTTCCTAATGTGCTTTCAGCCACTCCTGTGCCCATGGACAGCACCAGCATCACCTTTGCTGGACCCATCAGGCTCAGGCTGAGCTGTCCTTTCTCCCACCTGCAAACAGAACCTGCCCCCAGCCACTGCCCTGCAAACAGGAGGTTTCTGTAGGGCCAAGGAGAGTGCACAGAGATTTGGGGTCTGTGAGTGCTGGCAGGGAGAGATCAGGCACAGGGAAACACCGCCAGGAGGAAAATCTCCAGGAAGCAGAGAGATCATGCAATGAGAGAAAACAAAACTCAGAATGTTGTGTCGGGGAGAGTTTAGAGATCTCCACAGGATCCCCTCCAGTGCAGCCCCCTTGGGCTTGTCTCCGAGATGGGAGCTTTTCTCCAGGACACAAACTTGTCCTAGAGCATCTTTGTGTTATCTGAAAGACCCACAGGGAAAGGCAGAGGTGTTATGGCAGTGAAATGCTGTTGGGGTGGTGAAATGAGCGACGAGTCCTTGGCTACAAATGTGGTGTCAGACTGTGGTGGATCCATCTGTTCTCAGCAGTACCTGGTGGTTTTTAGGGAAAACATGCAAAGGTGATCACTTTTTACCTGAGAAAGGTTAAAGCCCAGAGAAACTGTGAAAAGGTCAGAATGACAGACCTCCTATCCTACCTCTCTGCTCCTCACTTTGCCTCAGAGAACTCCCTCTCTTCTCTCTGAGGGCAGCAGAAATGCTGAGGGTGAAACATAGGGTTTTATCTTAGACACTTAAAAGTAGAAATTTTAGATAAAAGTTAGTTTTGTCGAAATCAACTAGAATAAAAAGATGTAGAACTCAGCTGGAAAGGAATTAATGACTAAGTAAGATAGGCTTTGATTATTTGATATTTATTCAGCTTTGTTTAGAATGAGCAATTAATAATCTTAGAAAAAGAAATTCAAAGGAGAGCACAGACAGTTACAAATTCTACCCAGATGCAACCTATTCAAAAGCACTGGAAGAGAGCACTGGGAGTTTTCCAAGGTCAAATGTATTGTCAAAAACCAGAGAAGCAACAAGGTCAAAGTGAAGAAGACAAGTATTACTTCCTCAAAAGCAACCCTCAGACCCATTTTATGACCACCCACCCAATTCTATTGCAAGAATTGTGCATGCTTAATGACTTTTTGCTAATTTCCATATGAAGCAGGGAATGGGAGGTGCTTATGCTATGAATACGTATCTGTATTTCAAATATGCATTATTGCTATAGATAAATAAGTTCTGTGTTGCATTGTGATTCCAGAGCTGTATATTTGGGAGCTATCCCTGCAGCTCTCCAGCGCTGAATAAACATACACTTTCTAACCTTAACAAGTTAGAGAGTCTTTGTCTGTCTCAGGTGGATATCGATATTAGATCTATATCCACATTTTAATAATTCAAGGGCTTCTGACAACCCAGGAGAAAAGGGTGGAGGTTTAAAAAAACCCCCAAAGAATGCTAAAACACTAAAGGCTGTGTTTCTGTGTTTCAGGCGAGGGTTTATAAGAAATAACTTTAATTTTGGTAACACAGATCTCCTCTGACTCTTTACTTTCTTTTTCTCTATGACAGAACCCAATGCCCAGACCCAGCAAATGTCCAACAGCAGCTCCATCAGCCACTTCCTCCTGCTGGCATTGGCAGACACGCGGCAGCTGCAGCTCCTGCACTTCTGCCTCTTGCTGGGCATCTCCCTGGCTGCCCTCCTGGGCAACGGCCTCATCATCAGCGCCGTAGCCTGCGGCCAGCACCTGCACACCCCCATGTTCTTCTTCCTGCTCAACCTGGCCCTCACCGACCTGGGCTGCATCTGCACCACTGTCCCCAAAGCCATGCACAATTCCCTCTGGGGCACCAGGCACATCTCCTACTCAGCATGTGCTGCACAGCTATTTCTGTTTGTGTTCTTCATCTCAGCAGAGGTGTCCCTCCTGACCATCATGTGCTACGACCGCTACGTGTCCATCTGCAAACCCCTGCACTACGGGACCCTCCTGGGCAGCAGAGCTTGTGCCCACATGGCAGCAGCTGCCTGGGCCAGTGCCTTTCTCTATGCTCTGCTGCACACGGCCAATACATTTTCCCTGCCCCTGTGCCAGGGCAATGCCTTGGGCCAGTTCTTCTGTGAAGTCCCACAGATCCTCAAGCTCTCCTGCTCACACTCCTACTTTAGAAAAATTGGGATTTCTTTGGTTGCTGTCTGTTTAGCCTTTGGCTGTTTTGTGTTCATGGTTTTCTCCTATGTGCAGATCTTCAGGGTTGTGCTGAGGATCCCCTCAGAGCAGGGACGGCACAAAGCCTTTTCCACATGCCTCCCTCACCTGGCCGTCGTCTCCCTGTTTGTCAGCACTGCCTTTTTTTCCTACCTGAAGCCCCCCTCCATCTCGTCTCCATCCCTGGATCTGGCCCTGTCAGTTCTGTACTCGGTGGTGCCTCCAGCCCTGAACCCCCTCATCTACAGCCTGAGGAACCAGGAGCTCAAGGCTGAAGTGTGGACACTGATGACTGGATGATTTCAGAAAAATTAAACTGGTTGCCAATTTCTGCAAATCACTTTTACCAAAAGTCATCTTTGATCGGTGGGGTTTTTTTTCCCTTGGTTCTAGTTTTTAGTTATTGCCCCAAAGCAAGCCCATTCTTTGTGCCCTATCTCATTTTGTTTCCCTCACCCTTCGCTGTGGCCCCAGACTGTGTCAGTGATGAGCTGTGCTCTCAGTGGCTTTAAAGGAACTAAAGGATCTGCCAGCAAAGTTTCCAGCAGAGATCCCCCTTTAGTTCCCCTCTCTGGAGCTGCAGCAGCAATGTCTGTGTGCAGAGCTGGGGGCAGATCAGGGCTGGCACAGCAGCTGTGCCCAGGAGCAGCAGCCCTTGGTGCTGCCAGTGCTGCTCCCGTGGCACTGCCCCGCTGCCCTCCTGGCCCTCGTGTTGCTGCAGGGCCTGAGTGCTCTCGGGCTGGCTTCCAGCCCTGGGCTGGCAGTGCTGGGGCTGCAGCAGGGCCAGGCCATGGGCACTGCTGGGGCAGCTCTGACGCCTCAGGGCAGGGCCTGGGGGCTCGAGGCTCCTTGCCCAGGCTCTCTCAAGAACACGCCCAGGCCAGTGCTGAGCAGAGAAAAGCCCCGTGAGCAGCCCCAGGGTGGCCGTGGGCAGGGTGGGGGCAAACAGCATGGCTGGTGCTCTGCAAGGTCCCTGGGGGAGCCGGGAAGGAGCAGCAGAGCAGGGGCTGATCCATCCCCCCTGCGCTGGACAGCCCAGGGCAGCGTCCCAGAGCGGCCTCATGCAGCTGCCAGCAACATCCCCCCTGTGCAGCCCTGGCCTCTCCCCAGCTCAGAGAGGGGCTGCATCCTTGCAGGCAGAGACACGGCAGCACTGCCTCAGGAGCCCCTGTTTGCATTGCACAGCCCAGGCCTCAGCACCCCCACGCTGCTGCTGTGGGGAGATGAAGCTGAGTGAGCACAAATGCCATCAGCCCCTGGGGCCAGCAAGGGCTGCGGGACGGCAGGGAAACCACTCAGCTTGGCCGCGGCCTCTGAAGTCAGCCAGAAAGTTTGTTCCATGAGCTGGGAGTTTGCTGTCCCACTGCAGACGTTGTTGCTCAGAGCCAGGGCTGCCTGGCAGCCACCCCCAAACAGCCCTGAGCATTTCCTTTGCTTCCCCTTTGCTTTCTTTCCTCTTTCCTGCTCCACATTTCTTCCTCTTGCCCATACCTGTCCCCTCCCCTGCAAACAGCCCATCCCTGCTTGCCCTTTCCTCTCTGGCCCCACTCCCCATTTCAGTTCCTGCCTTGGCACCATGGAAACGTCCCTTGGGGAGCAGGATCATCCCACAAGTGCTTCAGGAATTGTCTGCAGGGCCCTGCAGTGCCTCGTGTTGTTCCCTTGCCAGAGGCACCACAGGCCAGGGGGGCACATCTGGGCTGCTGTGTCTGGGTGTGGGGCTCCCTGTTGTGGGCCAGTGAGGAGGAGCTGGAGAGGCTCTGCAGGACTGACAGGAGGGGCTTTGGGGCCTGTGTGGAGAAGCTGAGGGCCAGGGGCTGCTGGACCTTCTGAAGAGGAGGCCCAGGGTTCATTCTGCAGCAGCTTGAAGGGTGGTTTCAGAGAATCCCAGAATCAACCAGGTTGGAAAAGACCTTGGAGATCATCAAGTCCAACCTGTACCCTAACACCTCCTTGTGTCCCCTGAGCCTCCTCTTCTCTAGGATAAACAACCCCAGCTCCCTGAGCCGCTCCTCACAGCACTTGTGTTCCAGACCCCTCACCAGCCTTGTTGCCCTTCTCTGGACACGCTCCAGCCCCTCAATGTCCTTCCTAAACTGGGGAGCCCAGAACTGAACACAGCAATAAAAGTGTGGCCTCATCAGTGCTGAGTCCAGGTGTTGGAACCCAAGGCATGCCTCTGGCTGCCCTGGGAGGTCAGGAGCCCCAGCAAGGGGGTCCCAGACCCTGGCAAGAAGCCCAGAATGACACCGGCTTTGACTTCAGGCCATGGGAAAAATTGCCAACGCAGCGCGAGGTATTGCAGAACAAGAGAAGGTGAAAATGAGTAGTGGTTTAGTATTTTACAAGGTAAATAGTAGATTTTAGGATTTTTAATATGAGGATGAAGGGTCTAAGATGGAGGATTTTGGGCGTTGCCCTGTTCTTCCTCTTCTTCTCCTCCATCTTCTCTCGTAGTGTTGGCATAAAATGATTGGTAGAATGAAAAACAGTTAGAAATTACATGTCTAGAATAGGTGCAAATTAATTGGTATAGAATAGTAAATAATAAATACATTGTGAAGAATGGTTGGATCATGGAAAGGGCACAAAAAGGACGGGACAGCCCAGGACTGGGCAGTGCCCGCTCGGACTCGGCTGGCATCAGATGTGCGGCCGGAGCTGAGAGCTGGCAGAGATAAGAAGAAATAAACAACCTAAGACAACATCTTCAGGCTTTTCTCATCTGTTCGGGCTCGAGGTAAAGCGTCCCAGAGACAAAGATAAGAACATGTATTTGTGCGGAGCACCAAACTCCCACATCCAGGGGAAGAATCCCTGCCCTGGTCCTGCTGGCCACACCATTCCTGATCCAGGCCAGGTGCCATTGGCCTTCTTGGCCACGTGGGCACACTGCTGGCTCATGTCCAGCCTGCTGTCCAACAGTGCCCCCAGGTCCCTTTCTGCCTGGCCGCTGTCCAGCCACTCTGTCCCCAGCCTGTAGTGCTGCAGGGGTTGTTGTGGCCAAAGTGCAGGACCTGGCACTTGGTCTTGTTGAACCTCACATTGTTGCATTTGGCCCAAATTTTCATTGGATTTCAAGGGTCTTTTCCAACCTCGTTGTTTCTGTGATTCTGTGATGGCTGTGACACTGCAGGGCCCTGGGAAAGCAAGGGGCCATTGTGACACTGTGGGGCCTTGTTGAACCCAGGGGCCATTTTGACAGTGCGGAACCAAGGACACCCTTCTGAGATTCCAGGGCCCAATGGAACCAAGGGGACATGACACTGCTAGTGCCATAAATCAGCCTCTCTTGCTGGGAGAGGCCCTTTAAAGTTCTTAAAGTCCTTGCAAGGAGCTTGATAGACGGACGAGGCAAACTCGCAGTAACTGCTTCTTCGATAGTTGTTTATTCTAGTGTTATCAGCTTAGAAAGACACAGTAGAACAGAACACTACAAGAGAAGGCGAGAAAATGGCGAGAAAAAAGGCTGCTTATCAAGATTCCAAGGCCTTTTTATAGGTAAATTATCCAATTAAAAATTGAAACGACAGATATTTTTACTTTTCATCCAATGCTCAGTAAATCACTCCGACACGCAGGCCGGAACTGCGGCATTTTTCATCCAATCATCCTAAAGTACCTCTGCTGCAGAATATGGAGGACTAGAAGAAGAGGGAAAGAAATATAAACTACAAGGGTTCCTCCATTTTGGAACTTTTACTATTTATCTATTTACTACATTAACAAACCTAAAAATTCTAAATTCTTCACCCTGTGACATCCTTACATCATATTCTATCACCTAGTTCACATCTGTGTAGATTTTAACTCCTCCCAGATGGTAGGGAGTTTTCTCCATGGATAAAGGTCAAAAACCATGCTGTCCAGGGGGGTTTTTCTCTCCAAATCAGGCAGAGAAATATTCCCTGCACTCTGGGTTCCCACATCTCCCCCTTCTGTTTGAACCGGAAGCACTTCCTTGGCAACTTTATCCGCGGATCGTTTAGCACAGTGAAGTATACAAGGTATAAAGACTAAAAGAATGACAATAATAATCAAAACATACAAACCTATCTTCAAAATTTTTCTCCATAAGGGTGCAAGACTAAACCAATTGAACATATCGTCCAACAAAGACCCGCTTTCTTCTCCAAGCTTAGCTATTCCATCCTGTAACTGCTGTATACTTTCATGGATGGATTTTGAATGATCTGACAAATTCATACAACACATACCTTCAAATTCTTCACATCCATGTCCATGCGCTAATAGGAGATAATCAATTGCTGCTCTATTTTGTAAGGTCGCTTGTCTCACACTTTGAACATCAGTTAACATATCGCTCAGTGCGAGAGAGACAGCATGAGAGTTCTTACTTAGCCAACAGCCTAACTGATCTAATTGTCTTAAGGCTGCTCCTGCAGCTGCACCAGGTAAAAGGAGAGCTGCAGTAAATCTTTGCCCAAAGTTCCAAGCTGAAAATTTGTCATTGCAATTGGGTGCATATTGATCGATAAATCTCTTTTCCCTACGCTTATGTTGTTTTATCATTTTTGCGTCAGGCATTAGCAAAGAAAGCTTTCCAATGCTACATGGACCGCCTGTGACATTTGAGGGAATTGCAGGCCAAATTCTGTTCCCGCAAATAAGAAACATCCCTCGTGGCAATTGTAATGGAGCTTGGTTGGACGGTGTGTACAGTTCTACTGTTGAATTACACCAAGATGTTGCATTTCTATGTATTTCGTGATCTGGAGTGACATCTGTTACTTTATTTTTCTTTCGTTTTAACCCTGGAGAACTAAACATTACACAAGACTTCATCTTTACTGAAGCAAGAATTTCTAGTTCCTGAGGTTCTTGAGGAGCTCTAGGAAGGGATTTGGTCCAAATATCCCAGCTCTCCTTTGGATTTGAACTGGATCGTGAAAGCTGTAACTGGACATGTTTGGAAGGCTGCCATTTGTCTGCTGGTAAACCAACCAAACATGTTGTAAATGGTTTCTTTGGCCTTGAATGAGTTAGGCAGATAGTGTCTAGGCCTGATGCATTAGCCAAAGTCTCCCAAACATTCTCCCTTGGCTGTTTCACTGGGAAGGCTGCATTGCTTAAGGCAATCAGTGAGATGATAAGGCACAAGTGCAATACCTGATTGAACTTCATGTTTAACAGCTTAACTTCACACAGTAATTGCTGATCTGCAACACAACTCATACAACACCTTTACACACAAAATTTTCACCCTTAACTTTCCCACCCTTTTACATCAAACTCAGTTCATAGTTTCTGCACAGAGAGTTGACTGATGTCTGGCGTCAACAGCAGCGTTGGTACTGATTCACGTCTGCGTGCTTGCTTCTTTATTCTCGGAGTCGATTCCTGCTTGTTTCTGGGCTCGGTAGGGTTTCACGTTTTTTGCTGGAATCCACTTCGGTCCTGCACCTGTTGAGACACAAGCATACCCTTTGCCCCAGGTTATTAGTTGAAATGGACCCTTGATCTTTCCAGTCTCTAAATCTTTGATTAAGACTAAAGGGTTTTCTTTCAATTTTGCCTGAGTACTATTTGAAAAATGCCTGATAATTGGTGGAGTAGGTTCTGCAAAAGAGCTATTCAAGAAATTCAAAACATACAAAGCTTTGTTCAACCGCATCTGAGGTGTAGCTTCTGCCTCCACCCTTTTCTGTTTATCCAAAAGGGATTTTAGGGTATGATGTGTTCTTTCAATAATGGCTTGTCCTGTAGAAGAGTTAGGAATGCCAAATATGTGGCGAATACCCCAATTTTTCAGAAATGTGTCAAGGGCTCGTCCTCTATAAGTTGGACCATTGTCTGTTTTAATTTCTTGAGGAACGCCCAATGAGGCAAATGCTTGCAAAAAATGCCGACATGCATGTTTTGTTGTTTCTCCTGTATGCAGGGAAGCAAAAACTGCACCTGAAAAGGTGTCTACAGAAACATGAACATTTTTAAATCTCCCAAAAGACGGGTATTTTGTGACATCTGTCTGCCACAATTGCAGGCTTTGCAATCCTCGGGGATTAACTGCTCCTGTGGATACAGGGGGTTGCACAAGCTGACAGTCCGGACAAGCACCTATGATGGCTTTCGCTTGATCTTTAGAAATGCGAAATGTCCTCATCAGTGCTTGTGCGTTCTGATGAAAGAATGCATGACTCAATTTTGCTTGTTCAAAAATGTTTGGCAAAGTGTTTGAAATTACCATGGTCAATTTATCTGCTTGCGCATTTCCTTCTGCCAAAAATCCTGGAAGGGAGGAATGCGCTCTGATGTGAGAGACAAAATATTTGTGCTTTCTTTGATCTAATAATTTTTTCATGCACATAAGATAAGAATACAGATTTTCCTGATCAACTTCTTTCAGAAGTGATCCTTCTATTCTTTTGACTACATTCGCTTTTTTTGTTTTTTCTTATGTCCATATTTACCACATTTAAAGCATTGCCCTCCAGTTAATTCTGCGGCCAGCACTTTCGAGGAGCTCTGTTGTCGTGATTCTGGATGATACGCTGCTAGGGTTTTGGAAATGTTTTCATTTTGCGCTTGAAGAATTTTCACAATTTCTTCTCCAAAAATGCTTGCAACATGCTGAGGTGTGCCCACTTTGCTACATGCCTCTATCATTTCAGCTACGGTCGGCTGATCGGGCATGGCACTGATGATGCGTTTACATTCTGCGTTCGCGTTTGCGAATGCAAGGCTTCGTAATAGATGTGGCTTTGCTACTTCATCAGTGACTTGTCTGTCCATAGCTTGCTTGAGGCGATCAACGAATGAGGTAAAAGCTTCAGTAGGACCTTGCTTTATCTCTGAAAAAATACCTTCTGGGATTCCGACTGGTGGGATTTGCAGAATCGCCTTTTGTGCTGCTTCTTTGATGTCATTAAGCACCTCTCTTGGCAAAAGCGTTACCTGATCTTCGGGTCTATCGTGAGGTTCATCACCAGCTAATTGCTCTAATGAGATACCTGCATGTGGTCCTCTTGCGTATCTCTGTCTCAACTCACGAAGTGCTTTTCTCCATCTTGCATCCCATAGCAGGAGTTGTGCATCTGTTAAAATTGTTGAAGCAAGATTTCTGCAGTCGAAAGGTACCATGTCATGGTTGTTAAATGTGCTTCTTAAAAATTGTTTGAAATATGGGCTTCCCAGTCCATGATTTTTCACTGCATCCATTAAATCTTTGATGACTTGATGCTCCAATGGTCGCCATGTAGGAGGATTATTTCTAGAATATGTAACTGGCATTACAATGCTATCTGTGTCTGCCATATCAAAGTCTCTGTCTTTGAGACCTTTCTTCCTAATGCTTGACCAATCTGTTGTAACAGATGTATCTCTTGAAACAGATTTGTCAGGTGAAATCAAATCCTTAAGAAAATCCTGTGGACTAGCAGCTTGATAGTATGCAGAGTCTTCTTGACCAAAGGATCCCTGCATGTTATCATCCCCCCCTCCTCTTGTCCGAGGAACAGGGGAGGTATCCTGTGGTTGGGCACCGTCAGGAGGGGGGTAGGGAGTGGCTGATACCGCCGTCGCAGGTGGCTTTAATGTAGAAGTTGCAATGTGCAATGTGCAATGTGCAATGTGCAATGGAGGTGGGTGGGATGGTGCCACCATGCGGGATGCTTGTAGGTTGGGGACCCGGTGCTGCAACCTGGTGAGGGATGATGTCCCTCGCACATTCCATTAGGCGGAGAAGGAAAGGACGCATGAAGTCATCTGGGAATAGAGAGCGAAGCATGGAGGATGTGGGATGAGTTGGCTGATGACCTGGAACTTGAGGCCTGAAGGAAGATTGAGAGGGTACAGGAATGCCTTCAGAAGCTGTAATTGTAACCATATCCTCAGAACTCAGGTCATGGACAGGAACATGACGTTGAAAAAGTCCCAGAAAATCTCCAAATTGTCCCAAAAAAGGTTGAAAGGAATGTGCTTTAAATGATGTGTCTCGAGCCGAGACAGGGGCTGCTGGCTTTTGATCTTGCTGTTCTGGAGGTGGGGTTAAAAAAGACTGAGACCAGTCCTGTGGCTGAGCTTGGGGCTGGATAGTGGCAGCTGGGTATGTTGTTCCAGTATCAGGGACCATGTATGTTGTTTGAGAAAGGGTGGCTGTAGGTGGCATTTTCTCGAGTAGCGATGGAATGCCCGGTTGCAGTGAAGGAGCAGCTGCTGGCAATTCGTGGGTATAAGCTGAGGCTTGCTGTGGTGATGGAAAAACATCCAAAGCCGAGGCAGGGGCCATGCCCATCGCAGCAGTTGAAGGGGTCTGTGCAGTTGCAGGTGGAAGTGGTGCAAGCGGTGGAGGCAGTGTAGACGCCGGGCTGCCCGTAGTCGGTTGTAGCAGTGCCGCAGCATCAGGCAGGGGCGGGGCAGGGCCGGCAGCAGGCACGCCGGGCCCGGGTGCCGGGGGCTGGGCTGGCTGGGAACCAGGGGCGTGGCTGAGGCTCAGAGCTGGAGCGGGGGCGGGGGGCTGGGTCGCCTGGGAGACGGAGGGGTGGGTGGGGCCGAGAGGCGGGGCTGCGGCCAGGGGCCGGGCCTGCTGGGACCCGGGGGCGTGGCCGAAGCCCGAAGCAGGAAGCGGGACGAGGGGCTGGGCTTGCTGGGACCCGGGGGCGTGGCCGAAGCCCGAAGCAGCGTCAGGGGCAGAGCCGGGGGCGGGGATGGGGGCGGGCGGGGCGGCGCGCGGCGCGTGAGCGACGGCTGGCACGGTTACGGCTTGCTGCGCAGGCGCAGAAGCGAGCTGGTCTAAACGCGGAAGTGCAGCTCCCGCGGCACCCGTGCCCATGGCAGTAGGGGCGGGGGTAGAGGCGGGAGCGGCGCTGGGGGGGGGCTCAGCGGCAGCCGCAGCGGCGGCGGCGGCAGCGGCGGCAGCGGCGGCGGCAGCGGCGGCCCGTGTGGTGACGCCCGGAGCAGGCGGGGCCGGCCGCGCCGGCCGTACCGCGCCGCGTCCCGCGGTGGTTTTCGGGCGCGCCCCCAATTCACGGGTTTGGGGGACCCCGGGTTGGGAAGGCATGGGTTGGGACTGAGCCTGGGCTGGGACGGACGATTGGGGAACAGGCGAAAGGACGCCTGTGTCTGCCAGAGGCTCTGTTTTGGGGGTGACCGGGGCCGCGTCCTCCCTCCCCTGGGCATGCGCAGTTGATAGAGAACCCGAAAGCGGCGAAGCGGTTGGAATGTCCGAGCCCATGAGAAGCTGCAACCGTGTCCCTGGGGTCGCGCCACCTCCCCCCGAGGTCTGCCACGCGAGAAGGCAGGAGTCCTCATCCTTAACAAGAACTTCAGGGGACTGGACTAGGGTTTGGGTGCCCAGACTCGTATCTGGGGGCGGGGAGGTCGGAAGGGCCTTTTTAAAAGGTTCAAAGGAAGGTACTGAAATGGGACCCAATCCTTTTTCAGCAAAAGTAGGATCCTGGGACCACCTAATTGTCTCAAAAACGACGCGTGCTGGCGAGAGAAGGTGCACAGGTGCATCATCCCTCTGCAAAGTTGTTACATGGTATAAGACAGCATTTACCCGTTCCCAAAAGGCTGGATCATATATATCTCCCAAGACTGTGTTTGGAAACTCGTTTTTAACCCAGGATAGCAAACTCAGCAGGTCTTGTCTAGAGATTTTTAAGGGATGTGTTTTTACCAGAGACTCTAAACTATCAAGTGCTGTTGTCTCTGTGTGTCTCAGGCAGAGAGGGACCTGGGGCACTGATGGACACCAGGCTGGACATGAGCCAGCAGTGTGCTTTAAGCCTCCATCTGCTTCACTCCTCTCCTGGGCTCTGCAGAGGAGCTGTTCTTCATCAGAACTGTCTCTTTGGAGGTCTTCCTGCTGTCCAAGGGCTTGGGAGCTCCCTCTGTGCCAAGAGCCCGGCCCAGCTCAGCAGCACAGACACAGCACAAGGACTTTAATGATCCTCTCAGGGCTTTGGTGTTGTTTACATCAGACTCAGTCCCTGAGTGTGTCTTCAAAAAACTTTTCAAGGACTCAAAGTCAGAAACAAGCTCCAAAGTTACTTTTAGTTTTAATGGGTCCCACGGAGGAACACGACTGAGAAAGTGTCCCCCGGTTCCAGTCAGAGCAGAACACTGGAGGCAGTGATGACAGGTGGGGACACACAAGGGAAAGGTGTCTCTGATGCTGAGCAAAGCTGGATGTGTTTGAGGAATGCAAAGGGTCAAGGCCTGAGCCCCAGCCCCTGGCAAGGCACATCCTGTCCCTCCCTCAGTGCTCAGGGCTCTTCCCAGGGCACTGGGATGTGGGCATGTGCAATGCCAAGGGCAGCACCATGGGGCGGCCCCTGCCAGGCTGCTGAGCAGGGCCAAGGAGGCACTGAGGCCCCAGGGCTGCAAGGGTCACTTGTGTCCTGCTGGCCTCAGGCCCAGGGCCAGCAGCCGTGGCCAAAGGGCTGCACAAGTTGGCTCTGGCAGGGCCTTGCAGCTGCTGCCCATCCCTGTGCCCTCTCCAGCCCAGGCTGTGCCACGGTGTCCCTGCCCTGTGCCTCTGTCCCTGCAGGCTGTCGTCATCCCCCCGGCTGCCCCAGCTCGCTGGCCCCTTCCTTTGCTGGCAGCTCTGCGTCCTGCCTGCCTCTGCCTGGGCACACAAAGCCTTGGGCTGCTCCAGACTCCTTCTGGGGGACGTGTTGCACCACAGCCTGGCCCTGGGAGGGAAATTCCCTTTCTCTTCGTGTCCAGTCTGGACCTCCCCAGCTGCCCTTGGCATTAATTCTTTCTTCCTCCAGCTGTTCTCTACTATGTCAGAAGGATCAACCATCTCTGAAACCACCCTTCAATCCCTCCCAGGGCTCTCCTCCGCTGTCCTCAGTCCCCACTCCACTGAGCACAGAGCTCCTTTGTCCCTATATAGTGGTCATGGGCTTGAGGCCTCCAAACCCCACCTTGGCAGATCTCTGGACCCTCTCCAAGATTTTTGCAAATGAAAACATTCTGCTCATAGTCTAAGAAAATCCCCAGAGGCCAAGGCCAGCCAGACCTGTCTGTAATGGCAGGTTTCGTCTGGGAGCAATTCTTGGATAGATGGAAATTGGGAGGTAGAATATCCATTTTGGCCATGGACACCTGGATGAGAAGGACGGTTCTTTTCCACTGGAAGGAAATCACAGAGCCCCAGTGTTTTGGTGGTAGACGAGAGGCAGCCCTCGGGAGGCCAAACCAGCCACACTTGTCTCTGCTGGAAGTTTCTGCTGGGAGCAATCCTTGGCCGTACTGGATTTTGGAGGCCAAGTCCTATTTCATCCATGGGTGCCTGGATGAGAAGGATGGTTCTTTTCCGTAGGAGGGAAATCACAGATCCCTGATGTTTCGGGGCAGATGAGAGGTGACCACCAGAGGCCAAGGCCAGCCAGTTCTGTCTGTCCTGGCAGCTTTTGTCTGGGAGAAACCCTTGCACACAGGGAATTTTTGTAAGGGAAGTACCAGTTTTGGCCATGGACATATGAAAAAAGGACAGTTCTTTTCCATAGGAAGGAAAGCAAGGAGCTCCAGTGCTTCAGGGACTGAGGAGAAGCGACCCTCAACATTCCAAGGTCAGCCAGACCTGTCAGGTGGCCCCCGAGAGGCCAAGGCAGCCAGACCTGTTCCATGTTCCCTTGGTTCCATGGGGCCCCACAGGGTCACAATGGTCTCCACAATTCCATGGGGCCTTGCAATGCCCACAATGCTCTCCATGGACCCACGGTGCCCTGCAGGATCACAACGGCCCCTTCATTTCACAGGGCCCCGAGGTGTCATTATGGTCTCCATGGTTCCACAAGGTCCTCACCGTGTCCCCATGGTCTCCATAGGAAGGAAACGACCGAGCCCCAGGGCTTCAGGGGCAGATGAGGGGCAGTCACCAGAGGCCAAGGCCAGCCAGACTAGACAGTACTGGCAGATTTTGTCTGGGAATGACCCTTGGATATAAGGAATTTTAGAGGTGGAATTCCAATTTCGGGCAGGGACACCTGGAGGAGAAGGACGGTTCTTTTCAATAGGAAGGAAAGCACGGAACACCGGTGTTTCGGGGGCAGATGAAAGGCGGCCATCAGAGGCCAAGGCCAGACAGACCCCTCTGCCCTGGTAGCTTTTGTCTGAAAGCAACCCTTGGATATAGGGAATTTTGGAGGTGGAATCCCGACTTTGGCCATTTCTGCGTTTATAAGAATTACGGTTCTTTTCCATAGGAAGGAAAGCACAGAGCCCCAGTGCTTCAAAGGCAGATGAAAGATGGCTCCTGGGAGGCCAAGCCAGCCAGACCTGTTTGTCCTGGCAGCTTTTGTCACAGAGGAATCCTTGGATATACAGAATTTGAGAGGCAGAATCTCAATTTCGACCAAGGATTCCTTGACAAGAAGGACGGTTCTTTTCCATTGGAAGGGGAGCACCGAGCCCCAGTGTTTCAAAAGGAGCTGAGAGGCAGCCCCCAAGAGGCCAAGGACAGCCAGACCTGTCTGTCCTGGCAGCTTTTACTTGGGACCACTCCTTGGATATACAGAATTTTGGAAATGGAATCCTAATTTCGGCCATGGGCACCTGGTCGAGATGTACGGTTTTTTTCCCATAGGAAATAAAAGTGCAAAGTCCAAGTGTTTTGGATGAAGATGAGAGGTGGCCACCCAGACCAAGCCATCCAGACCTGCCTCTCCCGGCACCTTCTGTCTGGGGGAAATCCTTGGATATAGGGAATTTTGGAGGTGGAATCTCAGTTTTGGCCATGGGTACCTGGACAGGAAGAAGAGTTCTTTTCATTAGGAAGGAAAGCACAGAGCCCCAGTGTTTCAAAGGCAGATGAGAGCAAGCCCTCAGGAAGCCAAGGCCAGCCAGACTTCTCAGTCCTGGCAGCTTTTGTTTGTGAGCCATCTTAGGATATAGGGAATTCTGGAGGCAGATTCCCAATTTTGGCCATGGGCACCTGGACATGAAAGGTGCTTTTTTCCCATAGGAAAGAAAAGCACATGGTCCCAGTGCTCCCAAGGCAGATGAGAGGTGGCCCCCAGGTGGCCAAGCCAGCCAGATCTGTCTGTCCTGGCAGATTTCATCTGGGAACAATCTTTGCATAGGAGGAAATTTGGAGGAGGAATCCCAGTTTTGGCCATGGGCACCTGGAGGAGAAGGACGGTTCTTTGCCATAGGAAGGAAAGCACAGAGCCCCAGTGCTGCAGGGGCAAATGAGCAGTGGCCCTCGACATGCCAAGGTCAGACAGACCTGTCAGGTGGCCCCCGGGAGGCCAAGCCAGCCAGAGCTGTTCCATGTTCCCTTGGTTCCACGGGGCCCCACAGGGTCACAATGGCCCCTTGCTTCCATGAGGCCTTGCAATGTCCCAATGGCCCCTTGGTTCCACAAAGCCCTGAAGTGTCCCAATGGCCCCTTGGCTCCATGGGGCCCAACAGTGTCCCTGTGGCTCCTTGGTTCTATGGGCCCCACAGTTTGATCACAGACCCGTGGTTCCACAGGGCCCCTGAGTTTCACAAGGGTCTCCTTGATTCCACGAGGCACCAGAGTGTCACAATGGTCTCTGTGGTTCCATGAGGTCCCACAGTGTCACCATGGCATCACCTCCAAAACTCCACATACATCCAAGGGTTGCTTTCAGACTAAAGCTGCAAGGACAGACAAGACTGGCTTGTCTTGGCCTCTGGTGACTGCCTCTCATCTGCCAGAAAAACACTGGGGTTCTTTGGTTTCCTTCTTAAAGAAAAGAACAATTCTTGTCCCAGCACCCATGGCCTTGAGCACATGACCACCATAGAGGGACAAAGGAGTTCTGTTCTCAGTGGAGGGGAGACTGAGGACAGCGGAGGAGAGCCCTGGGAGGGATTGAAGCGCGGTTTCAGAGATGGTGGATCCTTTTGACATAGCAGAGAACAGCTGGAGAAAGAAAGAATTCATGCCAAGGGCAGCTGTGGAGGTCCAGACTGGACACGAGGAGAGAGGAATATCCCTCCCAGGGCAGGGCTGTGGTGCAACACGTCCCCCAGAAGGAGTCTGGAGCAGCCCAAGGCTTTGTGTGCCCAGGCAGAGGCAGGCAGGATGCAGAGCTGCCAGCAAAGGAAGGGGCCAGCAAGCTGGGGCAGCCGGGGGGATGACGACAGCCTGCAGGGACAGAGGCACAGGGCAGGGACACCAAGAAGAGCTCGAAAGAGGCAGCTCTACCCAGGAGCAGCTCCGCTGCCGAGCCCTGCAGAGGAGTGAAGCAGATGGAGGCTTAAAGCACACTGCTGGCTCATGTCCAGCCTGCTGTCCATCAGTGCCCCACGTCCCTTTCTGCCTGGCTGCTGTCCAGCCACTCTGTCCCCAGCCTGTAGCGCTGCAGGGGTTGTTGTGGCCAAAGTGCAGGACCTGGCACTTGGTCTTGTTGAACCTCACATTGTTGGATTTGGCCCCTGGATCCAGCCTGTCCAGGTCCCTCTGCAGAGCTCTCCTACCCTCCAGCAGATCCACACTCACACACAGCTTGATGTCAGCATGGTTCCATGAGTCCATGGAGTGTCACAATGATCTCGGTGATTCCAGGAGGCTCCGTAGTGTCACAATGTCCCTGGATTCCTTGGGCCCCCAGTGTCACAATGGCCCTTTGGTTCCCTGGGCCCTGCAGTGTCACAATGGATCCTTGGTTCCATGAGGTCTCACAGTGCAGCAATGGTCTCCTTGGTTCCACAGTGTCACCATGGCCTCTTGGTGCCATGGGGCACCACGGTGTCAAAATTGTCTCCTTCATTCCATGAGTCCCTGCAGTGTAACAACGGCCCCTTGGTTATACGAGGTCCTGCAGGGTCACCATGGTCTCCGTGGTTCCGTGAGGCCCCACAGAGTAACGCTGAACTCCTTGCTTCCATGGGGCCCTGCAGTATCGTGATGGCCCCATGGCTACACGAGGCCACACAGTGTCACAAGGGTCTTCTTGATTCCATGAGGCCCCACGGTGTTACAATGGACTCCTTGGTGGCACAGTGTCACAATGGAGCCCTGGTTACACAAGATCCTGCAGTGTCCCAATGGCCCCTTGTTTCCATGGGGCACCACAGTGTCCAAATTGTTTCCTTAGTGCCATGAGTCCCTGCAGTGTAACAATGTCCCCTTGGTTCAATTGGGCCCTGGAATCTCACAAGGGTGTCCTTGGCTCTGCAGTGTCAAAATGGCCCCTGGGTTCAACAAGGCCCCACAGTGTCACAGTGGCCCCTTGCTTTCCCAGGGCCCTGCAGTGTCACAGCCATCACAAAATCACAGAAACAACGAGGCTGGAAAAGACCTTTGAAATCCAATGAAAATTTGGGAAAAATCCAGCAATGTGAGGTTCAACAAGACCAAGTGCCAGGTCCTGCACTTTGGCCACAACAACCCCTGCAGCGCTACAGGCTGGGGACAGAGTGGCTGGACAGGGGCCAGGCAGAAAGGGACGTGGGGCACTGATGGACACCAGGCTGGACATGAGCCAGCAGTGTGCCCACGTGGCCAAGAAGGCCAATGGCACCTGGCCTGGATCAGGAATGGTGTGGCCAGCAGGAACAGGGCAGGGATTCTTTCCCTGGACTCAGCACTAGTGAGGCCGCACCTCGAGTGCTGTGTCCAGTTCTGGGCCCCCCAATTTGGGAAGGACATTGAGGGGCTGGAGTGTATCCAGAGAAGGGCAACAAGGCTGGTGAGGGGTCTGGAACACAAGTGCTGTGAGGAGCGGCTCCGGGAGCTGGGGTTGTTTATCCTGGAGAAGAGGAGGCTCAGGGGACACAAGGAGGTGTTAGGGCACAGGTTGGGCTTGATGATCTCCAAGGTCTTTTCCAACCTGGTTGATTCTGGGATTCTCTGAAACCACCCTTCAAGCTGCTGCAGAATGAACCCTGAGCCTCCTCTTCAGAAGGTCCAGCAGCCCCTGGCCCTCAGCTTCTCCACACAGGCCCCAAAGCCCCTCCTGTCAGTCCTGCAGAGCCTCCCCAGCTCCTCTTCCCTGGCCCACAACAGGGAGCCCCACACCCAGACACAGCAGCCCAGATGTGCCCCCCTGGCCTGTGGTGCCTCTGGCAAGGGAAGAGCACGAGGCACTGCAGGGCCCTGCAGACAATTCCTGAAGCACTTGTGGGATGATCCTGCTCCCCAAGGGACGTTTCCATGGTGCCAAGGCAGGAACTGAAATGGGGAGTGGGGCCAGAGAGGAAAGGGCAAGCAGGGATGGGCTGTTTGCAGGGGAGGGGACAGGTATGGGCAAGAGGAAGAAATGTGGAGCAGGAAAGAGGAAAGAAAGCAAAGGTGAATCAAAGGAAATGCTGAGGGCTGTTTGGGGGTGGCTGCCAGGCAGCCCTGGCTCTGAGCAACGTCTGCAGTGGGACAGCAAACTCCCAGCTCATGGAACAAACTTTCTGGCTGACTTCAGAGGCCACGAGCAAGCTGAGTGGTTTCCCTGCCGTCCCACAGCCCTTGCTGGCCCCAGGGGCTGATGGCATTTG
The DNA here is from genome assembly GCA_026261815.1 of Monarcha castaneiventris obscurior. Lineage (NCBI taxonomy): Eukaryota > Metazoa > Chordata > Aves > Passeriformes > Monarchidae > Monarcha > Monarcha castaneiventris. The sequence goes on along the minus strand of JAMPIT010000361.1, from coordinate 164,361 downwards.
TGCTCACTCAGCTTCATCTCCCCACAGCAGCAGCGTGGGGGTGCTGAGGCCTGGGCTGTGCAATGCAAACAGGGGCTCCTGAGGCAGTGCTGCCGTGTCTCTGCCTGCAAGGATGCAGCCCCTCTCTGAGCTGGGGAGAGGCCAGGGCTGCACAGGGGGGATGTTGCTGGCAGCTGCATGAGGCCGCTCTGGGACGCTGCCCTGGGCTGTCCAGCGCAGGGGGGATGGATCAGCCCCTGCTCTGCTGCTCCTTCCCGGCTCCCCCAGGGACCTTGCAGAGCACCAGCCATGCTGTTTGCCCCCACCCTGCCCAGGGCCACCCTGGGGCTGCTCACGGGCTTTTCTCTGCTCAGCACTGGCCTGGGCGTGTTCTTGAGAGAGCCTGGGCAAGGAGCCTCGAGCCCCCAGGCCCTGCCCTGAGGCGTCAGCGCTGCCCCAGCAGTGCCCATGGCCTGGCCCTGCTGCAGCCCCAGCACTGCCAGCCCAGGGCTGGGAGCCAGCCCGAGAGCACTCAGGCCCTGCAGCAACACGAGGGCCAGGAGGGCAGCGGGGCAGTGCCACGGGAGCAGCACTGGCAACACCAAGGGCTGCTGCTCCTGGGCACAGCTGCTGTGCCAGCCCTGATCTGCCCCCAGCTCTGCACACAGACATTGCTGCTGCAGCTCCAGAGAGGGGAACTAATACGGGATCTCTGCTGGAAACTTTGTTGGGAGATCCTTTAGTTCCTTTAAAGGCACTGAGAGCACAGCTCATCACTGACACAGTCTGGGGCCACAGGCAAGGTGGAGAGAAACAAAATGAGAAATGGAAGAAATAATGGTCTTCCTTAGTGGACAATATTATATAACTAAACAAGGAAAAATAACGCCAGAACCAAGCCAACAAGAAGTATGAAAGAAAAGTTTTATTACAAGTGATTTGCAGAAATTGGCAACCAGTTTAATGTTTCTGAAACCATCCAGTCATCAGTGTCCACACTGCAGCCTTGAGCTCCTGGTTCCTCAGGCTGTAGATGAGGGGGTTCAGGGCTGGAGGCACCACCGAGTACAGAACTGACAGGGCCAGATCCAGGGATGGGGAGGAGATGAAGGGGGGCTTCAGGTAGGCAAATGTTGCACTGCTGAGGAACAAGGAGACGACGGCCAGGTGAGGGAGGCACGTGGAAAAGGCTTTGTGCCGTCCCTGCTCCGAGGGGATCCTCAGCACAACCCTGAAGATCTGCACATAGGAGAAAACAATGAACACAAAACAGCTAAGTGCAAATGGGATAGTAAGAATGGAAACCCAAAATTTCCTCAGATAGGATTTTGAGGAGGAGAGCTTGAGGATGTGTGGGATTTCACAAAAGAACTGGCCCAGGGCATTGCCCTGGCACAGGGGCAGGGAAAATGTATTGGCCGTGTGCAGCAGAGCATAGAGAAAGGCACTGGCCCAGGCAGCTGCTGCCATGTGGGCACAAGCTCTGCTGCCCAGGAGGGTCCCGTAGTGCAGGGGTTTGCAGATGGACACGTAGCGGTCGTAGCACATGACTGTGAGGAGATAAAACTCTGCTGAGATGAAGAACACAAAGAAAAAGAGCTGTGCAGCACATGCTGAGTAGGAGATGTGCCTGGTGCCCCAGAGGGAATTGTGCATGGCTTTGGGGACAGTGGTGCAGATGCAGCCCAGGTCGGTGAGGGCCAGGTTGAGCAGGAAGAAGAACATGGGGGTGTGCAGGTGCTGGCCGCAGGCTACGGCGCTGATGATGAGGCCGTTGCCCAGGAGGGCAGCCAGGGAGATGCCCAGCAAGAGGCAGAAGTGCAGGAGCTGCAGCTGCCGCGTGTCTGCCAATGCCAGCAGGAGGAAGTGGCTGATGGAGCTGCTGTTGGACATTTGCTGCCTCTGGCCATGGGCACCTGTTCAAGGAGGAGACAGTGACAAGTCAGGGGACACTTTCCTGAGCGATGCCCAAGCCCTTTCTCCCAGCCCTGCCCCTGCCACTCTGTGCCACCCCATTTTCCTTTTCTCAGAGCCCTTCCTCAGCCCCGTGCCTGGAGCTCTGCTGGGATCTGGCCCCGTTGCTGTGATGAGCAGGGGCTGTGCCTGTGGACACCGAGGAGTCAGCTCTGCTCTGCAGCACTGGGGCCATGGGACAGGGGGACAGGGGCCAGTCCTGGGGCTGGACTTCATCAGCCCAAAGTGCTGCTGAGGCAGAGGAGCTGGGCAGCATCTCCTGTGCCAGGGCTAAGGAACGGTGATGGCCAAAGGCACTTTGAGAGGGTTTCCTGCTGTGCCCAGGGAGAGCAGAGAGAAGTGTGCAATGCAAGAGCATTGGCTGTAGCTCAGGGAAGGGTGAGGGGAGCTGCTCTGGCGCTCCATCTGTCCTCAGCTGCCCTTTCTGAGATCGAGGACAATCACTGTGTTCCCCATAAATTCAGCCTGGCACAGCTGAGAGGAGAGGGACCCACAGCAGAGCAAAGTGGCTCAGCCTTTCTCAGAGGCCCAGCCCCACTGCTGGCCAAGGACACTCCTGGCCCCCAGTGTCTCCTGGAAGGCAGCTCCCAGCCTGGATGGCATCCCGAGGACACAGCAAGGCTCCTGTCCATGGCACTGCTGGAGGAGAGCCAGCTCATTGGCAGCCTCGCAGCCTGGCCTGCCCAGAGCTCCCCGGGCACAGGGAGCTGGGACACCCCATTGCTGTGCTCAGCCTGCACAGGAGTTTGATCACTGACCCTTGGTTCCACAGGGCCCCTGAGTTTCACAATGCTCTCCTTGATTCCACGAGGCACCAGAGTGTCACAATGGTCTCTGTGGTTCCATGAGGTTCCACAGTGTCCCCATGGTGTCCCTGGATCTGCAGTGTCACAGGGGCCCCTTGGTTCCATGAGTTTCTGTGCTGTCAACACTGATTCCTTTTTTCCACCGAGGCCTTGATGTGTCACAGAGGCCCCTTGGTTCCATGAGGTTCCGCAGTGTCACCATGGTCGCTGTCAGAGGCTGGATGAGATCCATGTCTGGAGACATCTTGGGATGAGCTGTCAATCAGGAGCAGATGGGGGGGATGGTGGTGGGGCTATCCCAGCTCTCATTGGCTGAGCTGTCAATCAATCAATCAATCAATCAATCAATCAATCAATCAATCAATCAATCAATCACACAATAGGCAGTGCTAACCCAGCCCCTGTTTGGGTGACCAACCAGAAGTCTCACCTGGCAGGATGCCCACAAAGGGCCCATGGGCTTAAAAGATGGAGCAGGAGCTCAGTCCCTGGTCTGGACCCTGCCTTTTTTCTGGGGATTCTGTCTCACCCATTCTGGAGCCCTGGGAGCTGGTAGCTCTCTGTGTGTCTTTCTATAGATCTTCTGTGTTTCTCTCTTTCTTTTCTAATCCTCTTTACCTGGAACATTTTTGGCTAACTTAACATCCGAAGGATTTAAAGGTTTCTAGGTTAAATGGGTAAGTTAGTGAAGTTAATGCTATGATTAGTGTTTTATGTTGAATTGGATGCTGTATTAAATGCTTTGCCAAAGTTTGCCGTGGTTTTCTGTATTTTGCCAGTAAATTTTGTGTCATTTTGACCTGTTGAGAATATCTGGTTGGTGTTTCTCCTGTGCACCAAACTGGAGTCAAGGACCGTTGGTTACCCCCAGCATTTGAGTGTTCTGGGGTGTTACAGCCCCACAGTGTCACAGTGGCCCCTGGGTTCCATGAGGATCTGGAGGGTCACACAGGTTTATGGCATTTGTCCTTCCTCCCCCTCACATCCCACTGCCCCACAAAGAGCCCCGAGGCACCCGGGAGGGACAGGCCCTGCTGTGCCAGGCCTGGGCTCAGGGCTGGGCCTTTCTGCTTCCTCCAAGCAGCCCAGGGCTTTCTCAGCATTGCAGTTCCCTGCTCACAGCCTTTGGCTCCCTGCAATCCTGGCACAGCTCAAGGATCTGCTCTCACGAGTCCCTGGGGAGGCTTTGGCAGTCCCTGGGGAGGCTTTGGCAGTCCCTGCCCTCCGTGGGGCCTATTGGTGCTCCAAGGGACTTGGAGTTTGGCTTCTGACTCCTTGAGCAACTTCTTCATCCTTCTCTCAGTGCCTGAGGGTCCTGGACTCAGCCCCAAATGCACCGTGGGGCTCCTTAAAATATAGAAAGCCCTCAGGAGCTCCTTGTCTTCCTTCAATTGTTTTCAAGTCTCCAGGGCTTATGCAGCTGATTGGAGTCAGCTTGGAGTTCTGTTAAGGAGGAAGTTTTCAGAGTGCACCTCATGATTTTTGTTCTTGATCAATGGAATATTTTTTTGTTTTCCTGTTCAAAGAAGAGGTGACAGAAGCATTCCCCAAGTGATCTTGATGCTCAGTATCTCCTTAGGAGGTCTGGGCACAGAGAAGAATGAGCCCCTTGCAGGCTGACCCTGTTTGGACAAGCTGCTCCTCACCCCCAACCTCAGCATGTCTGACATCGCCCACCTGGCACTGACATCCCTGTTCCCTGCATCAGAACCTTGTCCCTGAGCTCTGCAGCTGCGTGTCCCAGCCCACTGCACCATGTCCCACCTGCTCTCCTCAGGGCTCTGCCTGCACACAGGCCCAGGAGAAGTTTTCCTGTTTGGAAGGAAAGGATGGAAAAGCCTGAGCAGGTTTCCTGAGCAACAAACCCCACTCAGGAACCCCATGCTCAGTACAGGCTGCCTGGAATGATGTCACCTTTCTACAAGGGACAGTGCGACCAGGAATGATCTCTGTGAGCAGAATTCTCTTGAGTCTTTCAGCTGAATTCTCTGTCCTTGTCCTTTCCCTGGGTCTCTGTTGCAGATGGAAGCTGCTGGTGCCATTCTCAGCTTTAAGCCCTCTTTTGATGCAAGCAGATGTTCCCAGGTGTGTTCAGCAGGTGTTGCTCAGTGTTTATGCAAAGCTTTTGTATCCTCATGGAATCAAGGAGACCCCTGTGACTCTGCAAGGCCTCATGGAACCAAGGGTCCATTGTTACATCAGGGATTCAAGGAGACCATGGTGACACTATGGAACTTCATGGAAAAATCAGTCCACTCTGACACAGTGGGGCCTCATGGAGCCAAGGGTCCTTTGTGGCCCAGCAGGGCCTCGCTGGAACCAAGGGGACCATTGTGACAGAGCAGGGCCTGATGGAACCATGGAGAGCATTGTGACACTAAGGAAACTCATGTAACCAAGGTGACCACTGGGACACTATGGAAGCTCATGGAAACAAAGCTCCATTACAGCACAGGAGAATCCAGGCAACCATGTTCCGCTATGGAGTCTCATGGAACCAAGGGGCCATTGTGACGTTGTGGGGCCCCATGGAACCAATTGTCCATTATGACAATGTGGATCCAAGGAGATCATGGTGACACTACAGAATCTCATGGATCCAAGGGGCCACTGGGGCAGTGTAAGGCTGAATGGAACCAAGGAGACCATCGTGACACTGTGGGCTGCATTGGAACAAAGGACATTGTTGATAGTACAGAAGCTCGTTGTTATGCATGAACCCTTTTAAGACTTTCGCATCATCTTTCATCAAGTATCAAAGCTGCTGTGTTTTTGTGAAGTATTATTCTAACTAAAATATAGAGTTGACAGACTCCTTTATTTTAGATGGTTGTGAAGGTGTTTTGGGAGTGTTTGGGTGGTTTTGGGAGCTGTAGTTTGGTGTTATTTGTTTTGTACCTTGTAAGAGTGAACATGGGATCCTGGGTTTTGCAGGCGGTTTTCTGAGAGCATGCTTCCAGATAAAATCAATTCCCACGGCACACAATGGGCTGCAGCAACCCTAGAAGCTCACGAGCCATTGGCTGAGAACTGCTTGGAGAGTGCATAACCAATCACCGTGGGACAAGTAAGCAGAACTGGGAGTGAACAGGGGCGGAGACTCCCTGTATATCCCAAGCCGAAATGTTCAGCTCTTTCTCTTTTTTCGTCGGACTAGCCACGAGGGAGCTTCGGTGCTGCTCAGGCCGTTTTCCAACCACACTTTTTCAAGCAACCAGCACCGAAAGAAAGCTTTGCCCGGGTTTGTAATAGCCTAACTGGCTGAAAAAAAGTGTCTCTGCTCGAAGGGATCTCGGACTTCAATTTTATCTAATTTTTCGGGGTTTTTTTTTTGGGTTCCATTTTTTTAAATTTAATTGTTAAATAAACCGTTTTTATTTAATTTAACATCCGAAACTATCCTATTTTTATAACAATTTTCTGGGGGCTCGTGCCGGGATCCACATTTTTTGGATCCACAACCCAGATTTTATGATTTTTTGAACTTTTTTCCTGGATTGTGCACCCAAAATCCTGTGGATCAATCCTTCGCAGAGGAGAACACCCAGCATAAAGCTTTTGGTAAGGCCTGTTCCCTTTTCTAGGGCAAATTTGTTAGGGATTTGTTATTTTTAATTTTTATTTTAAAATCTTTATTTTTGGTGACCCTTCAGTAGAACTTACTGTGTGCATGTGTGTATGTGTGTGCCTGTGTGTGCCTGAGTATGCCTGCGTTAGTGAAGTAAGGTCAAAATAAGTAAAAACTAAGGCAGAAACTTCTCCCACGGGGCATAGAGGGAGAAGCAAGAAAGCCGGGAGTTTTGAAAATTGGAAGGGCAACACCTGTACATAGGGGAGTTCTGAGTAGCTTCTAAAATTTCTATTACTGACTGCCCCAAATATCTCTGTGTTTTGTTCCGGAATATTGTACTTGCATTTTGTATTTTTGTGCTTGTATCTGTTACATTGTATGTGTGAGTTACTCGCAGTTTGTATTTTGTGGTCTGTTTTGTCTTCTACTTTTATTCTTAGTGTTGCTGCAGATTGTCTGTATATGTGGATTATTTTAACATTTTTCCTAGTAGTGCTGTGTGCTAGAATCCCTGTTTGGTGTTTTGCAAGTGTGATTGTGGTTATTTTCTTAATTTTTACCACTAATTAAGGCTCTAAGCAGTTTTTTTCTCTCAGCACATGCAGCCTCCATTTTAAATTGGCCGCCACGTGTTTCTCCTATCTCCACGTGGCTGAGGCAGGGGGCGTCGCCATTTTGCTCGCTTGTCTCTTCCGGCTCGCTCACCGGAAGGGACACACCCCCCCCCCCCTCCGAGTTTCTTTCCTAGTGACTAAAAACGGAAGGAGTTCTTCTCCTTTCCGGCTAGTCCTCCATTTTTTTTGTTTTTGTTTTTGTTTCAGTTCCCACGCTAAACTCCATTAACATTACAGCTCTCACTATTAATTATTATTGTAATTAAAAAGCATTACAACTTATTAATATAACATTGCTAATTAAATCTAAAGATTAACATTACAGCTCTCACTATTAATTATTATTGTAATTAAAAGGCATTACAACTTACTAATATAATACTGTGATTGATTTAAAATGGGACAATATTGTAGCAAGAAACAGAATCCTATTAAGAAATACGGCATATTCCCAGACAGTCCTTTGGGACAAATGTTAACAAACTGGGAAAACAATACATTAACATCAGAAAAAGATCAACGTAAAATGATACATTATTGTATGTTTAAATGGCCAAAGCGAAAAATTCGTAGAGATAAAGGAGGTCTGTTCTGGCCAAAACAAGGCTCCTCTGAGCTGTGGATATGCAAAGCTCTTTATAGCTATGTGCAGTATAAATTCTCTCAAAATTCAGAAGAACTGCAATATGCTGAAATATGGCTTAAATATTGGATAACTGAAAAAGAACAAAAAACCCAAATTTTACCTTTACAAAAAACAAATACTCTAAAAGAAAAAGAAAATAATAAAGTCAAGCAAAAGTCCCTTTTTAATCAAAGTGGGATCCATTAGAGATTCTACCTGTTCCAGCTACTATTGAACCTCCAAGAAACCAAGCTGTGGAGGATGGTACATCTTCAGACGAGGATAATTCAGTGCAAATTAACCAAGCAATTGCAATTAATCCTAATAACCAGACATCTCCTCTCCCATCAGCACCCCCGGAAATTCCTTCTAGTGCAGAAGGCCCAGCTTTCCACACTAGAAAGAAAGGTATCCAAATTCCAGAATGTACAACCTGTGCCTGTGCTCCAAAATTATTGCCTTTGAGAGAAGTTCCAATGGGAGGAGCTCAGGGTGGTATTGGTTATGTTTCTGTTCCTCTAACTTCTATAGAAGTAAGAGACTTTAAAAAAGAGATGAAAAATCTATTAACAGATCCAATTGGCCTCTCTGAGCAAGTTGATCAATTCTTAGGCCCGAATATTTACACATGGAAAGAACTGCATGCTATTATGCAAACCCTCTTCTCCCCTGAAGAGAGGCAGATGATAAGAACAGCAGGTGTAAATATCTGGGACTGTGAAAACAATGCAGGGCCAATAGGGGAGCACAAGATTCCCCTAATTGATCCGAACTGGGATGCCAATACAAATGAAGGGAGAAGGAACATGTCTGATTATCGGACATTAATTATAAGAGGAATAAGAGAGGCAGTGCCTCGAGTTAATAATATGAAAAAGGCATTTTGTGGGGAGCAGGAAAAGGATGAGTCCCCCACAGCCTGGATTACCCGTCTGAGAAATAACATCCGCTTGCATTCTGAAATCGATTTAGAAAGCGAAGGAGGCCAAACTATGTTAAAAGTGCACTTTGTGCTACATTCCTGGCCTGACATAAGAAAGAAATTAGAGAAATTAGAAAAATGGCCTGAAAGGAACATTGGGGAACTGTTAGAGGAAGCTCAGAGAGTTTATGTTCGTAGAGATGAGGAAAAATTGAAAGCAAAAGCAAAAATGATGAGAACTGAAATAACTGGAGAATCAAAAGAAACCCCTATTGAAAAACAGCCAAACAATCCAACTGAAACAGACCAACAGAGGCCCCCTCGCCCACAATGTGTATACTGTGGGAAAGAAGGGCACAGACAATTATATTGTTTAAAACGCTTAAAAGACATCGGAGTTTTTGAGATGGAAGGGGTCCGCCCTATGAACGAATAGGGACGTCGAGGGCTCTTCCTCCTGGGAAAGCAAAACCATCCCAGAGAGCCCTTGGTAAACCTTAAATTAGGTCCCCAGGAGGAATCCATAGAATTTCTTGTAGATACAGGCGCTGAAAGGACCTGTGTTTTCAAGAAACCTATGGGATGCAAATTGAGCAATGATTTTATTAACATTACAGGGGCGAAAGGGGAAACCTTTTCAGTCCCTGTTTTAAAAAATATCACTATTACTGAAAATGGAAAAACAATCACAGGAGATGTATTATTTGTTCCACAAGCTGGATGTAATCTGTTGGGGAGAGATTTTCAAATTCCTTTGAAAATTGGTGTTGTACCATCTAAAGATCACATGAAAGTTAAACTTTTCCCTCTTTCTCTTACTGATGAGCAGGACATTAATCCTATGGTTTGGGCAAAACCAGGGAACCGAGGAAAGCTTGACATCACACCAATCACAGTCAAGCTGCTTCCCTCTGCTAAACCAGTAAAGCTACCTCAATACCCTCTGACCAAACAGCGTCGAGAAGGGCTCCAACCGGTAATCCAAGAGCTGCTGAAAGACAATATCCTGGAGGCATGTAAGTCTGCATACAACACACCTATTCTGGCAATTCCAAAGCCGGATAAAACCTACAGATTAGTGCAAGATTTGAGAGAAATTAACAAACTGGTACAAGCTAAGTATCCCATTGTTCAAAATCCGTACAATCTGTTAAGTAAATTGTCTCCTAAACATGCCTGGTTTTCTGTTATAGACCTAAAAGATGCCTTTTGGGCATGCCCTTTGAACACTAATTCTAGAGATCTTTTTGCTTTCACATGGGAAGACCCTAACACAGGGAGGAAACAGCAACTCCGGTGGACAAGACTTCCCCAAGGCTACACAGAATCACCTACACTCTTTGGGCAGGCCCTTGAGGAACTCCTGACTTCCTTCTCTCCACCACCTGGAATCCAGGTAATTCAGTATGTGGATGACCTGCTTCTAGCAGGGGAACGAGAGTCCACAGTCAGATTGGCTACCATAAAATTACTGAAGTTTCTAGGGGAGAAAGGCTTAAGAGTGTCAAAATCTAAATTACAATTTGTACAGCCAGAGGTGAAATATTTAGGCCATCTGATCAAACAAGGAACAAAGAGCTTGTGTCCTGAAAGGATACAAGGAATTCTAAATTTAAAAGCACCAAAACCAAAAAAGGAGGTTAGACAAATTCTAGGGTTAATTGGCTATTGTCATATGTGGATTGATCAATACATGCAAAATGCAAAATTTTTATATGAAAAACTAGTTGAACCAGAACCAGTAAACTGGACACAAGAAGATGACACTAAGCTGGCAGAATTAAAATCCAAACTAATCAGAGCACCTGTCCTAAGCCTTCCCTCCTTAGAAAAACCTTTTGATCTATATGTCAATGTGGAGAGAGGAACTGCTTACGGGGTCCTAGCCCAGGAGTGGGGAGGAATTCGAAAACCAGTAGCCTTTTTGTCCAAAATGCTAGATCCAGTGTCCAAAGGGTGGCCAAATTGCATCCAGGCTATTGCTGCAGCAGCTCTATTAGTACAGGAGACCCAGAAACTTATATTTGGGGGAAAACTTACCATACATATACCACATTCCATCAAAACTGTCCTAACTAACAAAGCTAATGAGTGGATTTCTGACCCACGCCTAATTCAGTATGAATCTATCCTAATGAATACAGAAAATCTAATACTAACCACAAACTCCAGCATTAACCCGGCACAATTCTTATATGGAATACATACTGATGAGATTGTGCACGACTGTGTAAATATCATTGATTTGCAAACAAAAGTTCGGGAAGACCTGCAAGACTGCCCTCTTGGAGCCGCAGAAATTCTATTTGTTGACGGCTCTTCAAGATTTCTAGGAGGGAAGCGCTGTTCTGGCTATGCTATAGTAGACGGACACAGCATGCAAACAGTTGAGCAGGGGAAGCTTCCCTCAAAATGGTCAGCACAAGTGTGTGAGTTATATGCTTTGGAAAAAGCCCTAATAAGGCTAGCTGGGAAAGTTGGGACGATTTTTACTGATTCTAGGTATGCCTTTGGTGTAGTACACACCTTTGGTAAAATATGGGCAGAGAGAGGCTTTCTAAACACCAAAGGAAAAGATCTGATCCACAAAGAACTTATTTTAAATATCCTAAAAGCCCTAAAATTACCCCAAGAAATTTCTGTGGTACACATTAGAGGACATCAGAAAGGAAACACTATAGAAGCCAGAGGAAATAATCTAGCTGACCTGGCAGCAAAGGAAGCTGCACAGAGTGGGAAAGAGGTTAAAATTATGGAAATTAAAGCAAACACTGAACAATCACTACCAATTCCCATGTTCACTCCACGAGATGAAGAAAAAATAAGATCACTAGGGGGAAAACAAAATCCAAATGGAAAATGGTACTTACCTGATGGACGTCAAATTCTAAATAAGAATCTGACCCGAGAAATTCTATTAAAAATACACCAGAATACCCACTGGGGCTCGAAAGCCCTAGTGGATCACTTCCTCCGGACCTTTGGATGCCTAGGAGTATGTGAATTGGCAAACCAAATTACTCGTGACTGCATAATTTGTCAAAAAGTTAACAAAAAGACTATGAGAAAATCTGCACATGGGGGAATCGAATTAGCTATCAGACCATTCCAAAGCGTGCAAATAGATTTCACTGAACTGCCCCCAGTGCAAAGGTGGAAATATTTACTGGTTATAGTAGATCATTTTACTCACTGGGTGGAAGCCATTCCCACAGCCAATTGTACAGCTCACACAGTGAGTAAAGCACTTTTAGAACAAATTATCCCTAGGTATGGCATGGTACACAGAATTGATTCTGATAGAGGCACGCACTTTTCATCTCTTGTTTTGCAAAACCTAGTGCATCAATTAGGTATAAATTGGAAACTTCATACGCCGTGGCACCCCCAGAGCTCCGGAAAAGTAGAAAGAATGAATCAAACATTGAAAAACACGCTTACAAAACTGATGTTAGAAACTAAATGGAATTGGGTTAAATGCTTACCTTTAGCACTCCATCGCATTCGAACACAACCACGATCAGACCTCAATCTATCCCCCTATGAAATGTTATATGGGATGCCTTATTTAATAACGCAGCAGGAGATTGATGCAAAGGAATGCGGAAATTTAAATGTCCAAAATTACATTCAAATTATCTCAAATAATCTAAAGGATATAAGAGAGAGAGGTCTGTTGCCACAAACAGCACCCCTCGACTTTTATATCCACAAAATCTCATCTGGGGACTGGGTATTAATTAAAAGCTGGAAAGGACAGTCACTAACACCGAAATGGGAAGGTCCTTTTCAAGTCCAGATAACAACGGAGACAGCTGTGAGGACGCTAGAAAAAGGGTGGACTCACGCCAGCCGAGTCAAGGGACCAGTGAAGGCACCAGAAGACATCGAGAAAGATCAACAATCATCTCCACCTTAAGGACTTTTTCCCACAATCTGTATTTCTAAGACTGTGTTAAAAGTTTAATGCTGTTATTTTTCAGGTTAAACCAGTGAAGTTGTAAATAATGTTCTTTAAGGTTAAGAATAGTATTGTAATAGTATTTATTTAAGTACATACCTCAAGTTCCAGTATCTTAAATCCTTATCCAACATATCTCTCATCCCGGATAAATGTTTAGGGAAAACAAATTTACAATTAGCAAATTCTATCGAGCACCAAGGCCACCATTAGGGAAGCCTTTCACTAGGATTCGTATTCCAGTTTGCACCACAAAGCAAGGGCCCTCAGAAGAAGGACCAAAGTCGTCAAGGAAGATGACAGCCGGAGAAGGGGCAGGTAACCAGCCTGTAGCTTGCAGCATGAGATCTGCAGAATACACCAGGCAGAAGAAACCCCCCTTGGAAACCGGATCCTGTCACTGCTGTTTACACTTTGGATCCTGAGGGTGCCCTCTGCAGCAGCGAAAGAACCCAGGTGCAACAAATGTTACCGGACAGTATATGAATCCCAGGGAAACACTTTCAGATTAAAACACTCCTTCCGAGCACACATGATTGTTAATCCCTTTTACTACAACATTTCCACACTAGCCGTGTGCTCAGAACGAGGAACAAAATATTGGATTGGAGAAAATATAGGAACTCACACACAAAGAACACAGGGAGAATGCCCTAACCAACCCATTATTTTCTAACCAAAATTTGTTTATTAATCTGGCAGAGAAAATTAGTAAACAACTAAATTTAACCAATTGCTAGGTCTGTGGAGGAACCCTTAAATCAAAAATATGGCCTTGGCGAGGAGTCAGTGTGGAGCCCCTCGAGCTTTTAAAATTAAATTATCTAGACTCCCAGACCCGAAAGGACAATGATGAATGGATTTTAAGCAATACCATTATCAGAGATGAGTGTATATGGAGGAGGGGTAAAAAGTACCTCACACCTGTAAGTAATACATATCAGAAACAAATACCTCGTCAAGAGGAAGTGAGTACATTTCTTTAATGCGAAAGTCTTCTCTGCTGCACAAATAAGAAAAGGGGGGATTTTGTTATGCATGAACCCTTTTAAGACTTTCGCATCACCTTTCATCAAGTATCAAAGCTGCTATATTTTTATGAAATATTATTCTAACTAAAATATAGAATTAACAAACTCTTTTATTTTAGATAGTTAAGAAAATGTTTTAAGAGTGTTTAAGTAGTTTTAAGAGCTGTAGTTTAGTGTTATTTGTCTTAGACCTTATAAGCATAAGCATAAGATCCTGGGTTTTGCAGCCGGTTTTCTGAGAGCATGCTTCCAGATAAAATCAATTCCCGCGGCAGACAATGGGCTGCAGCAACCCTAGAAACTCACGAGCCATTAGCTAAGAACTGCTTGGAGAGTGCATAACCAATCACCGTGGGACAAGTAAGCAGAACTGGGAGTGAACAGGGGCGGAGACTCCCTGTATATCCCAAGCCGAAATTTTCAGCTCTTTCTCTTTTTTCGTCGGACTAGCCACGAGGGAGCTTCGGTGCTGCTCAGGCCGTTTTCCAACCACGCTTTTTCAAGCAACCAGCACCGAAAGAAAGCTTTGCCCGGGTTTGTAATAGCCTAACTGGCTGAAAAAAAGTGTCTCTGCTCGAAGGGATCTCGGACTTCAATTTTATCTAATTTTTCGGGGTTTTTTTTGACTTCCATTTTTTTAATTTAATTGTTAAATAAACCGTTTTTATTTAATTTAACATCCGAAACTATCCTATTTTTATAACAACCAAGATCCCTTGGGGAAAGCTTCTGCCACCTCTTCTCTGAACTGGAAAACAAAAACATAGTCAGTTGATTAAAAAAAACCAAAAATCATGAGGTGCACTTTGAAATGTCCCTCGTTAACAGAACTCCAAACTGACTCCAATCAGCTGCACAAGCCCTGGAGACTTGAAGACAATTGAAGGAAGACAAGGAGCTCCTGAGGGCTTTCTGTATTTTAAGGAGCCCCACGGTGCATTTGGGGCTGAGTCCAGGACCCTCAGGCACTGAGAGAAGGATGAAGAAGCTGGTCAAGGAGTCAGAAGCCAAACTCCAAGTCCCTTGGAGCACCAATGGGCCCCACTGAGGGCAGGGACTGCCAAAGCCTCCCCAGGGACTCGTGAGAGCAGATCCTTGAGCTGTGCCAGGATTGCAGGGAGCCAAAGGCTCTGAGCAGGGAACTGCAATGCTGAGAAAGCCCTGGGCTGCTTGGAGGAAGCAGCAAGGCCCAGCCCTGAGCCCAGGCCTGGCACAGCAGGGCCTGTTCTCGTCAGCCATTCAGGTGTAGGGAGGGACTTCCTCAGTTTTTATTTTATTTTGCTTGATTTTGGTTGGGTTCTTTTTTTTTTTTAATTTTTCTTTTTCTTTCTTTTTTGTTGGTTGGTTGGTGGCTTTTTTGGTTTTTTTTAGTTTTATTTGGTTATTTTTGGGGGTTTTTTTTCAGTAATGGTCTCCAAACGACCAAAAGCTACAGCCAGTAAAAGTGCACCAGCCCAAGCAGAACCCTCCAAGAAGGACACATCTGCCCAGACCCCTTCCTGCAAGGAGTGTCTGAGCCTGTCAGGAGTACCAGGGGATGGTGCAAAAGAGGCCTGCGTGCGGTGCCAACAGGTGAATGATCTGCTCTGTCTGCTGGCCGAGCTAAAGGAGGAAGTAGGAAGACTAAGGAGTATTAGGGAAAGGGAAAGGGAGATGGACCTGTGGAGTTTCACCCTTCCCTCCCTGAGAGAAGCCAGCCAGGAGTCAGAGGACTCCCATGCCTCCTACCAGCAGGCAGGAGGAGACCTGGTGGATGAAGGGGAGTGGAAATGGGTCCCTCCTCGGGGAGTTAATAAAAATTCCTCCCGACCCCCATCACCTACCCAGGTGCCCCTTCAGAACAGGTATGAGGCCCTGGATGAGGAGGGGCAGCCAGATGGCATCAAAGAAAATCATCAGCCCGGAGAGGCTCCCAGTGACACTTCCTCTGTCAGACGGGTCACTGCCTCTAGCATTAACAACAAAAGAAGGGTAGTGGCAGTGGGTGAGTCCCTTCTGAGGGGAACAGAGGGCCCCGTGTGCCGACCAGACCCATCCCACAGGGAGCTCTGCTGCCTCCCTGGGGCCCGGGTACGGGATGTCACCAGGAGACTCCCTGGGCTGATTCAGCCCTCTGATTATTACCCACTGCTGGTTGTCCAGGCTGCCAGTGATGAGGTTGAAAAGAAGAGCACCAGGGCAATTCAA
This sequence comes from Monarcha castaneiventris obscurior, assembly GCA_026261815.1. NCBI lineage: Eukaryota > Metazoa > Chordata > Aves > Passeriformes > Monarchidae > Monarcha > Monarcha castaneiventris. Next base: position 148,691 of record JAMPIT010000361.1, on the reverse strand, counting down.
AGGGACTTCAGGGCTCTGGGTTGAGTGGTTGATGGGGCAGGAGCACAGGTGGTGGTGTGCTCAGTCCCTTCAGTGGCAGGGACAAACGAAGGAAGGAACAGGAGACCCCACATTATCAGCAAGTGGCTCGAGGGCTGGTGCCATCAGCAGAACTTTGGGTTCTTTGATCATGGGACAACTTTTACAGCTCCTGGACTGCTGGAGCCAGATGGGCTCCACCTGTCTAACAAGGGCAGAAGGATTCTAGCCCATGAATTGGTGGGACTCATTGAGAGGGCTTTAAACCAGGTTTGGAGGGCAAGGGGATGCAGCCAGGCTCTCCAGAAACAAGCCCAGGGTGGTGAGCCAGAGTCAGGGGTGAAGTCAGTAGCCCAGCTGAAGTGCATGTGCACTAACACACACAGCACAGGTAACAAACAAGAGGAGCTGGAAGCCGTGGTACAGCAGCAAAGCTGTGCCGTAGTCGCCATCACAGAAACGTGGTGGGATGGCTCGCGTGACTGGAGCGCTGCAGGGGATGGCTACAAGCTCTTGAGAAGAGACAGGAGAGGGAGAAGAGGTGGAGGGGTGGCTCTGGATATTAGGGAGGCTCTCGATGCCATGGAAGTTGAGATTAATGATGATAAAGTCGAGTGCCTGTGGGTAAGAACCAGGGGGAGGCCAAGAAGGCCGACATCCTGGTGGGAGTCTGTTACAGACCACCCAGCCAGGATGAAGAGGTGGATGAATTATTCCAAAAGCAGCTGGACGATGTTTCAGGGTCACCAGCCCTTGTTCTTGTAGGAGACTTTAACCTGCCAGACATCTGCTGGGGACTCAACGCAGCAGAGAAGAGGCAGTCCAGGAGGTTCTTAGAGCGTGTGGAGGACAACTTCTTGTCCCAGCTGGTGAGCGAGCCTACCAGGGCAGGGACTACGCCAGACCTGCTGCTCACAAACAGAGAAGGGCTGGTGGGACATGTGGTGGTTGGAGGCCGTCTGGGGCACAGTGACCATGAAATAATCAAGTTCTCAATATTGGGTGAAACAAGGAGGGGTATCAACGAAACTTCCACACTGGAGGTCCGGAGGGCAGACTTTGGCCTATTCAAGAGACTTATTCAGAGAGTTCCTTGGGAAGCAGCCCTTAAAAACAGAGGGGTCCAGGAAGGATGGAAGTGCTTCAAAACAGAAATCTTGAAGGTGCAGGAACAGACTGTCCCTGTGTGCTGAAAGATGAGCCAACAAGGTAAATGACCGGCCTGGATAGGCAAGGAGCTTTTGAAGGAACTAAGGGAAAAAAAGAGGGTGCATCACCTTTGGAAGGAGGGTCAGGTATCTCAGGAAATGCTTAAGGGAGTTGCCAGGTCAGGTAGGAAAAGAATTAGAGAGGCAGAAGACCAGTTAGAACTCAGTCTGGCCACTTCTGTGAAGGACAATAAAACTATTTTTATAAACACATTAATTGCAAAGGAGGGGCAAGGAGAATCTCCATTCTCTATTAGATGTGGGAGAGAATTTAGTAACTAAAGATGAGGAAAAGGCTGAGGTACTTAACCCCTACATTGCCTCAGTTGTCAACAATAAGACAGGTCATCCCCAGGACAAGTGGCCTCCTGGGCTGGTAGATGGGGACAGGGAGCAGAACAGCCCCTGGAATCCAGGAGGAAGCAGCTGCTGACCTGCTGAGCCACTCCGATGCTCACAGCTGTCTCTGGGACCAGATGGGATCCATCCTAGGGGGATGAGGGAGCTGGTGGATGAGCTCCCCAAGCTGCTCTCCATCATTTACCATCAGTCCTGGCTCACCAGGGAGCTCCCAGAGGACTGGAGGTGCCAATGTGACCCCAACCACAAGAAGGGCTGGAAGGAGGATCTGGGGAGCTCCAGGCCTGTCAGCCTGACCTCGGTGCCCGGCAAGGTTATGGAACAGATCACCCTGAGTGCCATCACATGGCACCTACAGGATGGCCGAGGGATCAGACCCAGCCAGCGTGGATTTCAATGTCTTCAGTGACGATCTGGATGAGGGGATTGAGTCCTCCATCAGCAAATCTGCAGATGACACCAAGCTGTGTGTGAGTGTGGATCTGTGGAGGGTAGGAGGGCTCTGCACAGGGACCTGGACAGGCTGGATCCAGGGGCCAAATCCAACAATGTGAGCTTCAACAAGACCAAGTGCCAGGTCCCACACTTTGGTCACAACAACCCCTGCAGCGCTACAGGCTGGGGACAGAGTGGCTGGACAGGGGCCAGGCAGAAAGGGACCTGGGGGCACTGATGGACACCAGGCTGGACATGAGCCAGCAGTGTGCCCACGTGGCCAAGAAGGCCAATGGCTCCTGGCCTGGATCAGGAATGGTGTGGCCAGCAGGACCAGGGCGGGGATTCTTCCCCTGGACTCAGCACTGGTGAGGCCGCACCTCAAGTGTTGTGTCCAGTTCTGGGCCCCCCAGTTTAGGAAGGACATTGAGGGGCTGGAGCGTGTCCAGAGAAAGGCACCAAGGCTGGTGAGGGGTCTGGGACACAAGTGCTGTGAGGAGCGGCTGAGGGAGCTGGGGTTGTTTATCCTGGAGAAGAGGAGGCTCAGGGGACACAAGGAGGTTTAAGGGCACAGGTTGGGGTTGATGATCTCCAAGGTCTTTTCCAGCCTGGTTGGTTCTGGGATTCTCTGAAACCACCCTTGAAGCAGCTGCAGGATGAACCCTGGGCCTCCTCTTCAGAAGGTCCAGAAGCCCCTGGCCCTCAGCTTCCCCACACAGGCCCCAAAGCCCCTCCTGTCAGTCCTGCAGAGCCTCTCCAGCTCCTCCTCACTGGCCCACAACAGGGAGCCCCACACCCAGACACAGCAGCCCAGATGTGCCCCCCTGGCCTGTGGTGCCTCTGGCAAGGGAAGAGCACGAGGCACTGCAGGGCCCTGCAGACAATTCCTGAAGCACTTGTGGGATGATCCTGCTCCCCAAGGGACGTTCCCATGGTGCCAAGGCAGGAACTGAAATGGGGAGTGGGGCCAGAGAAGAAAGGGCAAACAGGGATGGGCTGTTTGCAAGGGAGGGGACGAGGATGGGCAAGAAGAAGAAATGTGGAGCAGGAAAGAGGAAAGAAAGCAAAGGTGAAGCAAAGGAAATGCTCAGGGCTGTTTGGGGGTGGCTGCCAGGCAGCCCTGGCTCTGAGCAACAATGTCTGCAGTGGGACAGCAAACTCCCAGCTCATGGAACAAACTTTCTGGCTGACTTCAGAGGCCACGGCCAAGCTGAGTGGTTTCCCTGCCGTCCCGCAGCCCTTGCTGGCCCCAGGGGCTGATGGCATTTGTGCTCACTCAGCTTCATCTCCCCACAGCAACAGCGTGGGGGTGCTGAGGCCTGGGCTGTGCAATGCAAACAGGGGCTCCTGAGGCAGTGCTGCCGTGTCTCTGCCTGCAAGGATGCAGCCCCTCTCTGAGCTGGGGAGAGGCCAGGGCTGCACAGGGGGGATGTTGCTGGCAGCTGCATGAGGCCGCTCTGGGACGCTGCCCTGGGCTGTCCAGCGCAGGGGGGATGGATCAGCCCCTGCTCTGCTGCTCCTTCCCGGCTCCCCCAGGGACCTTGCAGAGCACCAGCCATGCTGTTTGCCCCCACCCTGCCCACGGCCACCCTGGGGCTGCTCACGGGGCTTTTCTCTGCTCAGCACTGGCCTGGGCGTGTTCTTGAGAGAGCCTGGGCAAGGAGCCTCGAGCCCCCAGGCCCTGCCCTGAGGCGTCAGCGCTGCCCCAGCAGTGCCCATGGCCTGGCCCTGCTGCAGCCCTGGCACTGCCAGCCCAGGGCTGGGAGCCAGCCCGAGAGCACTCAGGCCCTGCAGCAACACGAGGGCCAGGAGGGCAGCGGGGCAGTGCCACGGGAGCAGCACTGGCAACACCAAGGGCTGCTGCTCCTGGGCACAGCTGCTGTGCCAGCCCTGATCTGCCCCCAGCTCTGCACACAGACATTGCTGCTGCAGCTCCAGAGAGGGGAACTAATACGGGATCTCTGCTGGAAACTTTGTTGGGAGATCCTTTATTTCCTTTAAAGGCACTGAGAGCACAGCTCATCACTGACACAGTCTGGGGCCACAGGCAAGGTGGAGAGAAACAAAATGAGAAATGGAAGAAATAATGGCCTTCCTTTGTGGACAATGTTAAATAACTAAAAAGTGAGAAAATAACCCCAGAACTAAACCAACGAGAACTATCAAAGACAAGTTTTATTATAAGTGATTTGCAGAAATTTGCCAGCAGTTTAATGTTTCTGAAACTGTCCAGTCATCAGTGTCCATACTTCAGCCTTGAGCTCCTGGTTCCTCAGGCTGTAGATGAGGGGGTTCAGGGCTGGAGGCACCACCGAGTACAGAACTGACAGGGCCAGATCCAGGGATGGGGACGAGATGGAGGGGGGCTTCAGGTAGGAAAAAAAGGCAGTGCTGACAAACAGGGAGACCACGGCCAGGTGAGGGAGGCACGTGGAAAAGGCTTTGTGCTGTCCCTGCTCAGAGGGGATCCGCAGCACAACCCTGAAGATCTGCACATAGGAGAAAACCATGAACACAAAACAGCCAAAGGCTAAACAGACAGCAACCAAAGAAATCCCAATTTTTCTGAAGTAGGAATGAGAGCAGGAGAGTTTGAGGATCTGTGGGACTTCACAAAAGAACTGGCCCAGGGCATTGCCCTGGCACAGGGGCAGGGAAAATGTATTGGCTGTCTGCAGCAGAGCAGTGAGAAAGCCACTGGCCCAGGCAGCTGCTGCCATGTGGGCACAAGCTCTGCTGCCCAGGAGGGTCCCGTAGTGCAGGGGTTTGCAGATGGACACGTAGCGGTCGTAGCACATGATGGTCAGGAGGGAAAACTCTGCTGAGATGAAGAACACAAAGAAAAACAGCTGAGCAGCACATCCTGAGTAGGAGATGTGCCTGGTGCCCCAGAGGGAATTGTGCATGGCTTTGGGGACAGTGGTGCAGATGCAGCCCAGGTCGGTGAGGGCCAGGTTGAGCAGGAAGAAGAACATGGGGGTGTGCAGGTGCTGGCCGCAGGCTACGGCGCTGATGATGAGGCCGTTGCCCAGGAGGGCAGCCAGGGAGATGCCCAGCAAGAGGCAGAAGTGCAGGAGCTGCAGCTGCCGCGTGTCTGCCAATGCCAGCAGGAGGAAGTGGCTGATGGAGCTGCTGTTGCACATTTGCTGCCTCTGGCCATGGGCACCTGTTCAGGGAGGAGACAGTGACAAGTCAGGGGACACTTTCCTGAGCGATGCCCAAGCCCTTTCTCCCAGCCCTGCCCCTGCCACTCTGTGCCACCCAATTTTCCTTTTCTCAGAGCCCTTCCTCAGCCCCGTGCCTGGAGCTCTGCTGGGATCTGGCCCCGTTGCTGTGATGAGCAGGGGCTGTGCCCATGGACACCGAGGAGTCAGCTCTGCTCTGCAGCACTGGGGCCATGGGACAGGGGGACAGGGGCCAGTCCTGGGGCTGGACTTCATCAGCCCAAACTGCTCCTGAGGCAGAGGAGCTGGGCAGCATCTCCTGTGCCAGGGCTAAGGAACAGTGACGGCCAAAGGCACTTTGAGAGGGTTTCCTGCTGTGCCCAGGGAGAGCAGAGAGAAGTGTGCAATGCAAGAGCTTTGGCTGTAACTCAGGGAAGGGTGAGGGGAGCTGCTCTGTCGCTCCATCTGTCCCCAGCTGCCCTTTCTGAGATCGAGGGCAGTCACTGTGTTTCCCAGAAAATCAGCCTGGCACAGCTGAGAGCAGAGGGACCCAGAGCAGAGCAAAGTGGCTCAGCCTTTCTCAGAGTCTCAGCCCCACTGCTGGCCAAGGACACTCCTGGCCCCCAGTGTCCCCTGGAAGGCAGCTCACAGCTTGGATGGCATCCCGAGGACACAGCCAGGCTCCTGTCCATGGCACTGCTGGAGGAGAGCCGGCTCATTGGCAGCCTCGCAGCCTGGCCTGCCCAGAGCTCCCCGGGCAGAGGGAGCTGGGACACCCCATTGCTGTGCTCAGCCTGCACAGGAGGAGCCCCAGGGCTGGGCCTGAGCCTGCAGCTGGAACTGCCATTCCCAGAGAGCCCGTCAGCAAGGGCAGGAGCAGCTGAGCAGGGCAAGGAGAGAGAGAGCCGGGCCCTGAGGAAAAGCCTTTCCCTGGCCAGCCCTGGCCAGCCCCTGGCAGGCAGCAGCAGGGCAGGACAGTGGCCCTCAGGCCCTGGTCAGCAGGGAACGGGCACAGGGCCGCAGAGATGCCCTTCATCTGTGCTGCTGCTCTGCCGGCCCAGGAGGGCACTGAGGGCCCCGAGCCCCCGGGCTGAGGGCTGTGCTGGCTGCCAGGGGACACCGGAGCTGTGCTGCTCAGGGCAGTGTCTGCACTGCAGGCCAGGCCCGGCAGCTGCCACATGTCCCCTGCAGCAGGGCTTCCCTCAGCACTGCCTCCCTCCCTCCCTGCCCACGGCTCTGCTGCTGGAGCTGGCCCAGCCGGGAGCTGTTCCTGTGGCCCGGGCTCCGTCCCTGCCAGGGCTGCCAGAGCCCAGCCCAGCCCCTGGGCCAGCTCTGCCCTGCAGCCGCTCGGGGCTGCAGGGATCAAAGAACAGCTCCCCCACGCCTGGGCACCATGGAAAGGTGATGCTGGATGCATCTGGAGGCTGCCGAGGTGCAGGCACTTGCTGAGGCTCCCAGGAATCCTCAGCGTGATGGTTGAAGAGCCTCAGCCCCTGCTCTGCCTGCACAGCTGAGTTTCCATTGCCACCAAGCTGAGCCAGGGACAAGTGGGAGCACAGACTGAGGAAAGCAGAGACTCAAGCAGGAAACCCCTGCCCTGAAGGAGCTCATGAAAAGCCCCCTCAGAAAGGAGCTGGGCATGAGCTGGAGCTCTGAGCAGCCCTGGCCCCCACAGCAGCCTCTCCACAGCAGCAGGACCTGGCCTGGCAGGAGTCACTCCTTGCAGCCACAGCTCCCCTCCAGCGCCCATGGGGAGCTGCCAGGCAGGCTGAGAGCTGCCCCTGGCAGGTGGCAGATGCCCTGGCCTGGCAAAGAGCCCTCAGGGCTGCAGGAGCTGCTCTGCAGGACAGCCCTGGGCACCCCTGGCTGCAGCCCCACCTTCCCAGCCTGCAGCCGGCCCTGGCAGCAGGAGCCGTCCTGCCCTGTCGCTCTGACGGTGCCCAGGGCAGCCCCGCTCTGCAGCACATCCTCCCCCAAACCAGAAACGGCAGCAGAGCCATCCTTACAGCCCTGGCAGCTGTGTCCTGGGTCAGCTTTAGAAGATCCCTGCAGCCAGAGACTCACTGTGCCAGGAGTGGTGAAGATTTCTCCATGAATGAGCTCAGAATTGTCCTTCCAGCTGCTTTAGGCCTCTGTCTGCTTCACTCCTCCCAGGTACCTGCAGGCAGTGCCCTCAGTCCTGCTGGGCTGGGAAAGGAGCTGCTCCTGGGCAGAGCTCTCTGTTTTAAGCCTTTCTTGGTGTCCAAGGGCTTGGGAGCTCCCTCTGTGCCTTGAGCCTGTTCCAGCTCAGCAGCACAGACACAACACAAGGATTTTAATGACCCTCTCAGGGCTTTGCTGTTGTTTACATCAGACTCAGACCGTGAATGTTTGTTCAAAAAACTTCCCAAGAACTCAAAGTCAGATGAAAACTCCAAAGTTTCTTGAAGTTTTAATGGGTCCCACAGAGGGACACGACTGAGAAAGTGTCCCCAGGTTCCAGTTACTGCAGAACACTGGAGGCAGTGATGACAGGGGGGGACAAACAAGGGAAAGGTGTCTCTGATGCTGAGCAAAGCTGGATGTGTTTGAGGCATGCAAAGGGCCAAGGCCTGAGCCCCGGCCCCTGGCAAGGCACATCCTGTCCCTCCCTCAGTGCTCAGGGCTCTTCCCGGGGCACTGGGATGTGGGGATGTGCAGTGCCAAGGGCAGCACCATGGGGCGGCCCCTGCCAGGCTGCTGAGCAGGGCCAAGGAGGCACTGAGGCCCCAGGGCTGCAAGGGTCACTTGTCTCCTGCTGGCCTCAGGCCCAAGGCCAGCAGCCGTGGCCAAAGTGCTGCACGAGTTGGCTCTGGCAGGGCCTTGCAGCTGCTGCCCATCCCTGTGCCCTCTCCAGCCCAGGCTGTGCCACGGTGTCCCTGCCCTGTGCCTCTGTCCCTGCAGGCTGTCGTCATCCCCCCGGCTGCCCCAGCTCGCTGGCCCCTTCCTTTGCTGGCAGCTCTGCGTCCTGCCTGCCTCTGCCTGGGCACACAAAGCCTTGGGCTCAATACCAAAAGGGTTAATTCAATTTTTACTGTGCCTGTGAACTTTTGGCAGAGGAACAAGGCATGCAGGGGCTGCATTCTGAGTGAGGACAGTTTCAAGAGAAGAAGACATCTGGGTCACAGGAGCAGTGATAGAAAAAACAAGGAGTGAATCTGGGAACTTGGTGTGGGTTTTAAGGAGATGGAGAAATTGTAATACGCATGTAGTGACTCTATGTGAGCAACACACTTGTAGAATCTCGTGTCCAGGTGAGGTTAGGAGTTATCCCCTGCTGGACCTCAGACCTGAATAAATGATACCCTCTTTAACACCAAATTAGTGCTAAGGAGTCTTATGCTGATATTTTGGAGATTTGGTGACAGCGGGCCCTCACAGAACCATGGAGTCAAGAGTGACACTGTGGGGCCGCCAGGTGTCACACTTGGACACGGAAAGAAGCACACAGACTCAAGCAATTCAGGACAGGAGCCCAGAGCAAAAGCGCTGCCTTTCTTTATTCCATCATTTTTTATACTTCTTTAAAATCAACCGTGGATTGGAGGATGAGGTTACCACCTCTCTAAGCACACAGGACAATAAAATCTAACATATTCTCTGTCATAGGAGAAAGTATGAAAAACAAAGGGACGGTTAGCTAAGTACAACTAGGTTTAGAGCAAAGTGTGTGAGAATTCTATTACAGGAATGAAAACATCGAAAGACTGCACAAATCAGGGCGACATCTCACCCTTTTTCCTTTAAAAAAGAAAAAGAAAAATGAACAATGTTCAATCTCTGCTTGTGGAAGGACCATCGGGGTGATCACCCACATCGTCTGCATTTGCGTCATCACTCGATGTTCCACCCACTTGATCACTTTCATTCTGGTCACGGTTTCCACCCTGCCTGTTGGCTGGATTTTGCCTCTGCGGTCGCAGATCAGGACGGACACACATTGCAGGTGCCCAGCGCACCCCAGTATCTGTGGATACACAAGCACACCCGCGCCCCGAAGCAATCAGGTCATAGGGACCTTCCCACTGTTTGGTGACTAAATTTCTCACTCGAACCTTCGCTCGAGGCTGCTGTGCCTCATCCGAAGCCTGTAACGAGAGGTGATGGTTCAAAATGACAGGATTATTAGAATTCTGCGGTATCGTAAGGTGATTGATGGTATACAAAGCTTTTGCCAACCGACTGTGCGGGGTTTCACCCTGCATTCCCTGTTTTTGTTTTTGAAGCACCTGCTTCAGAGTACCATAAGCACACTCTACAATAGCTTGACCAGTCGGAGAATGAGGAATACCAAACTTGTGTGACACACCCCACAACTGCAGGAACTGCCTCACCTCTTTCAAGACATAGGCCGGACCATTGTCAGTCTGCACAGTAGAAGGTATGCCTAGAACAGCAAAGGCCTGCCTCCAGTGGGTAGTGACATCGCGGCCCTTCTCTCCAGTGTGAGCAGAAGCCCACATGGCAGAGGAGCAGGTGTCCACCGTGACATGCACATACTTTAGCCGGCCAAATTCGGCAACTTGGGTGACATCAGTCTGCCAAATCTCCAAGGCCCTAAGGCCCCTGGGGTTCACCCCCGCCGGCAAAGGCGCCACAAGCGCGTGACAGTCGTCGCACGACTCGGCAATGTCTCAGGCCTCAGTTGGTGTCAACTGAAACTGCTTCTGCAGGGTATGTGCGTTCTGATGGAAAAACCCATGCGAGGCTTTGGCCTGCGCGAGTGTATCAGGCTGAGGCGCTACCCACGCCGGGTTAGCCAACTTGTCAGCCCTCGCGTTACCTTCCGCTATGAACCCTGGCAAATTGGTATGTCTCCTTACGTGCACAACATAGTAGGGATGAACCTGTTCCTTAATGACACACCACAGGGTCTCCAGCAAATGAAACAGATCAGCATTGCTGACCTCCTTCAAAACTGAATAACCCAACTGCTTTGCTATGTCAGCCATGTAGGCGGAATCCGTGACCAGATTGAAAGGTTGCTGGGAAAACTTTTGAAATGCCATAAGAGCAGCCCTCAGTTCAACCAATTGGGCTGAGCCAACCTCATGACCTTCCAGAACCTGCCACTCAGATCCATCCCTCCAAGTAACAATGGCCTTCCTGGTTCTGCCTGAACCGTCAGTAAAGACAGTGGGTCCGTGCACTGGCTCCTGACTGTGTTTGGGTCTCAGAGAAACCTCTGTGAGTTTCGCCACTTGCAGCAACTTGTGGCTAGGCAGATGATACATAATCTGCCCTGAAAAGTTTACTAGAGCACTTTGCAGTGAAACACTATTTGCAAAGCTCCAGTCAAAGTCTTCCCGCTGTACCGGCAGTACAATCTGTGTGGGGTCTGCACCCATCAATTGCAAACACCGTTGCCGGCATTTGACTATCAAGCGAGCGATCAGCTCAAACAATGCAGTTGCCGTCTTCTGCAGCTGATGGGGCAAGAAGACCCATTCCAGGACGTGCAAAGGATCGGACCATTTGTCACTCCATTGGCCAATGCTACCCGTGGGATGCACTCTGGAGTGGTGATGAAAACAGTGACATCAACGGAGGGATCAATGCGATAAACCTGTCGAGCAGAAACAGCTCGCTGCACCTCCTCCAGCACCTGACGTGCCTCCGGGGTCAATGTGTGAGGCAACTTCAAATCAGAGTCTCCCTTCAACAAATCAAATAAAGGAGACAACTGCGCCGTGGTCAGTCCCAAATATGGACGTAACCAAGCGACAACACCCACCAATTTCTGGGCATCATTCAGTGCCTTCACCGAATGCACAAATTGCACCTCTTGCTGTTGAACTGTACGTTCCGAAATTTTGACCCCCAAGTATTTCCAAGGAGGTTGTTGCTGAACCTTTTCTGGAGCCACCTGCAGCCCGTGCGAATGCAGAGCATCGAGCAACTGAGGCTGGATCCTCAGCAGCTCATCCCAGGTGGATGCAGCCACCAATATGTCATCCATATAGTGATAAAACTGAGCATCAGGAAACTGCCTGCGAACTCCAGACAAGGCTCTGGCCACATACATTTGGCATATGGCCGGCGAATTTCACATCCCTTGGGGAAGAGTCGTCCATTGATATCTCTGTGCAGGACCAGCATTGTTAATTGCTGGCACCGTGAAAGCAAATTTCAGCCTGTCATCGGGATGTAACGGAATTGAAAAGAAACAATCCTTCAGATCCACGATGAGGATCGGCCAATCTGCAGGAAGTATGGTGGGCGATGGCATTCCTGCCTGCAACGTCCCCATGCTCTCCATCACAGCATTAACCTTCCAGAGGTCTTGTAATAACATCCATTTCCCAGACTTCTTTTTGATGCAGAAGACAGGAGTGTTCCAGGGGCTGGTGAAAGGCTCTAGATGACCCTGGGCCAATTGCTCCTGAACCAACTTATGAAGGGCTACCAGTTTATCTTTAGGGAGGGGCCACTGATTTTCCCAGATGGGGGTGTCCACCAGCCACTGTATAGGAGGCGTAGGACACTCTGCGCCCTTCGTAGCTGTGGCCCCTAGTAAAAATCCATCCCCATGCGCATCCCCCATGCAGCCAGAACATCCCTCCCCCAGAGGTTAAGTACAGTTTCAGTAACATGAGGCCTAATCATGGCCGTCTGTCCCTCTGAGTTCGTTCTCACCACAGGCTTCTGGTTCACGTAGCAGCGCTTTGTCCCTCCCAATCCCATGACAGGTGCCCCCACGGGATCCAACGGCCACTGTGGAGGCCAAGCGGCAAGAGAGAGAATCGTGACGTCTGCACCGCTGTCGAGAAGCCCGCGGAGAGAGATCTCTGGCGGTGTGGCATCAGGGATGGACAGGGTGCACCGCATCTCAGGATGTTGTTCGGTCATGACAGCAGTCCAATGAACCCGAGGCAGCCCAGTGGAACCAAAGCAGCCGTCTCCTTGTGACCTCGATTCTGTCCTGCAAACAGAAGAGTTAAAAGGGACAAGTTGAGCAATTCGATTATTTTCAGGAATTGTAACCGGGGGGTGTGGAAACCATGGCATAAATGCGTCCCATATAATCCGCATCAAGGAGTCCCAGATGCACAATGATACCCTGAACGGTGGCACTAGACCTGCCCATGAGGAAAGCACTCATGCCACCGCCCAAAGGACCAACAGCATCCAGGGGGACCCTGTGCACTGCACAAGAGTCTAAGACGACCGTTGCTGCTGTGCAGACACCCACACCTGCCGAGCCGCTGGTGCTGGCTGCGAGCTGGACAAGCAGACCTCCATCGGCTCCGGGGTTTGGAGAGACACTTGTGTCTGAGCACGTCTCCCCCGCGTGCTCTGCCCCCCATTTCCCGAGCGCGATGAAGACCGACCATTAACAGAAACTGCAGCCTTGCAGACGTCTGCAGCATTGTTCGGCTTCCCATACCGAGCACAGAAAAACAAGACAGTCGTGCCCTTCTGCACCTTCCTTCCTGGTTTCCTGCTGGCCTGAGCACTCTCCTGCTTCTGCCGCCTGCCCTGCAGCTCTATCCAGACAAGCCGCAGGGAAGCAGCCATGGCAACCACCTTATGACCAGCAGTGCCCACCTTTGCACAGGCCTCAGCCATCTGCGATATAGAAGGATCACCAGGGAGTGCTTGAATAAACTTCTGACACTCAGCATTACAACGAGTCCTGGCAAGTTGCTTAATTAACAGCATCCTTGCAGTTGGATCCTCCACCTGCCTCTCTACAGAGGCAGTGAGCCTGTTTGCAAACCACAAGAAGGATTCACCATCCCTCTGTGTAACATCCATAAACTCCTCTGCAGGAGCAGCCATCTCAATGGTTTGAATCAACGCTGCCATGCCTGTCTCCCGGCACTGATCCACCACAACACGGTCCAGGGCAGCCTGCCTGCGAGCGTCATCAGAATTGCCTGTGCCCAGCAAGACATCAATGCCAATCCCATGTCTGGGATCTTGCTGGTCCAGCATAGCATTGTACCCTAGTGCCCTAGTTGCTAACTGATGCCATTTCAATTCAAAGATGTCATATTCCACAGGCTGAAAGAGAACACAAGCCAGACTCCGAACATCGTAAGGTACTAGCAAAATAGCATTAAAAACCCTAAGAAGCTGCTTCTAGACCCCAGACTTCACTAGACCCCAGACCATATCTTCCAGCCTTCTCCCGGAGTTCCACCAAGGCTCTCCACGATAAACCCTGATAGGTGTTCTGACCAACACCAAGAATAACAGGGAAAGCCTGCAGACCTCCTGGTGATGCTGCAGCACCTGCTGCATCCTGTCCCATGGTGTCCACGGGGACTTCAGCTGCAGCAGGGCTCAGGGCTCTATCTGCACAAGCCTGGGAGCCACGGCCTCTAGGACGATCGCTGACTTCCTCAACCTTCGCTTTCACATCTCCCCAGAATTTCGCCTTCTCTTTGAGGCGCACTGTCACCTTGCAGGGCGGGAGGGTCCATAGACTCCCCGAAGAAGACTCGCCTGCTCAAGATCTGTGACCTCAGGAAGACTGCGGCTTCCTTGCTGCTTCACCGACTGCGCCGAAACCAAACATCCCAGGGTCCACCCCCGCTGCAGCTCTGGCATGTTTGGAATGTCCCGCGGGCGAAGCCGCGGAATCTGCGCTGTCCGGGACCCCCGCAGCGCTCGCCCCTGCAGCTGGAGCGGAAGACCTGCCGGTGGCCACGGCCGCAGACGCAGGGCAGAGCATGGCTCACCTGCGCTCCCCCTGCCCCTGCGCGGGGAGGGGTCGGGCCGCCGGGAGGGGCGGTTCCTGCGGGGCTGCGGCGCGGTCCCATGCCACAACCAAAGACCTGGATGGTGCCGGGCGCGGCTGCGTGAGCCACGGGGGGGTGGGGGCCGAAACCGCGCCCAGAAGGGTCCCGCTGGCGGTGCAGAGCCCGAGCAGACACCGCCCGCCCCGAGGCAGGGGCAGCTTCTCCGGTGCCCAGAGACGAACCCGCCAACCCGACGGAACCTCCGGTCTCTAACATCTCAGACCCCCCGGGGCCGGGCTCGGCGACTGACCCCGCGTCACTCTCGTCCGAAACCGGCAAATCAGCTGCCGCCTCGTCGGCAGAGGGTGGTTCAATCCGCACCCCCGCTGCCCCGGGAGGGAATCTGGTAGAAACCCCACAATTCGGACACTCCGCGGTTACCACCGCACGGGCCAACGACTCCTCCCCCTCTCCCAGCGCTGGGAAGGCGCAGGGAAAAGGGCATTCCTCGCTGCTGTGCCTTCCCCGTGGCGCGGGGAGGGCGAAGTCGGGACCGCTGCCTGCCCGGAGCCCGGCGGGGTGAATCCGGCACCGCCAGCTCCCTGGAGCCCTCCGAGGCCGATCCGTCCCCAGAGGTCTGCCAGTCACCCGAGATCGGCTGGCCAGCGAGCCGAGCGCTGTCCGGGGGGACCCATCCCCCGTCTCCGCGGTCTGAGGCGGGAGGGCGGGCTCAGACGCTGTCTGCGACCCGAACTCGTCCTCCTCCTCTCCCTCAGAGAGCTCGGAGATCTTCCAGGGAGAGCTAACGGAGCTCACGGGCGTACCATCGCCTGGGGAACGCTCCTGGCTTTGAATAACAGAATTTACCTGCCTCCAAGACACTAGCAAACAGCCAAATTCCGGCTATGATCTCCTGCCACCGCACTTATCAGGACTTTACCGATAAGACTCCAGACTGGTTTCAAAAGTACATTGGAACCTTCTGGGAAGAAACCCATCAGTTTACCCCAGAAATATAAACTCTCTAAGAACATTTTCACTCTCTAACACTATTTCCAAAACTTCTAACGCCAAGGAATCGCTTGGGGACCGCATGGAAACCCCCATTTTCCCTTACCTGAGAAACCTAAGAGCCTGCACTTCCCCGTACAGGCCACCAGGGGTCACACTTGGACACGGAAAGAAGCACGCAGACTCAAGCAGTTCAGGACAGGAGCCCAGAGCAAAAGCCCTGCCTTTCTTTATTCCATCATTATTTATACCTCTTTGAAATCAACCGTGGATTGGAGGATGAGGTTACCACCTCTCCAAGCACACAGGACAATCATAAAGTCCATCATATCCTCCGCCTTAGGAGAAGGAATGGAAAACAAAGGGACGGTTAGCTAAATATAACTTCGTTTAGAGCAAAGTGTGTGAGAATTCTACTACAGGAATGAAAACATGGAAAGACTGCAAAACTCAGGGCGACAGCATGGAACCAATGATCCATTGTCATAGTGCAGATCCAAGGATCCATGGTGACACTGTGGAACCAAGGAGACCATTGTTGACAGTATGAAAGCTCATGGAACCATGAGCCATTGTGACACAGAGTGGCCACATGGAGCCAAGGGGCCATTGTGACACTGAGGATCCAAGGGGACCCTCGTGGCTGAGGAACCTCATGGAATCAAAGGTCCATTGTTACACTGTGGGGCCCTGTGGAGCCAAGGGGACCACATTGACATTTCAGGGTTTCATGGAACAATGGAGACAATTATGACACTTTGGGACCCACTGGAACCATGGGGCCATTGTGACACTGCAGGGCCTCATGGAATCAAGGGGACCATAGTGACCCTGTGGGGCTCCATGGAATGAAGGGTCCCTTCTGACCCCATGGATCCACGGAGAGCATTGTGGCATCTTGGAACCAAGGAAGCCATTGTCAGGAAAATTAATCCACAAATACCAGAGGTTTATGTCCAAAAAGGAGACAGAGGAGTCCCATTACTTTATTTGAATAAAGGGAGAGGCCATGGGGCATTCCCCTGGGGTCTCTTAAGTTGTTAGAGGATGTAGCCTCCTTTCTCTCTGAATTTCCTGGCTGCATTTCCCTCTCTCTTTCCCCATTGGCTGAGGTACTTGAGAGGTACAGACTTCCCAAATCACTTAATACAGACCCCCATCTAATGTAAACCCCTGCCTTTTCTTTTCCTATAGAATTTATGGTTCTTCCCATTGCTACTTTCATCTCTCGGTATCTATCTTTACCTATCAGCAGACCCACAATTTGCAAAGACAAATCCCTCTCACTCCATTCATCAGTCAGTGGAATTTCTCCCACTGTTTTTTTGACCTCTCAGTATCTATCTTTACCTATCAGCAGACCCACAATTTGCAAAGACAAATCCCTCTCACTCCATTCATCAGTCAGTGGAATTTCTCCCACTGTTTTTTTGACCTCTCAGTATCCAGCTTTTACCTATCAGCAGACCCACAGTTTGTTTGTAAAGACAAATCTATCTCATTCCTTTCACCAGTGTGAGCCAGTGGGGCTTCATGGAACCATGCAGAGCATTGTGACACTCTGAGGCCTCGTGGAACCAAAGGCCCATTGTGGCCCTGCAGGGCCTCATGAACCAAGGGCACAATAGTGACACTGTGAGGCTCCAAGGGACCAAGGGGGCATTCTTACACTGCAGAAACAAGGGTCCATTGTGGCAGCAGGGCCTCAAGAAACCATGGAGGCCATTTTTACACTTTGAGGCCTTGCGAAACCAAAGGGACATTGTGGCACTTCAGGGCCTTGTGGAACCAAGGGGACCACAGTGACACTGTGGGGCTCAATGGAACCAAGGGGCCATTGTGGCACTGTGGGGTCTTATGGAACCAATGGTTTGTTGTGACATTGCAGAGCCTTATGGAATCATGGAGACTATTGTGACACCACAGGCCTCACTGAACCAAGGGGCCATTGTGACACTTTGCAGCCCCATGGAACCAAGGAGTCCATTGTGACACTACAAGGCCTCATGGAAGCAAGGAACCATTGTGGCACTATGGGGTCTTGACAGGCCAAGGGGCTGCTGTGTCACTGTGTGGTACCATGGGACCAAGGAGACCATTGTGACACTACAGGGCCCCATGGAACTAAGGATTCCTGTCAGGATGTGGGGACTCATGGAATCCAAGGTCCAATGTGATATTTTGGGGCCTCATGGAGTTCTGAAGACCATGATGACACTTTGAGGCCTCGTTGAATCAAGGGGCTCTGCAGGACCTTGTGGAACCAAGGAGACCCTTCTGACACTGTGAATCCCTATGGAACCAAGAGTCCATTGTGATGCTGTGGCACCAAGGAGATCTCTGTGACACTGCAAGGCCTCATGGAAGCAAGGGGGGACCATTGTGACACTATGGGGCCCCATGGAAACAAGGGGCCAGTGTGACACAGTGGGGCCTCATGGAACCAAGGATCCATTGTGACACTGCGGGGCCCCATGGATCCAAGGGAACATGGAACAGGTGTGGTTGGCTTGGCCTGACTGGTCCAACTGACCTTGGCATGTCAAGGGTCTCTTTCATGTGCCCCTGAAACCCTGGGGTTCTAGGTTTTCATTCAAAGGGAAAAGAACTGTCCTTGTCATCCAGGCATCCATGGCTGAAATGGGATTCTGCCTCCAAAATTCCCGGTATCCAGGGATTGCTCCTAGACAAAAGCTGCCATTACCAACAAGTCTGGCTGCCCTTGGCTTCCTGAAGCTGGCTTTCACCTGCCTTCAAACACTGGGGCTCTGTGCTTTCCTTCCTATGGAAAAGAACTGTTCCTGTCCAGGTATTGGGAGAGTCCCAGACTTGTCAGGCTCAGCAGGGAAAGGGAGGCGGCAAATCCTCCTGCAGCCATTCCAGGCCCTGGCAGGACAAGGCAGGGATTGCAGAGCCCCTTTGGGAGGGAAAAGAAGGGGATGTTGTGTGCCCAGACTTCAGCCAGGCCTGTGCCAGGTTCTGCTGGGGTCTCCTCAGAGCCAGGTTGGTGAGAGCTGGGCTGAAGAAATGGAACATGGGGTGGGTGGGAATTTGGCTGAACAATGAGGCCCAAATGTCACCCATGGTACAGAGTCCTCTTGGCAGCCACTCCCCGGTGACATCCCTCAGTGTGCAGCCCTTGACCACCACTGTGGAACATTTCTATTGTCTCTACAATGGGATGAAATGCACTTTCAATGCCTTTGTGGATGCTGCCAAGGTGCAGGGAGTCTGTGACCAAACTCATCTAGTTAATGGTGACTGCAAAACATAACTGGGCAAGAGGACTGAGTTGCATAAATTTGTCTTGCCATCAGGTGCCAACCAAACCACGAGAACAGGGAGAAAAAACTTATGCATCAGAAGAAAGGCAGTTCAATAGGAAAAAAACAAAACCCAACCAAAAATACCAAAGCAAAACCCACCCCCAACAACACAAAATCCCCACAAACCAACCACAAAAAGCAAAGGCCACAAACAGAAGCAAAGCAAATCCACAGGAAATCTCCTGTCAGCGGAAAATGTTCAACCACCTTGTGGCAGGAGAGGATTCTGTATGTGTAGGTGCTGTTTGAAAGAAAAATGTCTTAAAAAAGAAATTAATGTCCTCCATCCCCTTCTTCTCTCAGTTGATTGCTGATCATGGTGTGACATGGAATGGAACATCCCTTGGGTCAGTCCAGCTCAGCTGCTCCATCCGTGGTCCCTTGGGAACACTTGCCCACCCCAAGCCCATTGGCCAATCCAATGGCCCGAGCCCTTGACCAATCCCCTTAGGGGGTGGATGGAAAAACCAATCACCTTATGCCACTTAATGCACTTTGTGAACTAACATATAAAAGTTTTCTGAGAATTCATTAAACTGCTGCTGTTTCCACTTGACCCTGGGCCTGGTCTTTGTGTCGTTTCTCTACTCAGCCGCAGTGAGAACAGCGACATACAACTCTGTCAAATAAAGTCAAAGGAAGTGGGGATAGCTAATGAATATGTAATCAGTGTGTCTGAAAAAAACTCTGTTCCTTCAATGCTCAGTGCACTCAAATGGATAAAGGATCATCCGAGTGACCACCATGCTGTAATAAAGAATAGCTGCTTTCAACTACTCAAAACTGTGTGAGAAGGTTTCTCTCCAGCAGATTTCAGTATCAGTGGTGTCCTTGATTCCATTATGCCCCACAGTTTCACAATGGCTCCCTGGCTTCAGGAGGCCCTGCTGTATAACAGTGGACCCTTGGTTGCACTAGGGTCCGTAGTGCCAAAATGGCCTCCTTGGTTCTGCACTGCCACAATGCTCTCCTTGGTTCCATGAGGCCTTGGTGTGTCACAACAGCCCCTTGGTTCCATGAACTTCTGTAGTGTCACCATGGTCTCTTGGATCTGCAGTATTGCAGTCGGTTACAAGCAGCCCCACTGTGTCACAATGAATATTTGGTTCCACAGGGCCCCACAGTGTCACAGTGGATCCTTGGTTCCATGAGGCCTCGCTGTGTAACAATGGCCCCTTGGTTCCTCTAGGTTTGTACTGTCAAAAATTGTCTCCTTGGTTCCATAGTTTGAAAATGGCCCCTTGGTTCCATAAGGATCCTCAGTGTGCTCTCCTTGGCTCCATGAGGCTCTGCAGTGTCACAATGTCCCATAGTTTCCATGAGCATCAATACTATCAACAATGTCCTTTTTCCATTGAGGCCCTGCTGTGTCACAATGGCTCCTTGGCTTCATGTGGAACCTCTGTGTAATGATGTCTTCTTGGTTCCATAAGGCCCCAGGGTTTCACAATGGTCTCCTTGATTCCATGAGACCTCAAACTGTCGCAACGGCCCCTTGGTTCCATGAGGTTCTATAGTGTCAACAATGGTTCCTTTGTTGCAGGGAGGTTCCTCTATGTCACAATGGCCCCTTGGATCCATAGGTTTTATATTGTAACAATGGACTCCTTGGTTCTATGAGCTACTCTGCTTTCAGCAGTGCTTTCTTTGGCTCCAACAAGGCTCCACTGTGCCTCAATGCACCCTTGGTTCCATGAGGGTCTGGAGTATCACAAAGGCTCCTTGGATCCAGGAGGCCCTGCTGGGTCACAATGGATCCTCTGTTCCATGAAGCCCTACAAAGTCATAATGGACTCTTGGTTCCATGAGGTTCCATCGTGTCCCAGTGGTCACCTTGGTTACATGAGTTTCCTTAGTGTCACAATGCTCTCCATGGTTCCATCAGGCCCTGCTCTGTCACAATGGTCCCCTTGGTTCCAGCGAGGCCCTGCTGGGCCACAAAGGACCCTTGGTTCCATGAGGCCCTGCTGTGTCAGAGTGGACTGATTTTTCCATGAAGTTCCATAGTGTCACCATGGTCTCCTTGAATCCCTGATGTAACAATGGACCCTTGGTCCCATGAGGCCTTGCAGTGTCACAGGGGTCTCCTTGGTTCCATGAGGATACAAAAGCTTTGCATAAACACTGAGCAACACCTGCTGAACACACCTGGGAACATCTGCTTGCATCAAAAGAGGGCTTAAAGCTGAGAATGGCACCAGCAGCTTCCATCTGCAACAGAGACCCAGGGAAAGGACAGGGTCAGAGAAGTCAGCTGAAAGACTCAGAGAATTCTGCTCACAGAGATCATTCCTGGTCACACTGTCCCTTGTAGAAAGGTGACATCATTCCAGGCAGCCTGTACTGAGCATGGGGTTCCTGAGTGGGGTTTGTTGCTCAGGAAACCTGCTCAGGCTTTTCCATCCTTTCCTTCCAAACAGGAAAACTTCTCCTGGGCCTGTGTGCAGGCAGAGCCCTGAGGAGAGCAGGTGGGACATGGTGCAGTGGGCTGGGACACGCAGCTGCAGAGCTCAGGGACAAGGTTCTGATGCAGGGAACAGGGATGGCAGTGCCAGGGGGGCGATGTCAGACATGCTGAGGTTGGGGGTGAGGAGCAGCTTGTCCAAACAGGGTCAGCCTGCAAGGGGCTCATTCTTCTCTGTGCCCAGACCTCCTAAGGAGATACTGAGCATCAAGATCACTTGGGGAAAGCTTCTGTCACCTCTTCTCTGAACTGGAAAACAAAAAAATACTCAGTTGAAAAACAAAAAGTCATGAGGTGCACTTTGAAATGTCCCTCCTTAACAGAACTCCAAGCTGACTCCAATCAGCTGCATAAGCCCTGGAGACTTGAAGACAATTGAAGGAAGACAAGGAGCTCCTGAGGGCTTTCTGTATTTTAAGGAGCCCCACGGTGCATTTGGGGCTGAGTCCGGGACCCTCAGGCACTGAGAGAAGGATGAAGAAGCTGCTCAAGGAGTCAGAAGCCAAACTCCAAGTCCCTTGGAGCACCAATGGGCCCCACAGAGGGCAGGGACTGCCAAAGGCTCCCCAGGGACTCGTGAGAGCAGATCCTTGAGCTGTGCCAGGATTGCAGGGAGCCAAAGGCTGTGAGCAGGGAACTGCAATGCTGAGAAAGCCCTGGGCTGCTTGGAGGAAGCAGAAAGGCCCAGCCCTGAGCCCAGGCCTGGCACAGCAGGGCCTGTCCCTCCCGGGTGCCTCGGGGCTCTTTGTGGGGCAGTGGGATGTGAGGGGGAGGAAGGACAAATGCCATAAACCTGTGTGACCCTCCAGATCCTCATGGAACCCAGGGGCCACTGTGACACTGTGGGGCTGTAACACCCCAGAGCACTCAAATGCTGGGGGTAACCAAAGGCATTTTTACTTGAGTTTGGCACACAGGAGAAACACCAACCAGATATTGTCAAGAGGTCAAAATGACACAAAATTTGCTGGCAAAATACAGAAAACGATGGCAAACTTAGGCAAAGCATTTAATACAATATCCAATTCAACATAAAACGCTAATCCTAGCATTAACATCACTAACTTACCCATTTAACCTCGAAACCTTTAAACCCTTACGATGTTAAGTTAGCCAAAAATATTCCAGGTGAAGAGGATTAGAAAAGAAAGAGAGAAAGACAGAAGATCAATAGAAAGACACACACAAAGTGAACAATTCCCAGGGTTCCAGCATGGGTGAGATAGAAACCCCAGAAAAAAGGCAGGGTCCAGACCAGGAACTGAGCTCCTGCTCCATCTTTTAAGCCCCTGGGGCCTTTGTGGGCGTCCTGCCAGGTGGGACTTCTGCTTGGTCACCCAATCAGGGGCTGGGTTAGCACTGCCTATTGTGTGATTGATTGATTGATTGATTGATTGATTGATTGACAGCTCAGCCAATGAGAGCTGGGATAGCCCCACCACCATCCCCCCCATCAGTTCCTGATTGACAGCTCATCCCAAGATGTCTCCAGACATTGATCTCATCCAGCCTCTGACAGCGACCATGGTGACACTGCGGAACCTCATGGAACCAAGGGGCCTCTGTGACACATCAAGGCCTCAGTGGAACAAAGGAACCGTTGTTGACAGCACAGAAACTCATGGAACCAAGGGGCCCCTGTGACACTGCAGATCCAGGGACACCATGGGGACACTGTGGAACCTCATGGAACCACAGAGACCATTGTGACACTCTGGTGCCTCGTGGAATCAAGGAGAGCATTGTGAAACTCAGGGGCCCTGTGGAACCAAGGGTCAGTGATCAAACTGTGGGGCCCATGGAACCAAGGAGCCACAGGGACACTGTTGGGCCCCATGGAGCCAAGGGGCCACTGGGACACTTCAGGGCTTTGTGGAAGCAAGGGGCCATTGGGACATTGCAAGGCCTCATGGAAGCAAGGGGCCATTGTGACCCTGTGGGGCCCCGTGAAACCAAGGGAACATGGAACAGTTCTGGCTGGCTTGGCCTCCCGGGGGCCACCTGACAGGTCCTTCTGACCTTGGCATGTCGAGGGCCACTGCTCATCTGCCCCTGCAGCACTGGGGCTCGGTGCTTTCCTTCCTGTGGCAAAGAACCGTCCTTCTCCTCCAGGTGCCCATGGCCAAAATTGGGATTCCTCCTCCAAATTTCCTTATGTGCAAAGATTGTTCCCAGATGAAATCTGCCAGGACAGACAGATCTGGCTGGCTTGGCCACCTGGGGCCACCTCTCATCTGCCTTTGAAACTCTGGGACCATGTGCTTTTCTTTCCTATGGGAAAAAAGCATCTTTCACGTCCAGGCACCCATGGCCAAAATTGGGAATCTGCCTCCAGAATTCCCTATATCCAAGGATGGCTCCCAGCCAGACAAAAGCTGCCAGGACTAACAAGTCTGTCTGGCCTTGGCTTCCTGAGGGCTGGAACTCCTCTGTCACTCTTCTCACCGCAGACGAGTAGAGAAATGACACAAAGTCCAGGCTCAGGGTTAAATGGAAGCGATTTAATAATTTTTTCCAAAGGCTTTTATATGTTAGTTTGCAAGAGTGTGTTAAATGGCATAAGGTAATTGCTCTTTTGGCCATCCACCTTTTGAGGAGATTGGTCAAGTTCTAAGGCACCCATTCCTAAATATTTATCTAGTTAAAACCATAACAATACTGCAAAACAACCTGCAGGTGTAGAAGTTTAGGATACTGTAACATTGTTTAAGATAATCTGCATGGGAAAGACAGAACTCTCACAAAATGCTGCAGAGAGCTGAAGAGACTCTCTGCTGAAGCTCTCTCAGTATCCATACTCATCTGCCTTTGAAACACTGTGGCTCTGTGCTTTCCTCCCTAAAGAAAAGAATTCTCCTTCATGTCCAGGTGCCCATGGCCAAAATTGGGAATCTGCTTCCAGAATTCCCTATATCCAAGGATAGCTCCCAGACAAAAGGTGCCAGGACAGACAGATCTGGTTGCCCTTGGCCTCTTGGCAGCTGCCACTCACCTGCATTTGATACACTGGGGCTCGATGCGTGCCTTCCTATGGAAAAGACATTTCTACGTAGAAATGGTGGAAGTAGAGATTCCACCTCCAAAATTCTCTATATCCAAGGCCTGATTTCAGACAAAAGCTACCAGGGCAGAGGGGTCTGTCTAGCCTTGTCCTCTGATGGCCGCCTTTCATCTGCCCCTGAAACACCGGTGTTCTGTGCTTTCCTTCCTATGGAAAAGAACCATCCTTCTCCTACAGGTGTCCCTGTCCGAAATTGGGGTTCTGCCTCTAAAATTCCCTATATCCAAGGGTCGCTCCCAGACAAAATCTGCCAGTACTGTCTAGTCTGGCTGGCCTTGGCCTCTGGTGACTGCCTCTCATCTGCCCCTGAAGCCCTGGGGCTCGGTCGTTTCCTTCCTATGGAGACCATGGGGACACGGTGAGGACCTTGTGGAGCCATGGAGACCATAATGACACCTCGGGGACCTGTGAAATGAAGGGGCCATTGTGACACTGCGGGGCACCGTGGGTCCATGGAGAGCATTGTGGCATTGCAAGGCCCCATGGAATTGTGGAGACCATTGTGACCCTGTGGGGCCCCATGGAACCAAGGGAACATGGAACAGGTCTGGCTGCCTTGGCCTCTCGGGGGCCGCCTGACAGGTCTGGCTGACCTTGGAATGTTGAGGGCTGCTGCTCATCTGCCCCTGAAGCACTGGAGCTCCTTGCTTTCCTTCCTATGGAATAGAACTGTCCTTTTTTCATATGTCCATGGCCAAAACTGGTACTCCCCTTAAAAATTCCCTGTGTGCAAGGGTTTCTCCAGACAAAAGCTGCCAGGACAGACAGCTCTGGCTGGCCTTGGCCTCTGGTGGTCACCTCTCATCTGCCCCTGAAACACCAGGGATCTCTGCTTTCCCTCCTACGGAAAAGAACCATCCTTCTCATCCAGGCACCCATGGATGAAATAGGATTTGGCCTCCAAAATCCCGTATAGCCAAGGATTGCTCCCAGCAGAAACTTCCAGGAGAAAAAAGTGTGGCTCGTTTGGCCTCCCAAGGGCTGCCTCTCGTCTACCACCAAAACACTGGGGCTCTGTGCTTTCCTTCCAGTGGAAAAGAACCGTCCTTCTCGTCTAGGTGTCCATGGCCAAAATGGATATTCTACCTCCCAAATTCCATCTCTCCAAGGATTGCTCCCACACAAAAGCTGCCCTTACAGGCAGGTCTGGCTGGCCTTGGCCTCTGGGGATATTCTTAGACTATGAGCAGAATGTTTTCATTTGCAAACACCATGGAGAGGGCCCAGTGATCTGCCAAGGTGGGGCTTGGAGGCCTCAAGACCATGACCACTATATAGGGACAAAGGAGCTCTCTGCTCAGTGGAGTGGAGACTGAGGACAGCAGAGGAGAGCCCTGGGAGGGATTGAAGGGTGGTTTCAAAGATGGTGGATCCTCTTGACATAGTAGAGAACAGCTGGAGAAAGAAAGAATTAATGCCAAGGGCAGCTGGGGAGGTCCAGACTGGACACGAGGAGAGAGGAATTTCTGTCCCAGGGCAGGGCTGTGGTGCAACACGTCCCCCAGAAGGAGTCTGGAGCAGCCCAAGGCTTTTTGTGCCCAGGCAGAGGCAGGCAGGACGCAGAGCTGCCAGCAAAGGAAGGGGCCAGCGAGCTGGGGCAGCCGGGGGGATGACGACAGCCTGCAGGGACAGAGGCACAGGGCAGGGACACCGTGGCACAGCCTGGGCTGGAGAGGGCACAGGGATGGGCAGCAGCTGCAAGGCCCTGCCAGAGCCAACTTGTGCAGCACTTTGGCCACGGCTGCTGGCCCTGGGCCTGAGGCCAGCAGGAGACAAGTGACCCTTGCAGCCCTGGGGCCTCAGTGCCTCCTTGGCCCTGCTCAGCAGCCTGGCAGGGGCCGCCCCATGGTGCTGCCCTTGGCATTGCCCATCCCCACATCCCAGTGCCCCGGGAAGAGCCCTGAGCACTGAGGGAGGGACAGGATGTGCCTTGCCAGGGGCTGGGGCTCAGGCCTTGGCCCTTTGCATTCCTCAAACACATCCAGCTTGGCTCAGCATCAGAGACACCTTTCCCTTGTTTGTCCCCCCCGTCATCACTGCCTCCAGTGTTCTGCTCTGACTGGAACCTGGGGAAACTTTCTCAGTCGTGTCCCTCAGTGGGACCCATTAAAAGAATGTTTAGAGTTTTATTCTGACTTCGAGTTCCTGAGAAGTTTTTTGAACAAACATTCAGGGACTGAGTCTGATGTAAACAACAGCAAAGCCCTGAGAGGGTCATTAAAGTCCTTGTGCTATGTCTGTGCTGCTGAGCTGGGCCGGGCTCCTGGCACAGAGGGAGCTCCCAAGCCCTTGGACACCAAGAAGAGCTTAAAAGAGGCAGCTCTGCCCAGGAGCAGCTCCTTTCCCAGCCCAGCAGGGCTGAGGGCACTGACTGCAGGTACCTGGGAGGAGTGAAGCAGACAGAGGCTTAAAGCAGCTGGAAGAACAATTCTGAGCTCATTCATGGAGAAATCTTCACCACTCCTGACACAGTGAGTCTCTGGCTGCAGGGATCTTCTAAAGCTGACCCATGACACAGCTGCCAGGGCTGTAAGGATGGCTCTGCTGCCATTTCTGGTTTGGGGGAGGATGTGCTGCAGAGCGGGGCTGCCCTGGGCACCGTCAGAGGGACAGGGCAGGACGGCTCCTGCTGCCAGGGCCGGCTGCAGGCTGGGAAGGTGGGGCTGCAGCCAGGGGTGCCCAGGGCTGTCCTGCAGAGCAGCTCCTGCAGCCCTGAGGGCTCTTTGCTAGGCCAGGGCATCTGCCACCTGCCAGGGGCAGCTCTCAGCCTGCCTGGCAGCTCCCCATGGGCGCTGGAGGGGAGCTGTGGCTGCAAGGAGTGACTCCTGCCAGGCCAGGTCCTGCTGCTGTGGAGAGGGTGCTGTGGGGGCCAGGACTGCTTTGAGCTCCAGCTCATGCCCAGCTCCTTTCTGAGGGGGCTTTTCATGAGCTTGTTCAGGGCAGGGGTTTCCTGCTTGAGTCTCTGCTTTCCTCAGTCTGTGCTCCCACTTGTCCCTGGCTCAGCTTGGTGGCAATGGAAACTCAGCTGTGCAGGCAGAGCAGGGGCTGAGGCTCTTCAACCATCACGCTGAGGATTCCTGGCAGCCTCAGCAAGTGCCTGCACCTCGGCAGCCTCCAGATGCATCCAGCATCACCTTTCCATGGTGCCCAGGCGTGGGGGAGCTGTTCTTTGATCCCTGCAGCCCGAGCGGCTGCAGGGCAGAGCTGGCCCAGGGGCTGGGCTGGGCTCTGGCAGCCCTGGCAGGGACGGAGCCCGGGCCACAGGAACAGCTCCCGGCTGGGCCAGCTCCAGCAGCAGAGCCGTGGGCAGGGAGGGAGGGAGGCAGTGCTGAGGGAAGCCCTGCTGCAGGGGACATGTGGCAGCTGCCGGGCCTGGCCTGCAGTGCAGACACTGCCCTGAGCAGCACAGCTCCGGTGTCCCCTGGCAGCCAGCACAGCCCTCAGCCCGGGGGCTCGGGGCCCTCAGTGCCCTCCTGGGCCGGCAGAGCAGCAGCACAGATGAAGGGCATCTCTGCGGCCCTGTGCCCGTTCCCTGCTGACCAGGGCCTGAGGGCCACTGTCCTGCCCTGCTGCTGCCTGCCAGGGGCTGGCCAGGGCTGGCCAGGGAAAGGCTTTTCCTCAGGGCCCGGCTCTCTCTCTCCTTGCCCTGCTCAGCTGCTCCTGCCCTTGCTGACGGGCTCTCTGGGAATGGCAGTTCCAGCTGCAGGCTCAGGCCCAGCCCTGGGGCTCCTCCTGTGCAGGCTGAGCACAGCAATGGGGTGTCCCAGCTCCCTCTGCCCGGGGAGCTCTGGGCAGGCCAGGCTGCGAGGCTGCCAATGAGCCGGCTCTCCTCCAGCAGTGCCATGGACAGGAGCCTTGCTGTGTCCTCGGGATGCCATCCAAGCTGTGAGCTGCCCTCCAGGGGACACTGGGGGCCAGGAGTGTCCTTGGCCAGCAGTGGGGCTGAGACTCTGAGAAAGGCTGAGCCACTTTGCTCTGCTCTGGGTCCCTCTGCTCTCAGCTGTGTCAGGCTGATTTTCAGGGGAACACAGTGATTGCCCTCGATCTCAGAAAGGGCAGCTGGGGACAGATGGAGAGACAGAGCAGCTCCCCTCACCCTTCCCTGAGTTACAGCCAATGCTCTTGCATTGCACACTTCTCTCTGCTCTCCCTGGGCACAGCAGGAAACCCTCTCAAAGTGCCTTTGGCCATCACCATTCCTTAGCCCTGGCACAGGAGATGCTGCCCAGCTCCTCTGCCTCAGGAGCAGTTTGGGCTGATGAAGTCCAGCCCCAGGACTGGCCCCTGTCCCCCTGTCCCATGGCCCCAGTGCTGCAGAGCAGAGCTGACTCCTCGGTGTCCACGGGCACAGCCCCTGCTCATCACAGCAACGGGGCCAGATCCCAGCAGAGCTCCAGGCACGGGGCTGAGGGAAGGGCTCTGAGAAAAGGAAAATTGGGTGGCACAGAGTGGCAGGGGCAGGGCTGGGAGAAAGGGCTTGGGCATTGCTCAGGAAAGTGTCCCCTGACTTGTCACTGTCTCCTCCTTGAACAGGTGCCCATGGCCAGAGGCAGCAAATGTCCAACAGCAGCTCCATCAGCCACTTCCTCCTGCTGGCATTGGCAGACACGCGGCAGCTGCAGCTCCTGCACTTCTGCCTCTTGCTGGGCATCTCCCTGGCTGCCCTCCTGGGCAACGGCCTCATCATCAGCGCCGTAGCCTGCGGCCAGCACCTGCACACCCCCATGTTCTTCTTCCTGCTCAACCTGGCCCTCACCGACCTGGGCTGCATCTGCACCACTGTCCCCAAAGCCATGCACAATTCCCTCTGGGGCACCAGGCACATCTCCTACTCAGCATGTGCTGCACAGCTCTTTTTCTTTGGATTTTTCATGTCAGGTGAGTTTTATCTCCTGACCATCATGTGCTACGACCGCTACGTGTCCATCTGCAAACCCCTGCACTACGGGACCCTCCTGGGCAGCAGAGCTTGTGCCCACATGGCAGCAGCTGCCTGGGCCAGTGCCTTTCTCTATTCTCTGCTGCACACAGCCAATACATTTTCCCTGCCCCTGTGCCAGGGCAATGCCCTGGGCCAGTTCTTCTGTGAAATCCCACAGATCCTCAAGCTCTCCTGCTCCAAATTCTACCTCCGGGAGCTTGAGCTTATTGTAGTTAGTGCTTTTTTATTTTTGGGCTGTTTTGTGTTCATGGTTTTCTCCTATGTGCAGATCTTCAGGGTTGTGCTGCGGATCCCCTCTGAGCAGGGACGGCACAAAGCCTTTTCCACGTGCCTCCCTCACCTGGCCGTCGTCTCCCTGTTCCTCACCACTGTCATGTTTGCCTACCTGAAGCCCCCCTCCATCCCCTCCCCATCCCTGGATCTGGCCCTGTCAGTTCTGTACTCGGTGGTGCCTCCAGCCCTGAACCCCCTCATCTACAGCCTGAGGAACCAGGAGCTCAAGGCTGCAGTGCGGACACTGATGACTGGATGGTTTCAGAAACATTAAAATGCTGGCCAATTTCTGCAAATCACTTGTAATAAAAGTCATCTTTAATAGTTCTTGTTGGTTTAGTTCTGGCGTTATTTTTTCTGGTTTTAGTTATTGAATACCGTCCACAAAGGAAGGCCATTATTTCTTCCGTTCCTCATTTTGTTTCTCTCCATCGTGGCTGTGGCCTCAGACTGTGTCAGTGATGAGCTGTGCTCTCGGTGGCTTTAAAGGAACTAAAGGATCTCCCAGCAAAGTTTCCAGCAGAGATTCCCCTTTAGTTCCCCTCTCTGGAACTGCAGCAGCAATGTCTGTGTGCAGAGCTGGGGGCAGATCAGGGCTGGCACAGCAGCTGTGCCCAGGAGCAGCAGCCCTTGGTGCTGCCAGTGCTGCTCCCGTGGCACTGCCCCGCTGCCCTCCTGGCCCTCGTGTTGCTGCAGGGCCTGAGTGCTCTCGGGCTGGCTCCCAGCCCTGGGCTGGCAGTGCCGGGGCTGCAGCAGGGCCAGGCCATGGGCACTGCTGGGGCAGCGCTGACGCCTCAGGGCAGGGCCTGGGGGCTCGAGGCTCCTTGCCCAGGCTCTCTCAAGAACACGCCCAGGCCAGTGCTGAGTAGAGAAAAGCCCCATGAGCAGCCCCAGGGTGGCCGTGGGCAGGGTGGGGGCAAACAGCATGGCTGGTGCTCTGCAAGGTCCCTGGGGGAGCCGGGAAGGAGCAGCAGAGCAGGGGCTGATCCATCCCCCCTGCGCTGGACAGCCCAGGGCAGCGTCCCAGAGCGGCCTCATGCAGCTGCCAGCAACATCCCCCCTGTGCAGCCCTGGCCTCTCCCCAGCTCAGAGAGGGGCTGCATCCTTGCAGGCAGAGACACGGCAGCACTGCCTCAGGAGCCCCTGTTTGCATTGCACAGCCCAGGCCTCAGCACCCCCACGCTGCTGCTGTGGGGAGATGAAGCTGAGTGAGCACAAATGCCATCAGCCCCTGGGGCCAGCAAGGGCTGCGGGACAGCAGGGAAACCACTCAGCTTGCTCGTGGCCTCTGAAGTCAGCCAGAAAGTTTGTTCCTATGAGCTGGGAGTTTGCTGTCCCACTGCAGACGTTGTTGCTCAGAGCCAGGGCTGCCTGGCAGCCACCCCCAAAGAGCCCTCAGCATTTCCTTTGCTTCCCCTTTGCTTTCTTTCCTCTTTCCTGCTCCACATTTCTCCCTCTTGCCCAGCCCTGTCCCCTCCCCTGCAAACAGCCCATCCCTGTTTGCCCTTTCCTCTCTGGCCCCACTCCCCATTTCAGTTCCTGCCTTGGCACCATGGAAACGTCCCTTGGGGAGCAGGATCATCCCACAAGTGCTTCAGGAATTGTCTGCAGGGCCCTGCAGTGCCTCGTGCTGTTCCCTTGCCAGAGGCACCACAGGCCAGGGGGCACATCTGGGCTGCTGTGTCTGGGTGTGGGGCTCCCTGTTGTGGGCCAGTGAGGAGGAGCTGGAGAGGCTCTGCAGGACTGACAGGAGGGGCTTTGGGGCCTGTGGGGAGAAGCTGAGGGCCAGGGGCTGCTGGACCTTCTGAAGAGGAGGCCCAGGGCTCATCCTGCAGCTGCTTCAAGGGTGGTTTCAGAGAATCCCAGAACCAACCAGGCTGGAAAAGACCTTGGAGATCATCAAGTCCAACCTGTGCCCTAACACCTCCTTGTGTCCCCTGAGCCTCCCCTCCAGGATAAACAACCCCAGCTCCCTCAGCCACTCCTCACAGCACTTGTGTCCCAGACCCCTCATCAGCCTTGTTGCCCTTCCCTGGACACGCTCCAGCCCCTCAATGTCCTTCCTAAACTGGGGGTCCCAGAACTGGACACAGCACTCGAGGTGCGGCCTCACAACTGCTGAGTCCAGGGGCAGAATCCCTGCCCTGTTCCTGCTGGCCACACCATTCCTGATCCAGGCCAGGAGCCATTGGCCTTCTTGGCCACGTGGGCACACTGCTGGCTCATGTCCAGCCTGGTGTCCATCAGTGCCCCCAGGTCCCTTTTCACCAGGCCGCTGTCCAGCCACTCTGTCCCCAGCCTGTAGCGCTGCAGGGGTTGTTGTGGCCAAAGTGCAGGACCTGGCACTTGGTCTTGTTGAACCTGACATTGTTGGATTGGGCCCAAATTTTCATTGGATTTCAAAGGTCTTTTCCAACCTCGGTGTTTCTGTGATTCTCTGATGGCTGTGACACTGCAGGGCCCTGGGAAAGCAAGGGGCCATTGTGACACTGTGGGGCCTTGTTGAACCCAGGGTCATTTTGACAGTGCATAACCAAGGACACCCTTGTGAGATTCCAGGGCCCAATGGAACCAAGGGGACATTGTTACACTGCAGGGACTCATGGCACTAAGGAAACAATTTGGACACTGTGGTGCCCCATGGAATCAAGGGGCCATTGGGACACTGCAGGATCTTGTGTAACCAGGGCTCCATTGTGACACTGTGCCACCAAGGAGTCCATTGTAACACTGGGGCCTCATGGAATCAAGAAGACCCTTGTGACACTGTGTGGCCTCGTGTAGCCATGGGGCCATCACGATACTGCAGGGCCCCATGGAAGCAAGGAGTTCAGCGTTACTCTGTGGGGCCTCACAGAACCACGGAGACCATGGTGACCCTGCAGGACCTCGTATAACCAAGGGGCCGTTGTTACACTGCAGGGACTCATGGAATGAAGGAAACAATTTTGACACCATGAGGCCCTGATGACAGTGTAGAACCAAGGAGATCATTGCTGCACTGTGAGACCTCATGGAACCAAGGATCCATTGTGACACTGCAGGGCCCAGGGAACCAAAGGGCCATTGTGACACTGGGGGCCCCAAGGAATCAAGGGACATTGTGACACTATGGAGCCTCCTGGAATCACCGAGATCATTGTGACACTCCATGGACTCATGGAACCATGCTGACATCAAGTTGTGTGCGAGTGTGGATCTGCTGGAGGGTAGGAGAGCTCTGCAGAGGGACCTGGACAGGCTGGATCCAGGGGCCAAATTCAACAATGTGAGGTTCAACAAGACCAAGTGCCAGGTCCTGCACTTTGGCCACAACAACCCCTGCAGTGCTACAGGCTGGGGACAGAGTGGCTGGACAGCAGCCAGGCAGAAAGGGACGTGGGGCACTGATGGACAGCAGGCTGGACATGAGCCAGCAGTGTGCTTTAAGCCTCCATCTGCTTCACTCCTCTGCTGGGCTCTGCAGAGGAGCTGTTCCTCATCAGAGCTGCATCTTTCGAGCTCTTCTTGGTGTCCCTGCCCTGCACCTCTGTCCCTGCAGGCTGTCGTCATCCCCCCGGCTGCCCCAGCTCGCTGGCCCCTTCCTTTGCTGGCAGCTCTGCGTCCTGCCTGCCTCTGCCTGGGCACACAAAGCCTTGGGCTGCTCCAGACTCCTTCTTGGGGACGTGTTGCACCACAGCCCTGCCCTGGGACAGAAATTCCTTTTCTCCTCGTGTCCGGTCTGAACCTCCCTCCCTGCCCTTGGCATTAATTCTTTCTTTCTCCAGCTGTTCTCTGCTATGTCAAAAGGATCCACCATCTCGGAAACCGCCCTTCAGTCCCTCCCTGGGCTCTCCTCTGCTGTCCTCAGTCTCCACTCCTCTGAGTAGAGAGCTGCTTTGTCCCTATATCGTGGTCATGTGCTTGAGGCCTCCAAACCCCACCGTGGCAGGTCTCTGGGCCCTCTCCAATGTGTTGGCAAATGAAAACATTCTGCTCATAGTCTAAGAAAATCCCCAGAGGCCATGGCCAGCCAGACCTGTCTATCCTGGCTACTTTTGCCTGGGCGCAGTCCTTGGATAGATGGAAATTAGGAGGTAGAATCCCAGTTTTGGCCAGGGACACCTGGACAAGAACGACAGTTGCTTTCCATCAGAAGGAAAGCAGAGCCCCAGTGTTTGTCGGTAGATGAGTGACAGCCCTCAGGTGGCCAAGCCAGCCAGACCTTTCACTCCTGGTAGTTTTGGCTGGGTGCAATACTTGGCTGCATGGAATAATGGAGGCCAAATCCCAATTTTGGCCCCTGGATGAGAAGACTAGTTCTTTTCCATAGGAAGGAAGGCAGGGAGTCCCAGTGCTTCAGGGGCTGATGAGAGGCAGCAGTCGACATGCCACAATCAGCCAGACCTGTCAGGTGGCCCACAGGAGGCCAAACCAGCCAGAGCTGTTCCATGTTCCCTTGCTTCCATGAGGCCCTGCAGGGTCCGAACGGCCCTTTGGTTCTGTGGGACCCCACAGGGTCACAATGGTCTCCACAATTCCATGGGGCCTTGCAATGCCACAATGCTCTCCATGGATCCACAGTGCCCCGCAGGATCACCACGGCCCCTTGGCTCCACGAGGCCCTGTGATGCAACAATGGCCTCTTGGTTCCACAAAGCCCTGCTGCTTCACACTGGCCCCTTGGGACCATGTGGCCCAACAGTGCCACAGGGATCCCCTTGGTTCCACGAGGTCCCACAGCGTAAAAATGGCCCCTCAGTCCCACGAGGCCCTGCAGTGTCACCATGGTCTCCATAGGAAGGAAATCACCAAGCTCCAGTGCTGCAGGGGACATGAGAGGCAGCCACAAGAGGTCGAGACCAGCCAGACTTGTCTGTCTGTGTACTGTCCTGTGCTGGTTTGGCCAAAATCTGGCAATATACCCTCTGAGATAAAAACAGGTTACAACCACCCTTCCCCCCACCAGGATGGGGAACAAGAAATTTTCCTCAAAGGAAAGTGAAAGAGATAAAAACTATTTATTTAACAAACACACAGGAGAAGAATAATAGTGCTAAATAAAAAAATCTCTCGCTGTGGAGAGGAACCTGGGAAGATTTCAGAGTCCGTCTGTAGGTGTGGTCTCGCCTTCTCAGAGCTGGCGTGGGGGTGGCCCCTCCCCCCCCCCAGTGGGGAATTCTCCCGATGTGTTCTGATGATGATGGAACAGTCCAGAAGAGAAGAATGGAAAAACCAAAGTCCCAAGAACGCCAAGAGTGCTCAGGGAATGCAGCTGGGAGCTGTGGGGGTCAGACATGGCCCAATGCATGGCACAGACCCAGCAGGGAAGGCACTGTTGGCATGAGAGCTGGAAGAATCCCAAACACAACCCCCCCACACCTGCACACTTACTGGCCCCTCCCATGGCCTCTGTGCATGCCCATCTGTGCCTCAGCATTTATTCCCATCTGGAAGCAGCTGGAGCAGGGAGGATTGGCCCCCTAGCAGGAGTGGATCCCGGCTGGGAACACGCCTGGCAGTGCTGATTTGCAGAGGTGTCTCGGTTTGAAAGACAGGCATCTGCTGAGGAAGGCGGGAACCTCTCTTGGAATTGGAAATGTCACCCCCTTCCCTCCAAATTATTATAACTTTGAAATGATGGGGCTTTCAGCCGAAGCTATGGGAAAAGAAATAACAGTTCTTTACTAGTAGATATATACATGTATAACAAGACAAACAGCAACAACGGCAGCAGCAACAAGAAACAAAACCACAAACCCAGCGACAGCCTCGTCTCGACTTGGGGCGCTTTCCCCGTGGGTGCAGTTCCGCTCACGGCCGGCAGGGGCGCTGGTGGCTCCCGGCCGGGCAGGGCGGGTGCGGTGATTCCCCCGCGGCTGCAGGGGGCGCTGTGGCGCGAGCGCGGCCGCCTCTCTCAGGCGGTAATGGCGGCGCAGCCGGCGGGACGGGATGGAAAAGGGGCTTCCTTTGGAAACCCCCGGGGCAGCCGGGCCCGGTGCCCCTCCGGATGACGAAAGGAGCTGCAGCGAGAACCTGGGAGCAGCGGTTGGAACAGCAGAGGCGAGCAGACCCCTGGGGGCAGCGAATCGAAGTGCAGCACTGAGCGCCCAGCGGTGGCAGAAGCAGAAGCAGTTGGGGGTCCCAGCAGGCGCTGGGTGTTGGGCAAAAGTGTAGCAAAAAATCCTGGGGCAGCGGCAGAAAACCATGGGGGTTGGGCGGGGGATTGCTCCTTTGCACAGTTCACGGGTGAGGAGTGGCCTGGCAGGGGACAGGAAGCTCCCGGGTCCTGGCACAGCACACACCAGCCCTGGGCTCCCAAGTGGCACAGGGGCAGAGAAGAAAGCTGGCCAGCCCGAGTCACAGGGCCAAAGAAAAAGAACAAGAGGGAACAAAAGAAAGTCAAAACCCACAGGGCAGCGGGATCTCCCGTCAGAGGCACCGCATTGGGTGGCAGCCAAGATGATCGCCCCACTGGAAGGAAGCAGCAGCCCTTGGCCCCCAGCCCTTGCGAGATCCCGGGCTGCCCCTCATCCATTGCGATACTCCCAGAGCCAGGGGAGGCAGTGACCATTTTGGACACAAGACAGAAACAACCCCAGACATGGATATGGGATATAAACCATCCCCAAACCATCCCCAGGACACATGCTCATATGAACCTGTGAGTATTTGGGATCAACAAGCTCAGGCTCCTCTGTTTTTCCTCCCCGTAGATGCACACAAGTCTCAGAAAAGACTGATGATGAGGCCCTGCAGTGTCACAAGGTTCTGTTGGTTCCATGAGGCTCTGGATGTCACAAGGTTCTGTGGGTTCCATGAGGCCCTGCAGTGTCACAATTGCCCCTTGGTTCCATGTCCCTCACAGTGTCACAATGGCCCCTGGGCACCGTGAGGCCCCGCAGTGTCACAGGGTCACCTTGGTCTCATGTGTCACTCACACAATGGGAACAGCACTGATGAGTTCTGATCATCTCATTCCCCTTTCTCCAGGGAAAGTCGGGGCCCTTCTTGTCTGCTCTCTCCTGGTAGGAGGGCTGTGAGCAAGAACATTTCTGTCTCTCTTAGCTGCTAAAATCCTGTGTAAGAGGTTTGCAGAGTGGAAACAAGCAGTGTGTGAGCCCCTGTGTTGTAGTAAATTATGTGGTGGTAAAGAGATAGGCCCTGAGGAGCAGAGAGAGAGCCTCTTTCCTGGGCCCGGAGGTGACCCTGGGAGTGCATCCAGGTCACTGGGGATGGGCTGAGAGAGGGTTGTGGGTTTGTGGACAGTGTTGGATGTACGGGAAGTGATAATTGTAGTTTGTGGAATTACAGGGTATTGTTTATTACCATATTAGGGAATATCTGTGTAATACCCCGGGTTATTGGGGGACATTGGGGTGAACAACTTCCCTGTTTATATGGTGTTACATCCTCTCTGTGTTGGTATTTAGGGAATTCTGACTGCCCAATAAACGGCTTTGCACTTCCCCACCTTGTGTGCGAGGTCCATGCCCTTGCGTGATTACTGCACCCCTGGGTATATTTCTATTTCCTGAATGTGCTCTGTGCTTTGTCAGGGTAACGGTGCCATCTGCTAGAGGGCAATGGCACTCGTGCCTGCAGAACCCCTTGTGAGAGCACAGGAGAGATGCTCCCCACACGGGGCTGCTTTCCTGGTGTGGGGTGACAGACAAGGCAAGAAAGGCAGAGGACAGAGATGTCAGGGAGAGACGTTTGCAATGGCCCTGTCCCAGGCAGCTGAGATGAAAATCACTGTGACACTGGGGGTTGTTGCTGCAGTCACACCCAGGAAGGTCAGGGCTCTGTCAGGTGCCCAGCCCTGAGCTGGGCTCATGCCCTGCTCACAGCCCCAGGGCTGCTCAGGGGCACGAGTCCTTCCCTGGCACGCTCCCAGACAGTTCCTTGCAGCACGGGCAGCAGCTCCCTGGGCTCTGCTGCCACTGCCAGAGCTTGGCAGGGACCTCAGCCCTGCGGGGCTCACCCTGCCCTGCCCCTGCCCGAGGTGCCCCACGGCCGCAGGGATGGGCACGGGGAGCTCTGTGCACAGGAGCTCATCCCAGCCCTGCATCCAGGGGGTTCCCAGGGGACGGCACTCTCTGCAAACTCCAGCAACAGCTGAAGGGGTTTGTGCTCACTGGGTTTATGTCCCCTCACACACACAGAGGATGTTCAGGGCTGTGTCTTGTCCGTGCACTGCAAACACGGACTCCTGACCCGCTCACTGGATGTCCCTCCATGGGGGGAAGAACAACCTCTGTGACCTGGGGACAGAGGCCACTGCTGGCAGCGGCGCTGGCTTTGCCAGGGCACAGCTGGGGGCCCCCACCCTGAACACTGCCACACTTTTGCTGGTCACTGCTGCTTTCCTCTCCAGGGCGCTGGGTTGGGCACATCCTTGAGAGCAAACTGGGAAGAAGATTGAAGCTTTCAGGCCCTGCACTGGGGAGATGCCCTTGCATGATGGAAATGCTGTTCCAGAGCCCAGCTCTGTCCCAGCAGTGCCCACGGCCTGTCCCTGCCTGCAGTCCCTGGGCAGTCACACAGCAGGACTGGGAGCGAGCTGAGAGAGCCCTGAGGCCTGAAACCAACGCAGGGGCTCTGCAGGGGAGTGTGGAAGTGAAGGAAGGGGAGGTTGTGGAGGAGAAGCCCTGGGGCTTCCTGGCAGTGAGGAGCACTGGGATTCCCTTTTCTCCCCCAGCTCAGTCCAGAGGCGCCGACCCTGCAGCTCCAGAGAAGTCAGGGAGGAAAGGTGTCAGGCCAACAAGACAATGCTGAGTTTTTATTTTGTTTAAGCACATATGTAGAACAGCTCCTGGTTTTACAGTCTCTGGGTGCCACTAGAAAGACAAATACTGAAATAAAAATGGTGGAGTCAAAGATTTTTGGGTGAACAAATTCACAAAAGTGTATCACCTGTGTCAGCAGCAATAAATACAGGACACAGAGTGGGCATTAATGACAAACATCATAACAGCTCTGCAGGAGAATGACAGTTTATTGCTTCTGAAAACCAGCTGTGATCATTTTCCTCAGGGCATCCTTGAGCTCCTGGTTCCTCAGGCTGTAGATGAGGGGGTTCAGGGCTGGAGGCACCACCGAGTACAGAACTGACAGGGCCAGATCCAGGGATGGGGATGAGATGGAGGGGGGCTTCAGGTAGGAAAAAAAGGCAGTGCTGAGAAACAGGGAGACGACGGCCAGGTGAGGGAGGCACGTGGAAAAGGCTTTGTGCCGTCCCTGCTCAGAGGGGATCCTCAGCACAACCCTGAAGATCTGCACATAGGAGAAAACCATGAACACAAAACAGCCAAAGGCTAAACAGAATGCAACCAAAGAAATCCCAATTTTTCTGAAGTAGGAGTGTGAGCAGGAGAGCTTGAGGATCTGTGGGACTTCACAGAAGAACTGGCCCAGGGCATTGCCCTGGCACAGGGGCAGGGAAAATGTATTGGCTGTGTGCAGCAGAGCATAGAGAAAGGCACTGGCCCAGGCAGCTGCTGCCATGTGGGCACAAGCTCTGCTGCCCAGGAGGGTCCCGTAGTGCAGGGGTTTGCAGATGGACACGTAGCGGTCGTAGCACATGATGGTCAGGAGGGAAAACTCACCTGACATGAAAAAGACAAAGAAAAAGAGCTGAGCAGCACATCCTGAGTAGGAGATGTGCCTGGTGCCCCAGAGGGAATTGTGCATGGCTTTGGGGACAGTGGTGCAGATGCAGCCCAGGTCGGTGAGGGCCAGGTTGAGCAGGAAGAAGAACATGGGGGTGTGCAGGTGCTGGCCGCAGGCTACGGCGCTGATGATGAGGCCGTTGCCCAGGAGGGCAGCCAGGGAGATGCCCAGCAAGAGGCAGAAGTGCAGGAGCTGCAGCTGCCGCGTGTCTGCCAATGCCAGCAGGAGGAAGTGGCTGATGGAGCTGCTGTTGGACATTTGCTGCCTCTGGCCATGGGCACCTGTTCAAGGAGGAGACAGTGACAAGTCAGGGGACACTTTCCTGAGCAATGCCCAAGCCCTTTCTCCCAGCCCTGCCCCTGCCACTCTGTGCCACCCAATCTTCCTTTTCTCAGAGCCCTTCCCTCAGCCCCGTGCCTGGAGCTCTGCTGGGATCTGGCCCCGTTGCTGTGACGAGCAGGGGCTGTGCCCGTGGACACCAAGGAGTCAGCTCTGCTCTGCAGCAGTGGGACCACGGGGAAAAGCCTTTCCCTGGCCAGCCCTGGCCAGCCCCTGGCAGGCAGCAGCAGGGCAGGACAGTGGCCCTCAGGCCCTGGTCAGCAGGGAACGGGCACAGGGCCGCAGAGATGCCCTTCATCTGTGCTGCTGCTCTGCCGGCCCAGGAGGGCACTGAGGGCCCCGAGCCCCCGGGCTGAGGGCTGTGCTGGCTGCCAGGGGACACCGGAGCTGTGCTGCTCAGGGCAGTGTCTGCACTGCAGGCCAGGCCCGGCAGCTGCCACACGTCCCCTGCAGCAGGGCTTCCCTCAGCACTGCCTCCCTCCCTCCCTGCCCACGGCTCTGCTGCTGGAGCTGGCCCAGCCGGGAGCTGTTCCTGTGGCCCGGGCTCCGTCCCTGCCAGGGCTGCCAGAGCCCAGCCCAGCCCCTGGGCCAGCTCTGCCCTGCAGCCGCTCGGGGTTGCAGGGATCAAAGAACAGCTCCCCCACGCCTGGGCACCATGGAAAGGTGATGCTGGATGCATCTGGAGGCTGCCGAGGTGCAGGCACTTGCTGAGGCTCCCAGGAATCCTCAGCGTGATGGTTGAAGAGCCTCAGCCCCTGCTCTGCCTGCACAGCTGAGTTTCCATTCCCAGCAAGCTGAGCCAGGGACAAGTGGGAGCACAGACTGAGGAAAGCAGAGACTCAAGCAGGAAACCCCTGCCCTGAAGGAGCTCATGAAAAGCCCCCTCAGAAATGAGCTGGGCATGAGCTGGAGCTCTGAGCAGCCCTGGCCCCCACAGCAGCCTCTCCACAGCAGCAGGACCTGGCCTGGCAGGAGTCACTCCTTGCAGCCACAGCTCCCCTCCAGCGCCCATGGGGAGCTGCCAGGCAGGCTGAGAGCTGCCCCTGGCAGGTGGCACATCCCCTGGCCTGGCAAAGAGCCCTCAGGGCTGCAGGAGCTGCTCTGCAGGACAGCCCTGGGCACCC
Organism: Monarcha castaneiventris obscurior; assembly: GCA_026261815.1. Taxonomy (NCBI): domain Eukaryota; kingdom Metazoa; phylum Chordata; class Aves; order Passeriformes; family Monarchidae; genus Monarcha; species Monarcha castaneiventris. Next base: position 108,610 of record JAMPIT010000361.1, on the reverse strand, counting down.
CTGGCTGCAGCCCCACCTTCCCAGCCTGCAGCCGGCCCTGGCAGCAGGAGCCGTCCTGCCCTGTCCCTCTGACGGTGCCCAGGGCAGCCCCGCTCTGCAGCACATCCTCCCCCAAAGCAGAAACGGCAGCAGAGCCATCCTTACAGCCCTGGCAGCCGTGTCATGGGTCAGCTTTAGAAGATCCCTGCAGCCAGAGACTCACTGTGCCAGGAGTGGTGAAGATTTCTCCATGGATGAGCTCAGAATTGTCCTTCCAGCTGCTTTAAGCCTCTGTCTGCTTCACTCCTCCCAGGTACCTGCAGGCAGTGCCCTCAGCCCTGCTGGGCTGGGAAAGGAGCTGCTCCTGGGCAGAGCTCTCTGTTTTAAGCCTTTCTTGGTGTCCAAGAGCTTGGGAGCTCCCTCTGTGCCAGGAGCCCAGCCCAGCTCAGCAGCACAGACACACAGACTGCAGCACAGGCACAAAGACTTTAATGACCCCCTCGGGGCTTTGGTGTTGTTTACATCAGACTCAGTCCCTGAGAGAGGGCCCAAAAATCTTCTCAAGAACTCAAAGTCAGAATTAAACTCCAAAGTTTCTTGAAGTGTTAATGGGTCCCACAGAAGGATACGACTGAGAAAGTGTCCCCAGGTTCCAGTCAGAGCAGAACACTGGAGGCAGTGATGACGGGGGGGACAGGCAAGAGAAGGGTGTCTCTGCTGCTGAGCAAAGCTGGATGTGTTTGAGGAATGCAAAGGGCCAAGGCCTGAGCCCCAGCCCCTGGCAAGGCACATCCTGTCCCTCCCTCAGTGCTCAGGGCTCTTCCCGGGGCACTGGGATGTGGGGATGTGCAGTGCCAAGGGCAGCACCATGGGGCGGCCCCTGCCAGGCTGCTGAGCAGGGCCAAGGAGGCCCTGAGGCCCCAGGGCTGCAAGGGTCACTTGTCTCCTGCTGGCCTCAGGCCCAGGGCCAGCAGCCGTGGCCAAAGTGCTGCACAAGTTGGTTCTGGCAGGGCCTTGCAGCTGCTGCCCATCCCTGTGCCCTCTCCAGCCCAGGCTGTGCCACGGTGTCCCTGCCCTGTGCCTCTGTCCCTGCAGGCTGTCGGCATCCCCCCGGCTGCCCCAGCTCGCTGGCCCCTTCCTTTGCTGGCAGCTCTGTGTCCTGCCTGCCTCTGCCTGGGCACACAAAGCCTTGGGCTGCTCCAGACTCCTTCTGGGGGACGTGTTGCACCACAGCCCTGCCCTGGGACAGAAATTCCTTTCTCCTCATGTCCCTGTTCAACGCAAGCTCCAGCTGAGGGCTGGAGGGAAGGAAAGGATGGCACCAGGACATTGATGTCCATCCCAGCAGGGCAGGGACAGCTCTGGTGGCACAATCCCTCCTGGCCAGGGGCTCAACGCTGGGAAGGTCTTTCCATGCCCAGGCTTTGCTTCAGCCAAGGAAAGCTCCTGGCTCAGGGTCACCTTTGCTGCTCAGCCAGACACCCTGAGTTCCCTAGCAGGAGAATTCCTGCACTCCCACAGGGTGGCACAGGAGGGGGAGATTTCCCCCTCGAGAGATGCTCATAGTCCAGTTTTTGCATTCAGGCAGCCCCAGGTCCCTCCGTTTTGGTTGCACAGCAGCTGGAAATGAAATCCAGGAGCTCTGTTCATGCCCAGCCACCGCAGGTGACACAAGGACAGGGCACTGGCAGTGGGACATTTGCAGGGAGAGCCTTCAGTGAGCGCTGGGGGCTGAACTCAGTGCAGAAAACGCCCCGGGGGCCTCCAAGGCACCCAGGCAAAAGGAACAAAGTTTCAGCTCTGGCCTTGCCAGGGAGGAGCAAAATCGCTACTTTTCACCCCAAGGTTCCATTGCCGAGTGTCCTACGACCCCCAGAGGAGACCCCCGAGGGGCACCGAAATGAGCCCTCGCTGTGGTGCAGGAGGGGTCGGGGCAGAGGAAGGGCTGCAGGAGCTGGGACACGGCTGAGATGCGGCTGCCACAGCACTGCCCCGAGCTGGCAGGGCCATGGTCACTCAGGGTCAGGGGCCGGTCAGTTCTGTTGGCTGGAGGCGGCTCTGGACGCTTCTCTTGGAGCGTCTCCAGGGTTGGAATGCTGGGGCTGCCACTGCTGTGTCACACAGACGGGAACGCCGGGGCTGCCCTGCTCCTGTCCCACCCCCACAGCTCTGCCAGCTCCTCGTGGGGACAGAAAGGCTGAGCCAAAGGCTGAGAATTGCACAATGGGCTGAGCTGGGAGGGACCCACCGGGATCATCGACTCCAAGCCCTGGCCCTGCCCAGACAGCCCAACAATCCCAGCCTGGGCCTGGGAGCGGTGTCCAAAGGCTCCTGGAGCTGCGGCAGCCTCGGGGCCGTGCCCATTCCTGCCCCATTTCTTTGTGCATTACCGAGACCCCAAAACCGGGCTGTGGGGAGGGCCAGTGCCTGTTTTGTTTAGCAGTCGTGGGTATATGTGTGTTTCCACAGGTGATGGGCCTCTGTGAGTTCCTAGCTGTTGGACCAAAGCAGGAAGGGATTCTAGATCCGGAAGCAGAAGCGAGAATACAACATCGGCTGAAACTCGAAGTGGAGCCGTTGGCACGTGAATTAAACAGCTTAGCTGATACTGAGCTGTCTGCTCTAACAGAAACGCAGTACCAAATTTATTTAGAAAGCATTAAACCTATTAGTTCCTACGCTGGGTCACAACTGAGATCTTTGTGTGGTAGTTGCAAAAGTCCCCTAACAGAGTACTATTATCTCTGTGGAGGGTGCAACCGCACTATTGTTGCATATAGTAGTGCTTCAGTGAGCTCAAACCCACTTTGTGATAGTTGTGAAGAAAGGCTTAGTAACTGGAATGTAGAAAGGAATGCTCGTGATCATTTAGACATACCGCACTCAATTGAAGTAGTTGAGTGGAGCCACTTTTTTAACAACCGTGAGGCCACGTTGCGTTATTATTTAAAGTGGTTGCTGAACAAGGCAATTGATCGGGCAAAGGCATGCCGTCAGATGCAAGTACATGGCTACCATTGCTCTGCCTGTGGGAAGCAGTGCTCCTTCGAGTAACCTCTTCAGTCTATAAGGCTGATCCAAGATCTGACATTTGGATCACGTGGGCAGAAAAAGCCGGAGTCACAGACTTTTGTTTAAGCATGCAAAGCGCAAGTGATCCATTTCGTACCTGTCTGATTGGCATTCCTCTCACATCATTCAAAGAATTTGACACCTTGGTCAGTAACACTTCTTGCATCAGCACACCATGGAAAAATTTCACGGTTGCAAATTATGGTCCTGGTGCAATGAATTGGCTGCAAGAACAAATTGATCATTTCGGTTACGAAGAGCAAATTTTATGTTTGGCACGTGCATTGTATGTTTCTGCTCCAGAGCCTCAGGAGTTAGACCTATTGGGTTCTCTTCCTGCCAAGTCTTGGCTGTTCTATCACAGTGGAGCACTTGTGCACGGGAACCAAACCCACTGGCCTAAACCTCAGAACACATTTTCAATCCTATATCCAAGTAACTATAAAAATTTCAGTGTGACAGAATATTGCAAAAATGGTTCCTTTTTTGCCTCCCAATATTTCCCATGGAAACTAGCCCCATCAAGCCAATCCATCAAGGCTCTACCCCTTGGAATTTTCTTAATTTGCGGAGATAGAGCCTGGCCTGCAGTACCTTCACATCCTTTCGGAGGACCACGTTATTTTGGCCGACTTACCCTGTTCACGTCCACGCGAACCAATTTCAAAACAATACAGAAAGTAAGACTACCACGTTCCATCTGTCACCTGACAGATGAGAGTTGCAATGAAAATGTCAAATTACTTCCCCTCGAGTCGAGAATCTCACTGTCATTTTTCCTACCAGGTGGCCAGAAATTTAGCAGCCCTTGCATGTTGGGGAGAGAAGCAATTCAATCTTACCTCAGATATACTCAGTGCCTTATCTACTGATGTCAATAGTGTAAATCATGCTACTCTCCAAAATTGTGCTGCAATTGATTTTTTATTGTTAGCACAAGGTCATGGATGTGAAGAATTTAAAGGTATGTGCTATATGAATTTGTCCAACCACTCTGTCTCCATTCACAGATTCAACAACTGAGAGAGAATGTGAACAAGATCACTATCAGATCTTCTCCAATAGACGACCTGTTCAGCAAATGGGGTCTCACTGGGTGGTTGCAATCATTTATCAAGGAAGGGCTTTGCTTTTTAGCTAATGCTGTCATATTGTTCTTAGCAGCCTTACTTGCTTGGCGATGTGTTAAGAAGACCGTTCACAAGGTTATGGATGCAGCTTGGGTTGCTCAAAAAGAAAAAGGGGGATTTGTAGAGGATTTTTTAGAGCAAAGTGGTCTTGCAGAACCCCTGCAAGAGTTAGGTTCTGAGAATCCAAGCTGGATCATTGAAATGCTGTGAAAAGAATACGTGACAACTGAAACATAAAGGATGATAGAAAGTCTCCCTGTGCCCCTGACAAATGTATCTAAAAGGGGACACAGAAGACAAAGGGCTATACAGAATACAATAGAACATACAAAGCAATACTGGCTAGAAGCCTGAGAAAAATGCACTAGGTGTTAGAAGTTTTAAAGCGCTGAAACTGCAAGGCTAAAAGAGATGTCAGAAGAGGTGACAGTCGCTTTGCTTTAATGACCAATCACTAATAATTTCGTCTGTGTATGAAGATGTAATTAACCAATTATAATACTGCCTTAAACGCGTGAGAGGAACAACAAACACTATATAAGAATGCTTTTAATAATAATAAAATGAGAACGATCATAAAACCACATTGGCTCATCTGTTCGTTACTCCGGGATCGGATCCTCAGCAGAGAGAACCCTTGCTATACATTCCCTGGGGGGCCTGGTCAGTGCCCGAGCCCCCTGTGGGGGAAGAAGCTTCTCCTGCTCTCCAGCCCAGCCCTGCCCTGGCCCAGCCCCAGCCGTTCCCTCGGGCCCTGTCCCTGCTCCCCCGGGCAGAGGTCGGAGCTGCCCCCGCGCTGCCCCTCGGGAGGAGCCGCAGCCCCCGGGGAGCTCTGAGCTGCGCCTGCTCTGCTGGGGCTGAACAAACCCAGCGCCCTCAGAGCTCCGGGGCAAGGTCCTGCCCCCGGCTCAGGGCTGGGCCGCTGCCACTGGGAGAAAATCAGCTTCCAGCTTTCGCCCAGCAACGGGGAGGAGCAGCAATTCCTGGATCAGAGTGGGGTGGGACGGCGTGTCCCAGGTTGGAGGGCACGGCCTGGCACGGCCCGGCTCGGCGGCACTCCCAGAGCCCCTTGGAGATGAGCGTCAGCTCCCGCTGGGACAGCGCCGGCAGCCACGGCTTCACCAAATCCTCGGCGGTGCCGGCGGCCACGGCGCTGATGGAGGTGGAGGCCGCGCTGGGCACGAGGCCCCGTCAGCCCCGGCTCTGTGGGGGCAGGGGCTGCACCCCCTGCCCGGGGTCCCCTGGTGCGGGGGGCCCTGTCCTCACCTGAGGGTCCTGCTGGAGGCACAGGCCAGGAACAGCTCCAGCACCCCTGGGGTCATCTCGGAGATGTCAAGGAGCAGGTGGGGCATGGACTGCGGGGGGAGGGGGCTGCAGGGGGGGCAGGACCCCTGGGGGACCCCAACACCCCCTGGAACCCCCTCGGCCTCCCACCCCACTGCCTCGGGGGTGCCAGAGGGGCCAGTACCTGGTCGGGAGTGGTGACAGTGCCAGCGAGGAGGGGGTCCTGTGCTTGTCCTCAAGAGGGCTCCTGGCCATGGGCTCTGGATTCCAGCTGTGGGTTTGGGGACCTGGCTGTGGGCTTGGGGTACCTGCCATGGGTTTGGGGTTCTGGCTTTGGACATGTGGTCCTATGCTTGTCTTCAACAGGGAGTCCTGGCCATGGGCTCTGGATCCCAGCTATGGGTTTGAGGTACCAGCCGTGGGATTGAGGTCCTGGCCATGGGCTCAGGGTTCCTTGCCCACTCTCGCTGGGGGTCCCATCCCCACTCCCTGTCCACAGGCATGCTCCCTGTGTGCCACCCGCTCTTCATCCTGGCCACAGAGGATCTGAGCTGCTGCTTCCCCCCCAACCACCTCTGCACCGTCAATGAATCCTGCAGGCAGATTGTGATGTCCAGGATCAGGTACAGCCCCAGCCTGGCTCCCTGGGACTCTCTGAGGGTTGATTGGGGCTGTGCTCTCTGGGGGATGCAGTGCTGAGACCCCTCCACTGTCCCCATCAGGTTCTTCTTCCCCATCTGATGAGGACTGAGACAGTCCCAGCGCTTCCAGCTGCTGAACAACTGGGCCAGCCCTATCCTGGACTACCCCATCATTGATTACCTTTTTCCCCAGGTGAACCCCACCAGGCTGCCTCCTCCTTCTCCCCCTTCTCCCCCTTCTCATCCTTCTCTTCCCCCTCCTCTTCCTCCTCCTCATCCAGTGCCCACCGGTGCCTGTGGGACGTGGATCCTCTTACCTGACTGTTGGGGTTCTCACCTGGAGCTGCCCATGGCCATCCCACAATGGGCATGGGGCACCCCAGATTTCCGAGATGAGCACTGTGTGACACCCTTGGGACAGCCTGGCATCCATCAGGACAGCCTGGCATCCATCAGGACAGCCTGGCACCCATGGGGACAGTGTGACATCCTTGGGACAGCCTGGCATCCATCAGGACAGCCTGGCACCCATGGGGACAGTGTGATACCCACAGGGATGGCCTGGCATCCATCAGGACAGCCTGGCACCCGTGAGGACAGAGTGACACCCACAGGGATGGCCTGTCATCCATCAGGACAGTCTGGCAGCCACTGGACAGCCTGACACGCATGAGGACAGAGTGACGCCCATGGGGACAGCCTGACACCCATCAGGACAGCCTGGAACCCATGAGGACAGCCTGGAACCCACAAGGACAGTCCGGCATTGCTGGGGACAGCCGGGCAGCCACTGGACAGCCTGGCACCCAAGGGGACAGTGTGGCAGCCATGAGGATAGACCGGCATCCATCAGGATAGACTGGCACCCAGGGGGACAGCGTGACACCCTTGGGGACAGCCTGGCATCTCCTGGGAGAGCCTGACACCCATGGGGACATTCTGGCATCCCTGGGGACAGCCTGACATCCCTGGGGACAGCCTGACATCCCTGGGGAGAGTCAGACATCCCTGGGGACACCCTGCCTGCCACCTGTGCCTCCTATCCTGGGCAGCTCCAAGTCCTGGATCCCAGCATCGTTGCAGAGCCAGATCCAGCGGCACAACTTCCTCCCCTGCCAGCGCCTCCGCAAATCCCTGCGGGAGCTCGGGGGCTGCTGGACCGACGGACCCCGCCTGAAGCTCCAGTCCCTGCTGGCCCTGGAGTGGCTCCAGCGCTGCTGGCTCGAGGAGACTCCATGTCCCCTGCCCAGGATCCATCGCCATCCCCATGGCTGGAGACAGTGGCGTGTCCTGGAGCTGCAGCGGCTCCGAGGTGCTGGTGGTGGCTGTGGCAGGGTTCCCACAGTGTGGGGACGTGGCTGGCGGCGGTGTGACCCTGGTGGTGTCCCCACAGAGGCGCCAGCACTTGTGCGACTTCCCCGACATGGCCGACATCAGCCCCGAGCAGGCGGCGAGCCGGGAGGGCGGCCCCATGGAGACCCTCCCTGAGGCAGACAGCCGGGTGCTGGGAGCTGGGGGGTTTGGGGAGGCCCCGGGGGTCCCCACCCTGCTGAGCCCAGTGGTCACTCCACAGCCGCTCTCTGGACAGGATTCCAAACGGTGCCAGGTACGCCAGGGTGCGGATGGACACTTGTGGCTGTCAGGGGTGGCGTGGAGGTTCTGCAGCCTGGGGGAGCTTCTGGGCACCTCCGGGCGCCAGGGACTGCAGGCACAGGGGCTGAAATGCACCTGGAGGCTGCCTGTCCTTCCCACCCAAAAGGTGACACCAGGGGATGTCCCAGAGAGAGGGCTGTGAAATCACAGAGTGGCTATGACATCATGGAGGGGCTGTGTGACATCACGGAGTGGGCTGTGACATCACAGGGCACCTGTGTGACATCACAGAGCAGGCTGTGACTGAATGACATCAAGGAGTGGGCTGTGAGGTCACAGGACATGTGTGTGACATCACAGCACAGACTCTGATATCACAGAGAAAGTGTGACATCACAGGGTGGTGGTGTGACATCACAGAGCACACTGTGACATCAGAGAGTGGGCCATGACATCACAGGGGTGGCTGTGTGAGGTCCCAGGGTAGATTAATGTCTTGGTTTAAAAGAACAGATGTCTGCCCAGGAAGGTGGGAACTTTCCTGGAATGGAAAGATGACCCCCTCATTCCAAATGATCACTTTGTGATACCAGGGGCTCCCAGGCAAAAAATTTGGGAAAAGGAATAACAAAATATAAATACATCAATCAGAAGAGGTCGAACAGCAGCCGAGCAGTGACAGAGTTCCCTGTCAGGCTCCCCTTCCCCCTTGGGCGCAGTTCTGGCCACACCCGGCAGGGGGCGCTGGGGGCCCCGGCGGGGCGGGGCGGGCGCTGTCTCGTGGCCAGCAGGGGGCGCTCTGGTAGTGGGGCGGGGCCTCCCCGGGCGGTGATGGCGGAGAAAGGGACCCGGCGGGGACGGCCCCGGCCCAGGCGGCACCGCCCGCGCTGGCTCCGGGCCCCGGGCGGCAGGGAGCAGGGAGCAGGGAGGAGCGGGCAGGCTTCGGTGGCAGTGCCCAGAACCCCAGGGCAGCAGTACCCGGGCCAGCCACACTCACCCCGTCACCCACGTGGCCGCTCCTCGATCCCGAACGGAAGGGAAGGGGCAGCCCCCGACCCGCCCCCGCAGGGTCCTGGCCGAGCTCACGCCTCTGGCGATATCCCCCAAGATGTGGGAGGTCCGTGGGCGATAGTGACAATTCCCAGCACAAATGACCGTGAGCCACCCCCAGAGACAGGGCTGGGGCCGATGGGATTTGGTTTTGGATCCACTGGGATTTTGGGTTGTGTCTTAGGCTACAATGTAAGATATAACCAAAAGTATGTATTCTGTCACCATCTGTTGAAACGTGGTGGGGCAGGGTTTTTATCTCTTCGATGACACATCCCTGAAAACTGCCTCCGGAGGGACATCTTCTGTTAATGGGCCATCCAGCCTCACTGCATGACTCACAAAATTATATCATCCCACTGTGAGATGCTCCGCCCTTGGGAGGAGCCAAGAAGTCCTACCTGGATATAGTCTGAGGTTTGGGACACCACAAGCAGCCCTTACCTCCAGGATTCCCAGAGGACAAGAGCTACACAGGCACCACAGGACCTTCAGAGGAAGACCAGACCCTTCTGCAGGATCACTGCTTCAACAGAACCATATCCGTCATCCCAAGAGGACTGCAGCCACCAGTTAATCGCACTGCTACCACCCCCCTGCCCGGCAGGGTGTCAGCTCGTATCCTGACTGTCGGGGTTAAGCCAGTGTCTGTGTATTATTGCCTTGTTATATATGTATCAGTAAAGAGCTGTTATTCCTATTTCTCATATCTTTGCCTGAAAGCCCCTTAATTTCAAAATTAGAATAATTTGGAGGAAAAGGGGGTTACGTTTTCCATGCCAGGGGAGGCTCCTGCCTTCCTTAGCAGACACCTGTCTTTCAAACCAAGACAGGTTGGATCCAATGGCATTTGGACCTGGATCCACTGGGATTTGGGCTTGGATCTGTTGGGATTTGGAGTTGGATCCGATGGGATTTTGGGTTGGATCTGCTGGGATTTGGGGTTCCATCTGATGGGATTTGGGGCAAAAAGGGCAAATTCTGGGTGAAAACCAGGAATATCCCAATGGATCCTGAGGGAAGGAAGCTCCTCCCAGTCATCCCTCAACTGTCCCCAGCCAGAGGCATTTATTGATGGCTCCTGGACACTCATGGAGATTCCTGGAGATTCCCAAAGATTCCCAACTACTCCAGAGACACCTCCAGCACTGGCCAGAAGTTCTCATTGCTCGTCCTCATTGTCTTTGGCCTCGCAGGGCTGGGCGGGAGCTCCTTGGGATCAGGATCCGCAGGAATGCCAGAGCCGGAGCTGGACGCCGACAGCACCGCGATCACCAGCGTTTGGAAGCTCCAGGGATCCCAAGAACGGATCCACTTGGATTTCTCCTTCTTCTTCACCTCTCCCCCGTCTCCTCCTCTTCCTCCTCTGGAGCATGGATTTTTGGCCGTGCGCATCTGGCGCCGGCGCCTGGAGCGGTCCCGGCGCTGTCCGGCCTTTGCAATCTTGGGATGATCCCTGGAAGGATCCAACGAGAAAGGTCATCCCGAGCTGGGGGACACCAGATTGTCCCCAAGCCTTTGGCCTCACCTGTCCAGGGACTTCTCCGACTTCTTCTTCCTCCCCTCAGTTTCCGACTTCTCCAACTTTTCCGACTTTTCCAAATTTTCCGACTTTTCCAGCTTTTCCTTCATCCCTTTGGATTCTGACTTTTCTGACTTCTCCTTTTTCCCCAGTTCAGTTTCCAACATTCTCGATTTCTCCTTCCTCCCCACTTCAGTTTCCAGCTTCTTTTTCCCCAGTTCATTTTCTGACTTTTCCAACTTTTCCTTCCTCCCCGGTTCAGTTTCCGACTTTCCTGATTTTTCCTTCCACTCAGATTCAGTTTCCGACTTCTTTTTCCCCAGTTTGGTTTCCAACTTTCTGGACGTTTTCTCCTTCTTCGCCAGCTCTGTTTCCAACTTCCTCTCCGTCCCCTTCCTCCCCTGGGTTTTCTGGTTTTCTGCAGTCTCTTCCTGAGGTTGTTCCTCTGCTCCTGGTATTCCAGAAGCTGCCTCTGGAACTGGAAAGGAGAGGCAAAGTCAGAGATGACATCACTTGTCCCATTTCTTCCCTTTTCCCCCACACTTCTCTGCTCTTTCCCCATTCCTTTGCTTTTCTCTCTTTTCTTTCCCATTTTTTATCCATTCCTTTGCATTTTCCCTCATTTCTTTGCCTTTTCACTCATTCCCCCTTTGCCCTTCCCCCATTTTTTCCTGTTTTCCTGTTTTCCTTGATTTTTCCCCAATTTCTTTCCTTTCTCCCATTTATTTGCTTTATTATCCCCAAAAATTCCCATGTTCCCCATTTTTTGCTGTTTTCCCTCTTTTCTTTGTTTTTTCTCCAATTTCTTTCCTTTCTATCCACATATTTTCTTTATTATCCCAATTAAGTTCCATTTCCCTGTGTTTTGCTATTTCCCCCCTTTCCTCGATTTTTCCCCATTTTTTCTGCTTTATGTCTTGGGGTGATTTTATGATGATGCTTTATTCCATAACTGTGTGCTTTGTGCCCAGAAAACGGCTGCTGCAGCTTTAGGCTGGGCCCAGGGGTGGGGCCGGAGCCTTGGGCTCCTGCGCGGTTCGGTTCAATCTCTCTCCGGCGCGGTCGGCGGCTGCACGCATTGTTACTTCGCTGCCTTTGCTGGATTCTTTTCGCCAATTTAGGCAAGAAGCTTCTGGGGTTTTGGGTTTTGTTTTCCCTTCCCCTGGCCTGGAGGCTTTTCACTGGTAAATCCTTTAGGTGGCTTTTTGGGATTTTTTCCCTTGAACTGTCTCATTTCATTTCTTTCTTTGGCCTGAGGAGCCTGCGGAGGCGGCCCCGGCCGGTCCGAACCCCGAATAGACCGAGCCAGGGAAAGAAGGGACATTAAAGTTCACCAGCTTCGCCTGCTGCCAGGAGGAGACCCACGCCAGAAATCCAACAGGTCCCAGCTGCTGCGTGAACTCCTTCTTTTCTCCCCTCTTCCCAGGGACAAAGAAGGGCAGCTGCCACCTTTGCCTCTCGGCCATGTGGCAACGTGGGGGTGGGTGTAAGGTTCAATTTTCTTTCTTTCCTGTGCTTTGTGGGAATTTTGCTTTGTTAATAAACAGTTCTACTTTTTTCTCACTTTCATCCCCTGGTATCCATTTCTCTCATTGGCCAAAGAAAAGGGAGTTACTGAAGCCCTTTCCCCCTAGATGCTCACTCCAGGGTGCTTCCTCCTGAAATTTCTCTCCAAAACCAAGACACTTTATTATCCCCAAAAATACCCATTTTCCCCATTTTTTGCTATTTCCCCCCTTTCCTTGATTTTTTCCTCTATTTCTTTCCTGCATTCCTGTACTTTATCATCCCAATTAATTCCCATTTCCCCCTTTTTTTTCCTATTCCACCATTTTGTTTTGTTTTTCCCCAATTCTTTGCATTTTTCCCCATTATTTTTTAGTTTTACCTTTTCTGTCTCTCCCAATTTTCCCGCCTTTCCCATCTTTCTTGATCCGTGGCCCCAATTTCCCCCTGGGACGTGGGGTCTCCTTGGGGAGGTTCTGGAGGCTCTGGAGCAGCAGCACCCTTGGAAGCGGGGCCTGGACCATTTCCCTCTCGAACCTGGGCAGGAAACACCGGGATCACCCCGGAATCACCCTGGAATCACCATGGTTTTCCCCAAATCCATGACATTTCCCTCTCAATTCACCACATTTTCCCTAATCCACCTTGTTTTTTTCCCCAAATCCACCGTGTTCTCCCCAATTCCACCTTTTTTTCCCAAATCCACCATAGTTATCCCCAAATCCACTTTGTTTTTTCCCAAATCCACCTTATTTTACACATATCCACCACAGTTTTCCACAAATCCACCATGTTTTTCTCAAATCCCCCATTATCCTCAAATCCATCACGTTTTCTGCAAATCCACCTTGTTTTCCCCCAAATCCAACACATTTTCCTTTGTATACTTTGTTTTTCCCCAAATCTACTTTGTTTTTCCCAAATCCACCACATTTTCCCAAATCCACCATATTTTCCTTAATCCATTTGTTATTTTCTAAAATCCACCACATGTTCCCCCAAATCCACCCCATTTCCTCAAATCCACCACATCTTCCCAAAATCTACCACAGTTTTCCCAAAATCCACCACCCCCCAGACCCACCCAGTGCAGAATTCCAGGCCCCCTAAATCCAAGGCATCCTGGAGCGGGTTGGGTTGGACCCTGTTCCGGTCCCACCCCAGCATCCCCCCATTCCCAGAGCCCCGGGATCGCCCCTGGACGCACTCGGGGAAGACGATGACGGAGCCAGACGAGGTCAGGGCAGCCACGGGGACCCCCCGGGGCACCACCATGTCCAGGAGCTCCTGGATCTGCAACGGAAGAGAACAGGGATGAGACCTTCTCCATGGGGATGAGGAGCTCAACATTAGAAGGCCCCAAATATCGTGGGAGCTTGTCATCATGGATGAGGAACTCAGCATTGGAGGAGCCCCAAGATGGCCGGAGCTTCCTACCATGGATGAGGACCTCAATGATGGAAGACCCCAAAGATGAGGAACCCGGTGTTGAAGGAGCCCAAAGAGGACCCCAGAGATGGTGGGACCTCCTTGAAATGGGTGAGGGCATGTTGGAGGAGCCCAGAGATGGTGGGATCTCCTCAATGTGGATGAGGAACTCAACACTGAAGGAGCCCAGAGATGGTGGGATCTCCTTCCCAAGGATGAGGAACTCAGTGTTGGAGGAGTCCATAGAGGACTTTAAAGACATTGGGACTTTCTCCATGTGGATGAGGAAATGTTGGAGGATCCCAAAAATGGTGGGATCTCCTCAACATGGCCGAGGGACTTGAGGACCCCAAAGATGGTGGGACCTTCTCCCCATGGATGAGGGAATTTTAAAGGACCACCCCACTCCCCTCCCTCAATCCCCTCAAGCCCCTCACCTTGAAGACCCCCTTTTCCAGGTTCTCCTTCCCGGCCACCGCCCCCAGGAAGTCGTGGTAGAACCTCATCCGGACCTTGCGCCGCTCCACCAGCAGGACTCCAATGTCCCTCAGGACTAGGGCCACGTCCTGACCTGTCCCCAGGCACCGCGACAGGAGGGACGTGGTGGCCTGGAGGGCGCCCTCCACCCTGCGCCGGGGCCGTCCCAGTGCCGCTGCCACCGCAAACGTCCGGAGGGGATCCAGGTTCCCTGGGAGGACATGGAAGGTGGGGGGATTTGGGTATCCTCAGGGGGTTTGGGGTTTTCTGGTGGGGTTTTGGGGGTTTCTCAAGGTTTTATGGGGTCTCCTTGTGGCCGTTGGGGTCCTCTCATGGTTTTTTGAGATTTCTCAGGGTGTTTTGGAGACTTCTGTGGGTGTTTTGGGGTCTTCTTGTGGGGTTGTTTTGCTCTCCTTGTGGTTTTTGAGGTCTTCTTGTGGCTTTATGGGATTTTCTCATGCTTTTTTGGGGTCTCCTCATGTTTTTTGGGGATGTCCACATGATTTATTTTAGTTTTTTGGGCATTTCCTTAGGGGTTTTGGAGCCTTCTCATGTTTGGGGGGGTTTTCTTGTGGGTTTTTGAGGTATTCTCATGTTTCTATTGGGTCTTCTCCTGGGTTTTGGTGTCTTCTCATGGTTTTAGGGGGTATCCCTGTATTTTTTTGGGTCTCCTCATTGATTTATGGGGTCCTCATTGATTTATGTGCTTTTGTGGGGTGTTCTCATGATTTCTGGGGGCCTCTTGTGTTTTGGGAGGTCTCCTCATGGGTGTAAGGGTCACCTGATGGTGTTTTGGGGTCTCCTTGTTATTTTTCGGGTCTTCTTGTGGTTTTTGAGGGTTTCCATGTGGTTTTCAGGGTCTTCTCTTTTTTTTTTTTTGTGGTCTTAACTGTGTATTTTTTGGGTCTCCTCATGATTTTTGGGGTCTCCTAATGGTTTTTTGGGGTGTCCTTGTGAGTTCTGGGGTCTTCTTGTTGTTTTTATGGTCTCCACAAGATTTTTGGGGTTCCTCATGGGTTTTAAGGTCTTGTGATTTTTAGGGACTTCTCATGGGGATTTTGGGGTCTCCTCACATTTTTTGGGTTCTCCTTGTGAATTTGGTGGTCTCCTTGTGGGTTTTTTGGGCTCTTCGCATGGGTTTTAGGGGATGTTCTCATTTTTTGGGGGTCTTCTTCTGGGTTTTGAGGTCTTCTTGTGTTTTTTTGGGGCTTCTTATGGTTTTATGGGGTATCCCTATATTTTGGGGTGTCTCCTCATTGTTTCATGGGATCTCCTTTTGGTTTTGAGGTCTTCTTATGGTTTTTTCTGGTCTCACGGTTTTTTGGGTCTTGCCACATGCTTTTTCAAGGTCTTGTGATGTATTTTGGGGGTCTCCTCATGGTCGTTTGGGGTCTTCTCATGGTTTTATGGGGTCTCTGTGTGCTTTTTGGGGGTCTTCTTGGGGTTTTTAGGGGTCTCCTTATGATTTTTGTGTGCTTCTCATGGCTTTTTGGGTTCTTCTTATGGGTTTTTGGGGGATTTTCTCATGGGTTTATGGGGTCTTCTTATAGTTTTTTGGGTTCTTGCTATGTGCTTTTTTGGGTCTCCTCATGTATATCTTGTAATATATTTTTGGGTCTCCTCACAGTTTTCTGGGGGCTCCTTGTGATTTTTGGGTTCTTCTCACGGGGCTTTTTAGGGTGTCCTTGTGGGTTTTGGGGGCTCCTCATACATTTTTTGGGATCTCTTCTTGTTTTTTTGGGGGGCTCCTTGTGTTTTTTTGGGATCTCCTCATGGATTTTTAGGGTCTCCTCCCATTTTTTTGGTTTCTTCTCACACCTTTCAAGTCCCCATTTTCCACCCCTTCCCTCAACCCACCCCCTCCATCCATGTCCACCTCGGAATGCCCATGGTCCTACCGGGCTGGAATTCCCAGTCATCCATCAAATTGTGGCTCTGGACCAAATTCCTGGCCAGGCAAAAAATCGGCCTCTGTGTTGTCACCTCCATGTTCCCAACCTGCGCCCGCCAGGGCACCACATCCAGGGTGCCAAGGGTCGGGATCTGCACCCCCTGCAACCAGAATTTTTGGGAATTTGTGACCTGCTTCCCCCCAGAAGTGGAATTTTGGGATTTTGAAGGGGAAATTTGGGATTTTGGGGTCTGCACACCATGGAACTGGATTTTTGGGATCTTGAGATCTGCACCCTCTGCAAGCAGAATTTGGGGATTTTGGGATCTGCTCCCCCAAGAAGTGGAATTTCAGGATTTTGGAATGAGCTAGAGGTGACCTCGACCCCCAGGAGGGGACACGGCAGGGGAATTGGGGTGACCTTGTTTTGCAGCAGGAGCTGGTCCAGGACGAAGTCGGCCACCACATCCCAAATTTCCTTCCGCTCTGGGAATTGAGGGAAACTGGGTCAGGATCCTGACAGATCCTGACATTCCCAGGGATCCAGGGAGTGCTGGTACCTTTGGGGGTGGTGGCTGAAACCACCTCTGTCCTCCCCCAGAGCTCCACCTTGGTCCTCCTGGCGGTGGGAGGGCGAGACCTCATTCTGCACTCTCTCGGGATTTGGGATCGGGATGTGGGATCAGGGTGTGGGGTCTGGGATGTCACACCACCAGACTAGCTCCTGTTGTGTCCCAGGACACTCGGTGACGCTGCTGGTGGCACTGTGACTTTGGTGGGGCCTCTGTGATGTCGTGGTGACACCCCAGGGACAGGGGTGGGGATACGAGGCTGGGGCAGGGAGGAGGGATGGAACATGGAATGGGGGACATGGGGGATATGGGGGACATGGAATGGGGGACATGGAGGGGGGACTTGGAGGATGTTGGATGGGGGACTCAGAATGGGGGACAAGGGAAACATGGGGGACACAGTCTCCTGGTGTTCAAAGAGATTACAACAAGCAGACACAAAGCCATTTTTGAGGCATTTTTCTTATTACCAGCTCCTTACACCTGGTCAATGCCCAAACCCCGGGACAGGGATCCAGGTTCCTTGGCTTCACCACCATCCAGCTCCACATGGGAGCTGCGATGTCCCAGCACGGAGCAGCCGGGTCACCAGGGACTCTCCCGACGGGTGGCTGAAACCTTTTCACACATCTCGCAGCTCTCCTGAGGACAGGGAGCAGGTGATTATCTCTGGCCTTGCCTCTTCCTCCTCTTGTGAGGGCCCTGCTTCCTCTTCCTCCCTCACTGAGGGATTGGTGATGATTTGGTCTTGGATTTCTTCTGTATAGCAGGAGCTGCTCCCGGCAGGGGCTGTTCCCTGGCTCAGCTGCAGTTGGAGTGCCCACGGTGCTGTTGCTCTGCTTTCCTCCTCCTCCCCCTGAGGGTGCTGTCCAGTGACCAGCAGTGTCCCAGAAACAGCAGCCAGGGCCCAGCAGGCTGCATCACTTTGCACCTCTCTGGAGCTGTGGCAGCATTTCTGCTTCACATATTTTGTCACATTAACGGGGTCCTGTAGCTGTTCAGAGGTGAACTTCCGAACCATTGGAGGAGAGGAGTCCTCCAAATACTGGCCCATTCCCTCCCCCATTCCATGCCACTCCTGACTATCCACCCTTGAGGCAGATCTCTGAATGACCTTCCTGGAAATCTCTGTCCTGACCCTAAACATGGTGTGGACCCCAGTGAGGAGACCCAGCAGGCTCAGCAGCAAGAACAGGCTTTCCTTAACATCCAGAGGGAATTCAGAATTCTCAAAAGCTCTTGGAACAGGCCTCAAGGAGGAGAAGGGGGTGAAAGGCTGGGCAAAATCATCCTCCCCTGTTCCCCCCACAGGCTGGGCACGATTATTAATGAATTCCCAGAGGCAGCACCCGAGGCCAGGGTAGGAGAGCAGCACTGGAGACACATCCCAAATGACCCCCACTGCCCTTGATGTTCTCACGTCATAAACTGATATCCCACAGTACAGCAACAAAGCAATCCTGGTCCCTCTCCCTGCTCTGGAAAAGATCCCTGAGAGGAGCACGGACGGGAATATGCCCAGGGTGAGGTCCTGTCTTGGGGTGACTTTATGATGTGTATCCCCTATCACGGCTCTATGCCAGAAAATTAGTTTTGTGCCTTTAAACTGAGCTTGAGAGGGGAGGAAAAAAACGAACTTTTCAAAGCAGTTCCCAAGGACACAGAGACAGAGACTCCTCTGTGTTCTCCGGTGGCCGTAGCAGGGAGGGAGCTCCCTGCCTGTCTCTTCAGCCAGTGTTTTTGGGTTTTTTTCTTCCTTTTTTTTCCCTGGCGTGTTTCCTAAGACTTTGGCGGGTTTTCTTTTCTTCATTTTCTTTTTCCCCTCTTCTGGACTGTTTCAACAACATCAGAATACATCAGGAGAACTTCTCTTCAGGCCCGGACGGGGCCTAAGGCCAACCCCCATGCCAGCTCCAAGAAGGAGGGACCACACCCAGGAGAGGACTCTAATTTCTTCCCAGGTTTTCTTGTTATAGTGGGGGGTTTTACTATTTTGTATTATTATCCTTTTCCTGTGTGTTTGTTAATAAATAGGTTTTATCTCCTTCACTTTCCTTCGAGTGAATTTCTTTCCCAAACCTGGTGGGGGGAAGGGTGGTCGGGACCTGACTTTCTCCCAGAGGATATATTACTAGATTTTGGCCAAAACTGGCACAATATTAGTGGCGCCCAGTGTGGGCCTTGAAGGACAGTGAAAAGAAAACCTATACTGATTACATTTTGGTTCGAATTTAATTGCTGTGTGTTGGGGTAAAGTGGTTACGATGTTGGTTGAGTTCAAGATGTCTCTCTGGCTGGATATATTTGTGTCTTTTTGGTCCCTGTTTGCCTATCCACAACTTGGTCCAATCTTATTGCTGATAAGAAACTTTTACAGGGCAGGGGCATGGATCCGGATTTCTATTTTGCTGTGCTTAGTGATAATGGTTTATATGAAGTTAACGGAGGTACAGGCGGCTGTTCAAAGTGTGTATGATAGGTGGTTTCTCTGTCCTAACCCCGGTCCTGGCTCCAGTAGCCTGCTTTGGGGGTTTATTAGTAATTGCACTCAGTCTGTTAGAGGAGGAGACGGGGTTTCCCAGCCTTTCATCTCCCTCCCCTTTAAATTTGATACATTATCTTTTGAGAATGTTCAGTTTCCCCTGGATGTTAAAGATATCACCCTCCTGGAATTTAATCTGGTAATCTTCCTCTATCTGTTTTGCATCTTGTCTAGAATAAGAGCTCAGATTTCCAGGGTGATTGATGAGACACCTGACCCAGAAGTGGAAAAGCCTGAGTGGGGTGGAGAATGGGAGGATATGGGCCAAACCCTGAAGGAATTCTCTGACCCAATAGCTTGTAATTTCCCCCCTGACCAAATTCAGAACCCAGCTGAGGTGGGGACATACCTAAAAGAGAAATTCAATGACAATCCTAAGGAGGAAAAGGTCACTGCAATATGCTGGGCCTTGGCATATGCTTATCACACACTGCTAGGTACTGTAGGGCAGCAGATAAAGGCAGAGGGGCAGGAAGATAAATCAGCAGACACCCCAGGCACGCAGGCTGCAGCCAAACCAGAGGGAGAACCTAAGCCATTGACAGTTGCTCCTGTCACGAGGAAAAAACACACCACCAAAACCGATCGCCCAGTGAAAGATGATGATGATGCGAGGAAAGGAACCTCAAAGCCACCAACTGACTCAGGTATAGAAACCATTACTGAGTCCATGTCCATAAAGGACCTTCACAGCCTAAGAAAGGACTATACCCGACGGTCTGGTGAATCCATCATAAGTTGGATGGTTCGTATTTGGGATGCTGCAGGTGATGATGTAATGCTGCATGGTGCTGAAGTGAGGCATTTAGGATCCCTGTCACGTGATCCAGCTATTGACCAAAGGATGATAAGGGGGGCTGACTCTGCCAATCTCTGGAGACAGCTCTTGAGTGGTGTGAGGGAAAGGTATCTGTGTGGAGATGATCTCTATATGCAGCAAACCCAGTGGAAGACCATGGAACAAGGGATCCAATGCCTGAGAGAACTAGGGGTGGTAGAGGTTGTCTTCACAGATGACCCAGGATTGAGAAGTCCAGACCGGGCCAGAGTTAGTCCATTCATGTGGCGAAAACTCATACAGCTTGGGCCGCGAGAATATGCTTCTGCTTTAGCACTGATGAAACCAGATTATGGTGCTGAGACCGTGCAGGATATGGCAACGAAGCTCCGGGCATATACAGATTCCGTACATGGCCCAACACATGTGAAAACCGCAGCTGTGGAAACATGCGTGCAGAAATTGGACGGTAAGATGGATAAGATGGAGAAGAATTTCCAGGAATTCAAGAAGGAGATCAAAGAGGGCCTTCTCCAAACCTTGGCAGTACAGATCAGAGATTCTGATACACAACGTGGACGTTCCCTAGAGAGAAAGTACAGTCCCCAAAGTGAGCTGTGGAAATTCCTGTGTGACAGTGGGGAAGACATGAGGAAGTGGGGTATACAATCCACTTCTGCTCTGGCTGCACGAGTGCGTGAATTGAAGGAGCGCAAGTTTCAGAAAGGAAGGGCTACTAAAAAAGTAGCTCAAGTTACCTGTAGCCAATCTGCCAGAAATGATGGAAAAGATGACGACATGTCCGATCCCCTCGAAGGAACCTCTACGACACAGGCCCAAGAAAAGAAGGATAACCAGAACTAGAGGGGCCCTGCCTCTAGCCAGGTAGAGGCCAGGGAAAACCGTATTTTTTGGACTGCATGGATTCGTTGGCCTGGTACATCAGAACCACAAAAATATGATGCTTTGGTTGACACTGGTGCGCAGTGTACAATAATCCCATTGCAACATGTGGGGGTAGAATCTGTTTCTATTACTGGTGTAACAGGTGGATCACAAAATTTAACCCTAGTGGAAGCTGAGGTGAGCCTAACTGGAAATGAGTAGAAGAAACATTTCATTGTGACTGGCCCAGAGGCCCCGTGCATTTTGGGCATAGATTTCCTCCGAGGTGGGTATTTCAGAGACCCAAAGGGACTCAGGTGGGCTTTTGGAATAGCTGCTGTGGAGGCAGAGGGCATAAAGCAATTGAATACTTTGCCTGGACTATCAGAAAACCCATCTGTAGTAGGCCTCCTGAAGGAGGAGGAACAAAGAGTACCAATTGCTACCTCGACAGTGCATCGCCGACAGTACCGGACAACTCGAGATGCTGTGATTCCCATCCATAAGATGATCTGTGACTTGGAGAGCCAAGGGATGATTAGCAAAACCCACTCACCCTTCAACAGCCCCATTTGGCCTGTGCACAAATCTGAAGGAGAATGGAGATTGACTGTGGACTATCGTGGCTTGAATGAAGTGACTCCACCGCTGAGTGCTGCTGTGCCGGGAATGTTGGAGCTCCAGTATGAGCTAGAGTCCAAGGCAGCAAAGTGGTATGCCACTACTGACATTGCTAATGCATTTTTCTCCATTCCTTTGGCACCAGAGAGCAGGCCTCAGTTTGCCTTCTCCTGGAGGGGTGTGCAATACACCTGGAACCGACTGCCCCAGGGGTGGAAGCACAGTCCTACGATCTGCCATGGACTGATCCAGACTGCACTGGAAAAGGGTGAGGCTCCAGAACATCTGCAGTACATTGATGACATCATTGTGTGGGGGAACACCGCAGCAGAAGTGTTCGAAAAAGGAGAGAAAATCATCCAGATTCTCCTGGAAGCCGGTTTCGCCATCAAGAAGAGCAAAGTCAAGGGACCTGCTTGAGAGATCCAGTTCCTGGGAGTGAAATGGCAAGATGGACGGCATCAGATTCCTACCGAGATCATCAGTAAGATCACAGCAATGTCTCCACCAACCAACAAGAAGGAAACACAAGCTTTCCTAGGTGTCATAGGTTTTTGGAGAACGCACATTCCTGAATACAGCCAGATCGTGAGTCCTCTCTACCTGGCTACCCACAAAAAGAACAATTTCCATTGGGGCCCTGAACAGCAACAAGCCTTTGCCCAAATCAAGCAGGAGATTGCCCATGCAGTAGCCCTTGGCCCAGTCAGGACAGGACCCAAGGTGAAGAACATGCTCTACTCTGCAGCCGGGAACAGTGGTCTGTCCTGGAGCCTTTGGCAGAAGGTGCCTGGTGAGACTCGTGGCCGACCACTGGGATTCTGGAGCCGAAGTTAGAGGGTCCGAAGCCAACTACACTCCCACAGAGAAGGAAATCTTGGCCACCTATGAAGGAATCCAAGCTGCCTCAGAGGTAATCGGCACTGAAGCACAGCTCCTCTTGGCACCCTGACTACCGGTGCTGGGGTGGATGTTCAAAGCAAAGGTTCCCTCTACCCACCATGCCACCACTGCCACATGGAGCAAATGGATTGTTCTCTTCACACAGTGGGCCCATATCAGAAAACTGAATCACCCTGGGATTTTGGAAATAATCACAAATTGGCCTGAAGGTGAACACTTTGGTCTCAGTGACGAGGAAGAGCAAGAACAAGCGACATGTGCTGAAGAAGCTCCACCGTACAACCAACTGCCAACAGAAGACACCCCCTACGCTCTTTTCACCGATGGTTCTTGTCGCATTGTAGGGATGAAACGGAAGTGGAAAGCAGCTGTATGGAGTCCCACACAACAGGTCGCAGAAGCTATTGAAGGAGAAGGTGGATCAAGCCAACTTGCTGAACTCAAAGCTGTTCAACTGGCCCTGGACATTCCTGAAAGAGAGAAGTGGCCAAAGCTCTACCTCTACACTGATTCATGGATGGTAGCCAATGCTCTGTGGGGATGGCTGGAAAAGTGGGAAAAGGCTAATTGGCAGTGTAGAGGAAAACCAATCTGGGCCGCTGAAGAGTGGAAAGACATCGCTGCCAGAGTAAAAAAGCTACTTGTGAAAGTCCGCCACGTAGATGCTCATGTCCCCAGGAGTCAGGCTAATGAGGAACACTGAAACAACGAACAGGTAGATCAGGCTGCAAAGATAGAGGTGGCACAGATAGACTTAGATTGGAAACACAAGGGAGAATTGTTCCTAGCTCGATGGGCCCATGATGCCTCAGGTCATCAGGGCAGAGATGCCGCCTATAAGTGGGCACGAGACCGAGGGGTGGATCTAACCATGGTGGGTGGGGGAATTCCAAAAATTGGGAACAGCATCTAGCAATGGCCACCTGGTTAGATAACACCCGAGGCTCTACCAATAGAGCTGGTCCAGCCCAATCCGAATCCCTGCCTACAGCAGATGGAGATAAGGTTCCAGTAGTGCATGTCAGGGGACTGTTGGGAAGGACTGTTTGGGTTAATTCTGCCTCGAGTGCGGACAAACCAATCCATGGGGTTGTCTTTGCTCAGGGACCTGGTTGCACATGGTGGGTGATGCAGAGAGGTGGAACAACACGTTGTGTACTGCAGGGAGATCTGATTGTTGGGTGAAAACCATCTGTAATGTGAAATACCTGTACACCACTGCTTGCTGAGTGTCACTGTCACTGTTTGTACATAGCTGTATATATATATTATTGTGTGTGTGTAGAGTTAAAATATATTAATTTGGGCATTGACCCAATGATATGGGATAAGGGGTGGAATGTCTTGGGGTGACTCTATGATGTGTACCCCCTATCACGGCTCTATGCCGAAAAATTAGTTTTGTGCCTTTAAACTGAGATTGAGAGGGTAGGGAGAAACAAAAGAACTTTTCAAAGCAAGTTCCCAAGGACACAGAGATAGAGACGGCTCTGCGTTCTCCGGTGGCGGTAGCACGGAGGGAGTGCCCTTGCCTGTCTCTTCAGCCACTTTTTTTGGGGTTTTTTCTTCCTGTTTTTTCCCCGGCATGTTTCCTAGGACTTTGGCGGGTTTTCTTTTCTTCCTTTTTTTTTTCCCTCTTCTGGACTGTTTCAACAACATCAGAACACATCAGGAGAACTTCTCTTCAGGCCCGGAGGGGGCCTAAGGCCACCCCCCACGGCAGCTCCGAGAAGGAGGGACCACACCTACAAGACGACTCTAATTTCTTCCCAGGTTTTCTCGTTATAGTGGGGGGTTTTACTATTTTGTATTATTATCCTTTTCCTGTGTGTTTGTTAATAAATAGGTTTTATCTCCTTCACTTTCCTTTGAGGAATTTCTTTCCCGAACCTGGTGGGGGGAAGGGTGGTCGGGACCTGACTTTCTCACAGAGGATATATTGCTAGATTCTGCTCAAAACCGGCACAGGTCCCACAGCCACATGAGCAGACCAAGGCACCTTGTGCCCAGGGGCTCTGTCCCTGATACAGCAAATGCTCAGATCAAAGTCACTTCCAACCTGCTCTGTGCAGATCTGGTGCTTTACAACCCATTGTGGCCCACATTTTCCCCAGAAAGGTGCTGCCCCACATCCACACAGCCCCTTTCCAACCACAACCTGCTCTAATTTCCCATTTGCCCTTTGTCTCTCAGTGCTCACATGTGGACTGTGAAGCCAATCCTGCTCCAGGAGCCTGGTTGGGAAGCAATTGGCCCCATAACCTGGGGACAAGATATTAATCACAAAACTGCTCATGCCAGCAGAGACAAGACAGGGGCAGAGGAAAGGGGAGAGGCAGGCCCAGGGGACAGGGCTGGAATGGTGAACGCTGTGAGGTCACTGCCACTGCAGCTGCCTGGCTGGCCCTCAGCAGACATCCTGGCCAGGAGGCACTGTGAGGTCACCCAGCACACCAGAGACCCCACACAACAGGAATTCCATCCCTGGGAAGGTGAAGGAGTGAGGCAGGAGGGAGAGGCCCCACCTGGGCTCTGATTCTGGGGCACCTCTGTTACACAACCCAAGCAGCCCTGGCACACAGGGAGGCCAGCCGGGCTCATGGCCACCCTGGCCTGCACCAGCCCTGCAACCGGGGCAAAATCTTTCCTCATCTCCTGGCTGAACATCCCCTGTTTCACCCAACACCCCTTGTCTTTCATCCTCCTCACCTGCTCCAGCCAAGCTTTCCGTGCCTCAAAACAACAAAGTCACCATTTCTACATTTCCCCACTGCAGACTGTCCCTGCTGTCACCTCCTGGCAGTGGCTCCATGGCCCCTGCCAGAGCCAGCCCTGTCCCTGCCCTGCCCCAGCTCTGCTGCCCCACAGCTGCTGGATCAGGAAGGGCAGAGCCATGGGGGAGGGACATGCACAGGGACTCCTCCTGGGAGGCACCTCGGGAGGTTTCCAGGCCAGGCCAAAGCCCAGCCAGTGGGGAAAGGGACCCAGGGATGGGCTGTTCGTGTGCTCTGCCATGGCAGGAGAAGATGCAGAGCTACCAGCTCCCTTCATCCCATTCTCTCTCTGTTTTCTCATGCTTGTGCCTCTATAAACCACCATGATCCCTTCCTTTCCCTTCCTGTATCCTTTTCTAGGCATCCCACAGGAAGTCTGGAAAATGCTCTTTCTGTCTGACCTCCGTGAGACTCAGACCCCGAGGCACAAACCCCATCCTCATCCTGAGGTCATCCTGGGGGATTTGGCCACTGACCCACTTGGGGAATCTTTCATGCAGAAATGTTGGAACATTCTCTGACTTGTTTTAGACTTTCTGAATTTTGAATTGTTTTTGCACAAATATGGCAATTCAATATGGCAGTCAAATATGGCAGTCCTTTGATTTTCATGGAAATGTTGGGGATTAGGGGAGTTGAAAATGTTGACATGGTGTAAGTAGGTATTTGCAGCGCTGTGGAGAAGCAGTTGGTAAAATAGGAATCAAAGACTGATGGGACTTAGAGACATCAAGTACAGGATCAGGATATGGAGGCTGAGATCCCTGGGCTCAGCGCTTTGGAGACTGAGGCAGTGGCACCGAGGAGGTGATGGAGAACACAGAGCCAGGCTCTTCACCAGGGTGCCTGGTGGGAGACAAATGACAATGGCTGGAAGGGGAAAGAGGGGAGATCAGCCTGGACAGGAGGAAGCCTTTGTTCTGATGGGCTCCGCCAGGTGCTGAGATGCTGCCCTGTCCCTGTCCTTTGGGATTTTCCAGTCCCAACCAAATCAAGCCTTGAGCTACTTGGTCTGGGCCTGTTTCTGACAGGTTGGGCTGCAGACTTGCTGAGGTCCCTTCCAACCTCAGCTCTCCAATGGTCCCAGGATGACGCTGGTCCCTGTTTCAGACTGGAGCAGAGCAGATGTTTATGGCACAGGAGCCCTCTGGGGCTGTAGGGGACCTGAAGCTTGCGAGGTGCAAGAGCACATCCTCATTAGCTGGGTCATTTGAGTGCTTTTAGGAAATGGCAAATTTTCCCACCAGGAGAGAACAGGAATTTTCTGGAAGTGTATGGATGGCAGAAGAAATATTGACCTTCCCCTCTACTTGTGTCACCACTATTCTGTTTATTATTTGATGTCCCTCTTCCTTCAGATGCTTCCACCTCTCCTGTTTAATGGCCATGTCTAAGGACATCTCTACACCAGCCCAGCAGGATCTGTGTCCTTCCCATTGCTCCCATTTTTCCTCCTCTAGTTCCTCTCCAGTCATTCCAATGCCTCACAATTGACTGGCTTCACCCTTTGAGCTTCAGGCAGTTTCCCAGGGTTTCAGAAGTTAAAATAACTCATCAGTCAACATCTTAATTGTGTTTATATCTTTTAGAATCACCTTTTCTTATGTCTTTGTCTAAAACTGTTCCTTTATGGAAATCCCTTGAGAATGGTGGACACGTCAGGTGCTGCTGGGATATCTCACATTGCTGAGGGAAGAGTTTTGATGGTTATTAAATTGTATCATGTTTACATTTTTTTATGTTGGCCATGAAGAGAAACTTCCTGTGCCTCTGAGTCTCAGCAGTTCCTGACCCCCAAAGGACACAAACCTGATGAATCGTGGTTCCCACTCCAGTGGCTGCACTTGGACCTCCCTCCATAGAGGGAGCTCCCCTGTCCCAGAAAGTGCCTGGCAATGGAGGGATGAAGGGAATGGGACAGGCTGTGGGGATCAGGGGCAGGGCACGGCCAGGGATTGGGGGTGGTTGTGAGGCCAGGGCAGGACCCGGCCCTTGGCCTTGGTGAACCTCATCCAACTGTCCTGGGCCCATGGCTGCAGCCTGTCCAGATCCCTCTGCAGAGCTTCCTGCCCTCCAGCACAGCCACACTCCCACCCAGCTTGGGGTCAGCTGGGACCTGACTGAGGGTGCCCTCGATGCCCTCGTCCAGATCAGCAAGAAAGAGATTGAACTGACCTGGCCCCAGTGCTGAGCCCTGGGGACAACCCTGGCTGTGACTCCATTGCCCAGCACTCCTTGGGCTGGACTTCTGTTTTTTATGGAGCTGTGCCTTCCCTGGGTTTGTTTGCTGACAAGAAATGGACATCCCTCTGTGTCTTGGGCAGCTCCTTCTCCAAGGAAAGCAGCTGGGAGTTGGTGCCAAGGAGCTGAAAGCTGCAGGCACAGCCTGGAGTGGAGGAAGCTCAGATTTGCACAAGGCTGCTCTGAGTCCCAGGGGTTGGATGAGGGAAATGCTGGGGAGGGGGTAAGGACAAAGTGTGATTGATTGTCAGCCATAAAGGGTCTTGATGTTCACATCTATTCAGAGTGCATTAGGAGGTGCTGGGGATCAGTATCAGCTGGAGATCGCTGATACCAGTGTATAACAGGAAAAAGGTAAACAGGGCACAGAAGAGAAATAATTTCTCCTTATATTGTTAACACAGTATATTCACTTTGAATGGACTTCTGAAATCTGTCTATAGAACCACAGAAGAATTGAAGGCATAAGTTATTCCCAGGGGCTTTTCTTCTTAGGGTGTTTTGAATTGTTAATGTATAAACAGGAGAAAAATAAACTGGGAAAATAGATACTCGTTCATTGTTTTTTTCATTTAATATATTCACTTTGAAAACACTTCCAGAATCGCTCTAATTAACCACAAAAGAATTGAAGACCTAAATGATTCCCGGGGGCTTATGTTGTTAGGGTGTTTTGAATGTTAATGGTTCTTTGTCACTGAATTCCTGAACTGAAGAGCTGAAGGCTGAACAAGGTAAAATTCAGCAGCAAGCTCCAAGTTGCTGAGGATGTCAGCAGCCCCCACTGAGGCCATCCCTGCCAGGAGACCATGGGGGCAATGAGCAGACAAGGAGAGCTTCCCTGGGGCTGGGGAAGCAGGAACTCAGAGGCACCCCTGGCTCCAGGTGGGAAATGGACTCTGGAACGTGGCTGTCAAAGCCCTGCCTGGGCTTGGCCAAGCAGCACAGCCAAGCCCTGACCCCATCCCCTGGGAATGGGCATCGGTGGCCTCACAGGATGCTCGAGGCTGTCCCGGAGCAGTGGCATGTGGGGTGTGGGATGGTGAGGGCAGGAGAGCAGCAGGAGCCCTCCAAAGCTCTGTGGGCTGGGAGAGGAGGGGCTGGCATGAGCTGGTGTCTGCTCATGGGCCTGAGTGCAAGGGACAGCAGCCACAGCCAGGGGACACAAATCTCATTGCTGTGGGCAGGGGGTGGTCCCAGCCCCCCCAAGGCCTTTGGTCACCCCCACTGCAGCTCTCCTCCCCTGGCCTAGGCCTGTGCTGGTTCCCTTGCAGCCTTTACCCAGCACCCCATTTCCCCATTTCCCCATCTCCCTCTGAGCCTGGGAGTTCCCAAAGCTTTCCTGATGTCCTCCCTCGCTGTTGCTCCAAACCAAAAGCTGTGTTTGGCCGAGGAATGGCCAATTCCTGTGGCATTGCCAACGCCTGCCTTCTACCCACACCCTGCTCAAGCTCCCGTGGCACCCAAGCTGTCCCAGGCACAGCCTTGCTTGAATCTGCTCCTTGTCTCCCTCTCCCAGCACTGAAATCCATGTCCCATGTCCAGCCCCTCAGAGCAGCCCAGTCCTGTCTGGGCCTGCAGCAGGAACTGGAGGCACTGCAGGGCAGGGACAGCCACTCTGTGTCTGGAATGCTCAGGAGATGCTCAGCTCGGGCAGCTCCTGCAGCCCCAGGGCCAGCCCCGCTGGCCAGCACAACAGCAGAGAGTTGGCCCCGGGGCTCCTCAGGCAGCTCCTGCTGGCCCAGGCACAGGGCAGCCTCTTGCCAGGGCTCCTGTGCACACACACGGGCTCCAGCTCTGCTCCTGGCCCATGCCAGCTGCCCACAGAGCCTTTGCCAGGGGAACACGTCTGTGCTGGCCTGAGCAGCCCTTGCTGCAGCCCTGCCCTGCTGCCCAGAGCCCCCGAGCTGGGGGTGCTGCTCTGCAGAGCACGGGGGCTGTGCTGCCCGGGGCCCTGGGCTGGCTCTGCTGGGCTCTGCTGCTCCAGCTGGGAGCCAGAGGCAGCTGCTGCTGCTGCCTGCACTGACCCCCTCCCACACAGGCTCTGCTGTGCCCATGGAGGCTGCTCAGGGCTGCCTGCCTTGTTCCAGGGCTGCCCCGTGGCCTTGGGGCTGCCCTACATCCTCCTGGGGAAGTTCCCTGAGGGTCAGAGCAGTCAGTGCCCAGACTCCTTTCCCTGTGCCTGCTGTGTCCCCTGGGCTGCAGAGCTCTCCTGGCTCACAGCAGACATTCAGTGCTTTATCTCTGTGTGACCCCACCCTGGACAGGCCTGTGCCCAGTGAGCTCCACTCCCTGCTGAGCCCTGGCACACACTGTCCCTGCAGCTCCCCTGTGTTCTCCTGGCAGCTGCCAAGGCCCGCGGGAGTTAGGTACTCCACACAAATGCTGGTTCTTATCTTCACCTCTGGGACACCTTACCCCGAGCCCGAACAGATGAGAAAAGCCTGCAGACGTTGTTTCAGGTTGTTTATTTCTTCTTATCTCTGCCAGGTCTCAGCTCCAGCCGCACATCTGATGCAGCCAAGTCCGAGCGGGAACTGCCCAGTCCTGGGCTGTCCCGTCCTTTTTGTACCCCTTTCACGATCCAACCATTCTTCACAACGTATTTATTATTTACTATTCTATCCCAATTAATTTGCACCTATTCTAGACACGTAATTTCTACCTCTTTTTCATTCTACCAATCATTTTATGCCAACACTAAGAGAGAAGATGGAGGAGGAGAAGAAGAGGAAGAATAGGGCAACGCCCAAAATCCTCCATCTTAGATCCTTCATCCTCATATTAGAAATCCTAAAATCTACTTTTTACCTTATAAAATACTAAACTACTACTCATTTTTAACTTCTCTTGTTTTGCATAATTTCGCGCTGCATCGGCAATCTTTCCCATGGACTGAGATCAAAGACGGTGTCATTCTGGGCTTTTTGCCAGGGCGCAGGACCCCCTTGCTGGGGCTCCTGACCTCCCAGGGCAGCCAGAGGCATGCCTTGGGTTCCAACAAAGGCTCTCCAGACAAACATTCCCCTGCCATCAGCCCTGGCACAAGCTGCAGAGCCCCAGGAAGGTTCAGCACTGACCATTCCCCATCTGATGGGCACTGGCCACCAACAAGCAAAACCTGACCCATTCCTGAGTCCCCTGAAGGCCACCCTGGGACCCTGATCTCATCCCACTGAGCCCTGGGAGAACAAGGAACACAAGGAGCCTCTTCAGAGTCTGTTCCTTGGGCCTGTCCCTGAGAGTGACTCTGGAGGGAGAGCGAAGCCTTCCTGCCCTGCCCTCAGGAGATGCCCTTTGCTGATGGAGCTGCTGTGCTGGAGCCCAGCTGTGTCCCAGCAGTGCCCATGGCCTGTCCCTGCCTGTGGTCACAGCACGGACACACAGCAGGACAGTGACCAAGCTGCCAGAGCACTCCGGCCTTACAGCCACAGAAGGGCTGGGAAGGAGAGGGTGGAGTTGGGAAGAGCAGATGTGGAAAGACCAAGCGCTGCTTCTCCCTGGCCGTGCTGCTGTGCTTGGAGTCTTTTCCCTTTCTCCCCTCTAACTTCATGCAGGTCACAGAGTTGGGATCCCAGATAAACCAGGCTGTGCAAGGTAGTTTATTCTCTTCAAATGTAGCAAAACCACAAATCCTGGTTTACAGAGTTCTGGGTCAAATTCAAGAGGCAGACAATTCATGAGATGAGGGCAATTAAATAATTTCAATGAGAAAAACATTATGACAGAAAAACCCACTGACCACTACCAAAGACCCCCGAAGGCTGGTAGGCCCTGTCACAAGTTCCATTCCAAAAACTATGCAGAAGAAAACAGGCAATTTGTTGCTTCTGAGAAGCATCCAGTCATCAAATTCCTCAGGGCATCCTTGAGCTCCTGGTTCCTCAGGCTGTAGATGAGGGGGTTCAGGGCTGGAGGCACCACTGAGTACAGAACTGACAGGGCCAGATCCAGGGATGGGGACGAGATGGAGGGGGACTTCAGGTAGGAAAAAAAGGCAGTGCTGAGGAACAGGAAGACCACAGCCAGGTGAGGGAGGCACGTGGAAAAGGCTTTGTGCCGTCCCTGCTCCGAGGGGATCCTCAGCACAACCCTGAAGATCTGCACATAGGAGAAAACCATGAACACAAAACAGCCAAAGGCTAAACAGGCACTAACAGCAGGAAGCCCCAGTTCCCTGAAGTAGGAGTGTGAGCAGGAGAGCTTGAGGATGTGTGGGACTTCACAGAGGAACTGGCCCAGGGCATTGCCCTGGCACAGGGGCAGGGAAAATGTATTGGCCGTGTGCAGCAGAGCATTGAGAAAGCCACTGGCCCAGGCAGCTGCTGCCATGTGGGCACAAGCTCTGCTGCCCAGGAGGGTCCCGTAGTGCAGGGGTTTGCAGATGGACACGTAGCGGTCGTAGCACATGATGGTCAGGAGGGAATATTCTGATGTGATGAAAAACAGGAACAGAAATAGCTGTGCAGCACATGCTGTGTAGGAGATGTGCCTGGTGCCCCAGAGGGAATTGTGCATGGCTTTGGGGACAGTGGTGCAGATGCAGCCCAGGTCGGTGAGGGCCAGGTTGAGCAGGAAGAAGAACATGGGGGTGTGCAGGTGCTGGCCGCAGGCTACGGCGCTGATGATGAGGCCGTTGCCCAGGAGGGCAGCCAGGGAGATGCCCAGCAAGAGGCAGAAGTGCAGGAGCTGCAGCTGCCGCGTGTCTGCCAATGCCAGCAGGAGGAAGTGGCTGATGGAGCTGCTGTTGGACATTTGCTGCCTCAGGAAATGGTGATCTGCTGAGGAGGAAAAGGCAGGACAGAGTTGGGCCGGACATAGAGCAAAATACATTGCATATCTCATAGCAATTCAACATTCAGGGTCTCTCTGTTTAGGAACACTTCTCTGCATTCCCCTCACCTGGGCTCTGGGTTTTGCAGGCATTGAGAGCAGGGAGTCACAAATGGGCTCCAGAGGATTCCTTCTTCTTGTGCAGTGAAAGGCAACTCAGAAGGCTGCCTGATCTCCAATTAAATGGACTTGTGATACACCAAGAAGCTTTTCAGCTTTGCTGTTTGTAATTTGCCCATCTGAAGGACTAAGCTGAGGGAATTCCTTGTATTTGTTCATCCAGTTGCACCTGCCACAGTTAGGAGTGGTTGTGGGTGTTTGAAACCCTTGACATTTCTGACGCACTGCGGGTGAAATGTTGCGGGTCTCAGAGGCAGAGGGATGGTCTCTCAGTGCAGGGACAGGAGAGCTGCTCTGCCCATCAGGGCTGTTCTCAGCTGCCCCTTGCCGGCAGCTTGGAGCTGAAGGAGAGGCAGCCAGAGGAGTTCTCCTACAGAGCAACAGGGCACTGCTGAGAGCAGAGGGGTCTGGGTTCAGAGAGCAGATTGACAGACTCCTCGGCCTTTCTCAGGGTGCCTCATTAGGATCTCAGCTGTCTCCTGCCAGGCTGCTGCACAGAGGGATCATTGCAGCTGCCCAGGTACAGCTGCCCAGCAGCATTTCCCTGGCCCTGCCACTGAGGCGTCTCCTCCGTGGGGATCCCAGGCAGCCCAGAGACACTATGGCAGAGCTGAGCCCTTCTGGAGGGCACCCTGCAGCCCTGCAGGACACCCAGGGAATCAGCTGAATGGCCCCTGAGGGGACTTGGGCACTCTGCTCCCACAGACACACCTCCACAGCAGGATCCAAAGGCTCCCAGCCTGGACAGGCACCTGCCACCCCCAAACCCTTGCACTGGCTCAGAAAACCCGGTGGTGGGAACAAGGACAGCACAGGCAACAGGGGATGGCAGTGAAATGCCCCAGTGCTCTGCCAGGGGAAAAGGGATGCACAGAGACTGTTGGAAATCAGGGGCTTGTCCTTCCTTCCCTGGGCTCTGGCTGCTGCAGGGCAATGCCCACCCGAGCCCCCGTGGGATGAGGACAGGGGCTCTGCTTAGGCTGGGAAAGGAGCCCGGGGAGGAGCTGCTGGGGGAAGGTGTCTGAGCTACAGGGACAGCAGGGAGGTGCCCATGTCCCCCTGGCCAGCATTTGTGGCAGCAGCTCCCTGTCCCTCCCTGCCCGTGTCTCTGCTGTGGGGGGCTGCTGCTGCCAGCAGCGTCTCCCTGTGCCCAGCTGCGCTCCCTGCCAGGGCTCACAGAGCCCATCCCCAGCCCACGGCCCCGGGGCAGCTCTGCCTGTGCAGGGACTGTCCTGTCCTGTGCCTCCGAGGGGGCAGCAGGGAAGCCCCGCTCTGGAGCTTGCTCTGCTCCACACCAGGACACCCAGGAGAGCCACCCTGACAGCTCCTATCAGTGCTGGCATTGGCGGGTGTCAGAGCCACTTCCAGGAACTCACCTGCGTTGCTCTGCAGCCAGAGACCCACTGTGTCCAAGGGCTGTGGAGATTTCTCCCCTGATGGGGTCTCTCCTGTCCTCCCACCCCAGGCTGCATTTAAACCTCTTTCTCACTTCTCCTGCCTGCCCTTGCTGCCTGCAGGTACTGACCTGCTGTGCCCTACAGCCACTTCCTCTGCACCAGAGGAACTGGGAGAGTCCTTCCAAAAGATCACAGAAAATGTGGGATGTGCCAGCATTAGGAGATCCCTCCAGGAAGGAAGTATAACTTTTCTACAGCC
The DNA here is from genome assembly GCA_026261815.1 of Monarcha castaneiventris obscurior. Classification (NCBI taxonomy): domain Eukaryota; kingdom Metazoa; phylum Chordata; class Aves; order Passeriformes; family Monarchidae; genus Monarcha; species Monarcha castaneiventris. The sequence goes on along the minus strand of JAMPIT010000361.1, from coordinate 75,112 downwards.
AGAAAATTATTCATTCAAACACTGTGAAGATTTCTCCCCTAGCGAGCGCTCAGTCACCCTCCCAGCCCAGGCTGCCTCTGATCTCTCTGTGCCTCTGTGCTGTGCCCGGGCTGGCTGCAGGCAGTGCCCCAGCCCTGCTGGGCTGTGCACAGGAGCTGCTCCTGGCCAGAGCTGTCTCTCTGCAGCGCTGCCGCTTGCCAGGAGCTGCCTCTGTGCCAGGAGCCTGGCCCAGCTCAGCAGCACAGACACAGCACAAGGACTTTAATGACCCTCTCAGAGCTTTGGTGCTGAGGCTGTGAACATCAGTCCCTGAGAGGGAGCTGAAGAAAACTCTCAAGAATTCAAACTCACAGTCAAACTCCAAAGTTTCTTGAAGTTTTAATGGGTCCCACGTGGTGGGAAATGGAGCTGCAGAGAGTTCGCAGGTGCAGACAGAGTACATAAACAGCATTGTGCTCGAGCAGATAGAAATGGATACATGTTTCGATTTGAGACCTTGGCAGAAGCTGCCTGAGCTAGAAAAGTGAGCTTTGCTTTTACAGCTTAAAGTGAAAACGTAGCTTTACAGTTTTGTAGTTTTAAAATAAGTTTGCTTTATAAAAGTAAAGATGTATTTTTAATAAGTAAGAACATGCTTTATGTAAGAAATAATAGTGATAAGTAAAAGAGTTAAGAGTTTTAAGTTTAACAATAAGCCTTATAATGAAACTTCTTAGAAAGTTAACATGTAGCAATATAAACCTGCACCATAGGCCTTAATAACAATGTAGTGATTGGTTAAGAAAATGCGCATTGCGGTAAATTGTACAATGATGATTGGTACAGATAGGTCAGCAAGCTTTGTGGCATTTGCTTATTGGCTTGAAAAAGTATAGAAGGCTTTGTAAGAAAAAAGTAACAACTACTGCTGGTGCAGTTGCCCTGGCATCTGCACGTTTGCTGCTGCTATCTGAAGCTACCTCAGTAGCTGCACTTGCTGCAGCTACCTCTGCTACTGCTGCTATGGCCAATCCCTGTCACACCCTTCAATAAACATGAGACTGATGCAAAAATAAATCATCCAAGTGACATCTCTGTGTTCCTGAAACCCCACCAATCCCGACAAACAGGTGCCCCGTGTGAGGAGGAAGCAAAAGACTTTGTCGATTGTCGGGACGCCCCAGAGGACGATTTTAAGTGCGGTTTGATGAAACCGAATTCCACGGACTAGAGGCACCTGAAACGAAGGTAGATCGGACTTCTACTCGCTGCTAGAGGAAGCAGAACACCCGAGCCCGCTGGACGAGCCGGAGAGGGTCCGTACCTGAGCACCTGTTAGAGGAATACAAGTGAGCTCTGGGGAACATGGGGCAAGAAATGTCCCGGGAACAGAGAGATGTCTATGACCGTTTAAAGTCACTGATACGGTCAAGCCCTCATACCGTGCCTGATTCGAAGCTTAAAGATCTTCTCCGTTGGGTACAGAAAAATTTACCCGAGGCGGACCTCGCATCCGCTTTCACTTTGGCTCTGTGGGATTCGATTGGAATTAAGCTTTATGACGCGATCACTCGCCGCGATCTTTCGGTTGCTAAGCTGCTTGCCCCATCTCGGGTGCTTATTGAGATTTTTAGATCGCAGTCTCGCCCCGCAGTGCCCACATCTCCCGCGCCATCTCCGCCTCCCTCAGATTCACTGCAGCCTCCGGCGGCTCCCTCTGCCCCTCCGCCATTGCCGCCACCGCGCCCCCCGCGCCCCCCGCCACCGCAACAGGGATCCGGAACTTCCGGAATCTATGCACAGGTTGCGACAGAGCAAGACCTAGCAATCGATTTCAGTTTTGAGAGAGATACTGATTTGTTAGATTCGGGTCCAGTTTATCCAGAGCGTGAACACAGTAAAGCAGCGGTTTATCCCGGCACAGATTGGGTGGCAGAGAGACGTAAAGCGATAAAGGAAGGGGACTTTAATATGTTGCGCGATCCGCTTTTTGCTATGCCTGTTAGATACAACAGACAAAATCAAAATCCGAGATGGGAGAGAATGGGACATGATGAAATTAAAGATTTACGAAAAGCTATAAAAGACAGTGGACTAAGTTCACCATATTTTAAACAGTTGCTGAAAGGCATGGTTGCTACTTTTGATCTGACACCATTTGACTGCCGTTACATTTCACATATGATTTTAACAGAGACACAATTTCTCATGTGGGAATCTAAATGGCGAAGGTTCCTTCATAAGGTTTTAGAGGGCTATGCTGGTGGTCCTAATGCAGCGCTAACAATTGCTCATTTGGCTGGCGACCCGCCTCATGACCGAGCAGAGGACCAAGCGGCTGACTTACCCAGAGCCGTGCTTGGTGATATCAAGGAGGCAGCTTGTAAAGCTCTGTTGCAAATTGAGCCAGCAGGGACCCCTGAAAATCTTTATACACAAATACGCCAGGGGGCTTCAGAGCCCTATGCCACCTTTATTGATCGCTTAACTCAAGCAATCGAGAGGCAATGCGAGGACAATATTGCCCGTCCGTTTTTGCTCCGTACCCTTGCTTTCACTAATGCCAACGACGATTGCAAACGAGTTATCGGAGCTTTACCCGACCCAGAGCCTACTCTGCTTCGGATGTTAGAGGCTTGCGGCAAAATTGGCACTCCGCAGCATATTGCCACAATACAAGCAGACACCTTGGGGGAGAAAATTCAAGAGGCGCTAACTAAAACGCTCACTGCTCTTAATCTAAACCGCACTAAGGCAGTGATGCAAACTGAGACTGTTAATAGATTCTGTTACAAATGTGGAAAACCTGGACATTTAATAAAATACTGCCCAGAACCGGTGGGAGATCCTAGGGTACCTAACCGCTGCCCTAGATGCAGAAAGGGAAGGCATTTTGCAAACCAGTGCCTCTCTAAATTTGATGTCGATGGAAATCCCCTGCCTCAGTCGGGAAACTTGCTGAGCAACGCGTGCCACCGCGTGACGAAACAAGTAGTGGCAGCTCACCAGAACGGGCCCGATGCGTCTGGAGGCCCGAGCCGCACACTGTCAGCAGGATCGTCCAGCGTCTCCCCAGATTACTACCACCAGGGTCCTACTGCGACTTGGCGGCTTCCAAATTAATATTTTTCACACACGAGTTTCATTATACAATACCTACAGGAGTCACTGGAACATCTGAAGAAAGGCAAGAATTTTTAATTATGGGAAAAGATGCTTGTTCTATAATAGGCCTTGTTGTCTATCCAACTATTGTTGCAGCTAATTGTCATGAAGAATTAACAGTTTTAGGTCTAGCTCTTCAACCTCCATTAGTGATTCCTGCAGGAATGAAGATTGCCACAGCTGTTGCAGTACCCACTGTGCCTACACACCAGGCCATAGAAATGGGATGTCAGCGAGGTCTGCGTTCAGTGACAGACTCTGCTCCATCACCTGAAGTTTATTGGACCAAACTCATCGGCCGTGGTCGACCACAGCGAACCTTCAGCCTGACACATAACAACAAGACAATTGAAGTCACAGGTCTGCTAGACACAGGTGCAGATGTCACAGTCGTATCTCAATCGCTTTGGCCGAGTGATTGGAAGTTAGTCATACCTTCAGGCTCTCTTTCAGGTATCGGTGGAGTTTCAGTGTGCTTGCAAAGTGCATTCATGATTACAGTCAGAGACCAGGAAGGAAAAACAGCAGCTGTTCGTCCCTTTGCTGTGACAAAGCCCATTACAGTTTGGGGAAGACACTTGCTATCTCAGTGGGGAGCAAAATTAGAAGTGGGTTTTTAGTGGGGGCCACTGTAGCACTCACCACTCCAAAGCTGTCATGGAAGACTAATGACCCTATTTGGGTGGCACAGTGGCCCCTAGAAGAAAAGAAATTGAGTGCCCTTAAAGAACTGGTGGCCGAGCAACTGCAAAAAGGCCACATTAAACCAACAAACAGTCCCTGGAATTCGCCTGTATTTGTCATTCACAAAAAAACTTCTGACTCCTGGAGATTGCTTCATGATCTTAGAAGAATTAATGAAGTAATTGAAAATATGGGACCTCTTCAGCCTGGGCTTTCTTCCCTCTCGATGATCCCAAGAGATTGGCCTCTTATCATCATTAATCTGAAAGATTGTTTCTTCAGCATTCCACTTCACCCAGAAGATGCTCCACGGTTTGCATTTTCAGTCCCTAGTGTCAACAGAGAAGAACCACTGCAAAGGTATCATTGGGTGGTCCTCCCTCAAGGAATGAAAAATTCACCCACAATTTGCCAATGGTTCGTGGCACAAGCCTTGTCTCCAGCTCGGAAGAAAAATCCACAGGCAAAGATTCTTCATTACATGGATGATCTGCTTATTGCAGCACCAACACAGAAAGAAGTAGAAGCAGCCCGTGACAGTGTTATTACAGAAGTTCAAAAGGCAGGATTAGAAATTTCTACATCCAAAATACAAGAAACCTCACCATGGAAGTACTTAGGATGGAGGATGACAGAACAATCAATTAAGCCACAGAAGATACAGCTTCGAGTCAAGGTCAATACATTGCAAGAATTATAGCAACTTTTAGGAGAAATTAATTGGATCAGGCCTACCCTAGGAATTTCCAATTAAGAACTTGCACCACTTTTTAACCTGCTAAAAGGAGACTGTGACATCAAGTCTCCCAGGACAATTACACCTGAAGCTCAGAAAGCCCTTGAAGAAATTACTACAGCCCTTCAACAAAGACAAGCACATCGTTGTGCTCCAGAAAAGCCCTTTTTTCTTGCAGTATTAGGAGAAAAAGCACAACTTTATGGTCTCATATTTCAATGGGACACTTCTCAAAAAGATCCTTTGCTGATAATAAAGTGGATTTTTCTACCCTACAAATCTCCGAAAACAATCCTTACAACGCTAGAAATGACATCCACAATCATAATCAAGGCCAGAACAAGATTGTTAGCCATAGCAGGCCACTATTTTGCAGTGATCTACCTACCCCTGAAAAAAGAGTATTTTGATTAAGCATTCCAAAATTCAGAAGACTTACAAATTGCATTGTTAAATTACTCAGGTGTTTGCTCTATTCACTTTCCAAGTCACAAATTATTGCAAGCCAAATTAAGCTTTAGAGAAAAACCCTTGCTAAGTAAAGTGCCTTTAGATGCGGTGACACTATTTTCTGATGGTTCAGGGAAAACACACAAGTCAGTAATAGTGTGGCAAAACCAGAAAACTAATGAATGGCAATCAGATGTCCAAACAGTACAAGGATCGCCTCAGGTTATCGAATTAGCGGCGGTTGTTAAAGCATTTCAGCTTTTTCAGGGACCTTTTAATTTAATTGCCGATTCAGCTTATGTCGCTAAGATTGTTGAAAGAATTGAAGGTTCAGTTTTAAAGGATGTTAGTAATGACAATTTGTATCGTTATCTCACATGTCTTTATCAAATTTTGCAAAACAGAACTAATCAATATTTTGTTTCTCACATTAGGGCTCATTCTTCGCTTCCAGGATTTTTGGCAGAAGGAAACACGAGAGCAGATAATCTAACAATGGTGGTTACAAATACCCTGCCCAACATTTTTGAACAGGCAAAAATTAGCCATGCCTTTTTTCATCAAAATGCACAAGCCCTTGTGCAAATGTTTCACATTTCCAAAGATCAGGCAAGAGCAATTGTAAATGCCTGCCCTGATTGTCAACTGGTGCAACCCCCTGTTTCCACAGGAGCAGTTAATCCACGAGGGTTGCAGAGTTTACAATTATGGCAGACAGATATCACTAAATACCCATCTTTTGGAAAATTTAAAAATATTCATGTGTCAGTAGACACTTTCTCAGGTGCAGTTTTTGCCTCAGTACATGCAGGAGAAACAGCTACTCATGCTTGTCAGCATCTTTTGCAAGCATTTGCCTCATTGGGCGTTCCTCAAGAAATTAAAACAGACAATGGCCCTGCATACACAGCTCAAAAATTGGCCACATTTCTAATGGATTGGGGTGTTCACCATACTTTTGGTATCCCCTACTCCCCCACAAGTCAAGCCATTATTGAAAGAACACATCACACTTTAAAACGTATTCTAGATCAACAGAGAGGGGGAGCAGGGCAAGCAACACCACAGATGCTCTTAAGTAAAGCTTTATATGTTTACAACTTTTTAAATAGTTCTTTTGCAGAGCCAAACCCGCCAATTTTTAGGCATTTTTCCAATAGCACTCAGGCAAAATTAAAAGAAAATCCTCCAGTTTTAATTAGAAACCCTGAAACAGGACAAATTGAAGGTCCATATCCTTTAATAACATGGGGCAAAGGGTATGCTTGTGTCTCTACAGGTGCAGGACCTAAGTGGGTTCCAGCAAAGAACGTGAAACCATATCACGCAAGACAACAAGAGCCTAATGAGCTCACAAAGTGAGAGGCCTGATCAGCCTTCCACTACTGATCAGCCTTCCACTGCCGCCTCTGAGTCTCCTGTCCGTGCTGACAACCAAGAACATCCTGTAGCTGCAGAACCTCAGCCTCAGAAAAGACCTAGAGGAAGACCCAAAGGGAGCAAGAACAAAAACTCCTCTAAAGCAGCTCAGAAAAAACTAGAGCCCACCGGTGAAAAGCGACCTAGAGGCAGGCCCAGAAAGTGGCTGCTGCCTAACTAGGCCGTGAATAGTGCAGAAACTGTAGTTCATGTATTGTAGAGAGTTATAATGAGAAAAATGAAATTGTGCTGAATGCTATGCTTATGCTTTTTTGCTTTGCTTGCTTTCAGCAATGCAAGTGTAGTTGTTGATCAGCCTAAAACAAATGTTTGGGTGACTTTAGCTAATGCATCAGGTCTAGATACCATATGTCTATCGACTACAACCCCAGAGAAACCGTTTTCAACTTGCTTAGTGGGAATGCCAGTAAATGCTTGGCCAATACCGAAAAAACTTAAGGTAACAAAAAATGCTCTCACTTGGACCCCGGTAGACAAATGGGATTGGTGGACTTCTCACCTTCCCAAGGCATCCTTTGAACCAGAAGAATTGGAGCTTTTTGCTTCAATAAGGGTGGATTTCTGTGTCACATTTAACTATACAGGGAAAGATCAGTCAGCAGTCAAAGATGTTTCTCCACATCACCCTGTCTTTAAAAATCAGTCATTTTGGTGTAACTACACTTCTTTAACTCCATCTGCATCTAACACAGTTCCCCTTTCATTACCACGGGGAGTGTTCTTCATCTGTGGAGACAGAGCTTGGTCTGCTATTCCGTCACACATCAAAGGTGGACCATGTAGCTTGGGGAAGCTTACTTTGTTCACACCTAGTATAAAAATGATTAGCCAAATGAAACACAGAGAAAAAAGATCATTTGTCCATCAATACAAACCAGATTGCAGTGATGATTTTAATCCTTGGGGTTTTAGAAAAAGGTTTGCTGCATCATTGTTTCTACCCCAAGCAGCCTCTGGACAAGCACTAAAACAATTGGATCGATTAGGGTGTTGGCTAAGTAAGCAAACCAATGCTACCTCCCTTGCATTAAGTGATTTGCTAGCAGATGTTAAAGACACAAGACATGCCACCTTACAAAACAGAGCTGCAATTGATTATCTTTTATTGGTACATGGACACGGCTGTATGGATTTTGATGGAATGTGTTGCATGAATTTATCTGATCACTCAGAGTCCATTCATAAAAGCATACAGCAGTTAAAAGAAGGTGTGTCTAAAATCAGAGTTGATGATGGAACTTGGCTAGATGATTTGTTTGATGGATGGGGTTTAGCATCTTGGTTAAAACAGCTTTTGAAAATTGGTCTATACATACTGCTTGTTGTTACAGTTGTATTAATAATGGCTCCTTGCTTATTTCAGTGCATGCGACGAATGATTGACAAAGCTGTCAAGGGAATTTTTGTAGTTCAACAAACAGGGGGAGCTGTGGGAAATGGAGCTGCAGAGAGTTCGCAGGTGCAGACAGAGTACATAAACAGCATTGTGCTCGAGCAGATAGAAATGGATACATGTTTCGATTTGAGACCTTGGCAGAGGCTGCCTGAGCTAGAAAAGTGAGCTTTGCTTTTACAGCTTAAAGTGAAAACGTAGCTTTACAGTTTTGTAGTTTTAAAATAAGTTTGCTTTATAAAAGTAAAGATGTATTTTTAATAAGTAAGAACATGCTTTATGTAAGAAATAATAGTGATAAGTAAAAGAGTTAAGAGTTTTAAGTTTAACAATAAGCCTTATAATGAAACTTCTTAGAAAGTTAACATGTAGCAATATAAACCTGCACCATAGGCCTTAATAACAATGTAGTGATTGGTTAAGAAAATGCGCATTGCGGTAAATTGTACAATGATGATTGGTACAAATGTGTCAGCAAGCTTTGTGGCATTTGCTTATTGGCTTGAAAAAGTATAGAAGGCTTTGTAAGAAAAAAGTAACAACTACTGCTGGTGCAGTTGCCCTGGCATCTGCACGTTTGCTGCTGCTATCTGAAGCTACCTCAGTAGCTGCGCTTGCTGCAGCTACCTCTGCTACTGCTGCTATGGCCAATCCCTGTCACACCCTTCAATAAACATGAGACTGATGCAAAAATAAATCATCCAAGTGACATCTCTGTGTTCCTGAACCCCACCAATCCCGACACCACGGAGGAACAGGACTGAGAAAGTGTCCCCAGGTTCCAGTTACAGCAGAACACTGGAGGCAGTGATGACAGGGAGGGACGAGCAAGGGAAAGGTGTCTGATGCTGAGCAAACTGGATGCGTTTAAGGAATGCAAAGTGCCAAGGCCTGAGCCACAGCCCCTGGCAAGGCACATCCTGTCCCTCCCTCAGTGCTCAGGGCTCTTCCCGGGGCACTGGGATGTGGGCATGTGCAATGCCAAGGGCAGCACCATGGGGCGGCCCCTGCCAGGCTGCTGAGCAGGGCCAAGGAGGCACTGAGGCCCCAGGGCTGCAAGGGTCACTTGTCTCCTGCTGGCCTCAGGGCCAGGGCCAGCAGCCATGGCCAAAGTGCTGCACAAGTTGGCTCTGGCAGGGCCTTGCAGCTGCTGCCCATCCCTGTGCCCTCTCCAGCCCAGGCTGTGCCACGGTGTCCCTGCCCTGTGCCTCTGTCCCTGCAGGCTGTCGTCATCCCCCTGGCTGCCCCAGCTCGCTGGCCCCTTCCTTTGCTGGCAGCTCTGCGTCCTGCCTGCCTCTGCCTGGGCACACAAAGCCTTGGGCTGCTCCAGACTCCTTCTGGGGGACGTGTTGCACCACAGCCCTGCCCTGGGACAGAAATTCCTTTCTCTTCTTGTCCTGTCTTGACCTCCCCAGCTGCCCTTGGCGTTAAGTCTTTCTCCATCTGTTCTCTAGTATGGCAAAAAGATCCACCATCTCTAAAACCGCCCTTCAATCCCTCCCAGGGCTCTCCTCCGCTGTCCTCAGTCTCCTCTCCACTGAGCACAGAGCTCCTTTGTCCCTATATAGTGGTCATGGGCTTGAGGCCTCCAAACCCCACCTTGGCAGATCTCTGGGCCCTCTCCAAGGTGTTGGCAAATGAAAACATACTGCTCATAGCCTAAGAAAATCCCCAGAGGCCAAGGCCAGCCAGACCTGTCTGTAATGGCAGCTTTTGTCTGGGAGCAATCCTTGGATAGATGGAGATTGGGAGGTAGAATGTCAATTTTGGCCATGGATACCTAGATGAGAAGGACAGTTCTTTTCCACTGGAAGGAAAGCACAGAGCCCCAGTGTTTTGGTGGTAGACAAGAGGCAGCCATCGGGAGGCCAAACCAGCCACACTTGTGTCTCCTGGGAGTTTCTGCTGGGAGCATTCCTTGGCTATACGGGATTTTGGAGGCCAAATCCTATTTCATCCATGGGTGCCTGGATGAGAAGGATGGTTCTTTTCCGTAGGAGGGAAAGCACAGATCCCTGGTGCTTCAGGGGCAGATGAGAGGTGACCACCAGAGGCCAAGGCCAACGCCAGAGCTGTCTGTCCTGGCAGCTTTTGTCTGGGAGAAACCCTTGCACACAGGGAATTTTTTTAAGGGAAGAACCAGTTTTGGCCATGGACATATGAAAAAAGGACAGTTCTTTTCCATAGGAAGGAAAGCAAGGAGCTCCAGAACTTCAGGGGCTGATGAGCAGCAGCCCTCAACATTCCAAGGTCAGCCAGACCTGTCAGGCGGCCCCTGAGAGGCCAAGGCAGCCAGACCTGTTCCATGTTCCCTTGGTTCCATGGGACCCCACAGTGCCACAATGATCTCCACAATTCCATGGGGCCTTGCAATGCCACAATGCTCTCCATGGATCCACGGTGCCCTGCAGGATCACCACGGCCCTTTGGCTCCTCGAGGCCCTGTGATGCAACAATGGCCTCTTGGTTCCACAAAGCCCTGCTGCTTCACACTGGCCCCTTGGGACCATGCAGCCCAACAGTGCCACAGGGATCCCCTTGGTTCCATGAGGTCCCACAGTGCCACAATGGCCCCTTGGTTCCATGAGGCCCCCAGTGTCCCCATGGTCTCCATAGGAAGGAAACAACCAAGCCTCAGTGTTGTAGGGGCAGATGAGGGGCAGTCACCAGGGGCCAAGGCCAGACAGACTAGACAGTACTGGCAGATTTTGTCTTGGAGCAATTACCGGATATAAGGAATTTTAGAGGCAGAATCCCAGTTTCGGACAGGGACTCCTGGAGGAGAAGGACGGTTCTTTTCCATAGCAAGGAAAGCACGGAACACCGGTGTTTCAGGGGCAGATGAAAGGCGGCCATCAGAGGCCAAGGCCAGACAGACCCCTCTGCCCTGGTAGCTTTTGTCTGAAAGCAACCCTTGGATATAGGGAATTTTGGAGGTGGGATCCCAACTTCGGCCATTTCTGCATTTATAAGAATTACGGTTCTTTTCCACAGGAAGGAAAGCACAGAGCCCCAGTGCTTCAAAGGCAGATGAGAGATGGCTCCTGGGAAGCCAAGACAGCCAGGCTGTTTTTCTGGGCAGCTTTTGTCACAGAGGAATCCTTGGATATACAGAATTTGAGAGGCAGAATCTCAATTTCGACCATGGATACCTTGACAAGAAGGACGGTGCTTTTCCATTTGAAGGGAAGCACAGAGCCCCAGTGTTTCAAAAGCAGCTGAGAGGCAGCCCCCAAGAGGCCAAGGACAGCCAGACCTGTCTGTCCTGGCAGCTTTTACTTGGGACCAGTCCTTGGATATATAGAATTTTGGAAATGAAATCCAGATTTTGGTCATGGGCACCTGGATGACATGGATGGTTCTTTTCCATCAGAAGGAAAAGAACAAGGCCAAGTGTCCTGGCAGCTTTCACTTGGGAGAAATCCTTGGATGTGCAGAGTGTTGGAATTGGAATCCCAATTTTGGCCATGGGTTCATGTTCGAGATGGGTGGTTTTTTCCCATAGGAAATGTAAATGCAAAGTCCATGTCTTTTGGAAGTAGATGAGCAGTGGCCACCCATAGGCCAAGCCAGCCAGGCCTGTCTCTTCTGGCACCTCCCATCTGGGGGCAATCCTTGGATATAGGGAATTCTGGAGGTGGAATCTCAATTTTGGCCATGGATGCCGGGACAGGAAGAAGAGTTCTTTTCATTAGGAAGGAAAGCACAGAGCCCCAGTGTTTTAAAGGCAGATGAGAGCCAGCCCTCAGGAAGCCAAGGCCAGCCAGACTTGTCAGTCCTGGCAGCTTTTGTCTGGGAGCTCTCCTTGGATACAGGGAATTCTGCAGGCACATGCCCAATTTTGGCCATGGACCCCTGGACGTGAAAGATGCTTTTTTCCCATAGGAAAGAAAAGCACATGGTCCCAGTGTTCCCAAGGCAGATTAGAGGCGGCCCCCAGGTGGCCAAGCCAGCCAGATCTGTCTGTCCTGGCAGATTTCATCTGGGAACAAAGCTTGGATAGATGGAAATTATGAGTAGGAATCCCAGTTTTGGCTATGGATTCCTTGTGGAGAAGGAGGGTTCTTTTCCATAGGAAGGAAAGCACAGAGCCCCAGTGCTGCAGGGGCAGATGAGCAGTGGCCCTCGACATGCCAAGGCCAGAAGGACCTGTCAGGTGGCCCCCGGGAGGCCAAGCCAGCCAGAGCTGTTCCATGTTCCCTTGGTTTCACGGGGCCCCACAGGGTCACAATGGCCCCTTGCTTCCATGAGGTCTTGCAATGTCCCAATGGCCCCTTGCTTCCACAAAGCCCTGAAGTGTCCCAATGGCCCCTTGGCTCCATGGGGCCCAACAGTGTCCCTGTGGCTCCTTGGTTCTATGGGCCCCACAGTTTGATAACTGACCCTTGGTTCCAAAACGCCCCTGAGTTTCACAATGCTCTCCTTGATTCCACGAGGCACCAGAGTGTCACAATGGTCTCTGTGGTTCCATGAGGTTCCATAGTGTCCCCATGGTGTCCCTGGATCTGCATTGTCACAGTGGCCCCTTGGTTCCATGAGTTTCTGTGCTGTCAACAACAGTTCCTTTGTTCCACCGAGGCCTTGATGTGTCACAGAGGCCCCTTGGTTCCATGAGGTTCCGCAGTGTCACCATGGTCACTGTCAGAGGCTGGATGAGATCCATGTCTGGAGACATCTTGGGATGAGCTGTCAATCAATCAATCAATCAATCAATCAATCAATCAATCAATCACACAATAGGTGGTGCTAACCCAGCCCCTGATTGGGTGACCAAGCAGAAGTCCCACCTGGCAGGACACCCACGAAGGGCCCAGGGCCTTTAAAAATGGAGCAGGAGCTCAGTTCCTGGTCTGGAGCTTCCCTTTTTTCTGGGATTCCTGTCTCGCCCATGCTGGAACCCTGGGAGTTGGTAGCTGTGTGTGTGTCTTTCTATAGATCTTCTGTCTTTCTCTCTTTCTTTCCCAATCCTCTTCACCTGGGACATTTTTGGCTAACTTAACATCGTAAGGGTTTAAAGGTTTTGAGGTTAAATGGGTAAGTTAGTGATGTTAATGCTACAATTAGTGTTTTCTGTTGAATTGGATATTGTATTAAATGCTTTGCCTAAGTTTGCCATGGTTTTCTGTATTTTGCCAGTAAATTTTGTGTCATTTTGACCTGTTGAGAATATCTGGATGGTGTTGCTCCTGTGTGCCAAACTCAAGTAAAAAAGCCTTGGGTTATCCCCCAGCATTTGAGTGTTCTGAGGTGTTACAGCCCCACAGTGTCACAATGGCCCCTGGGTTCCATGAGGATCTGGAGGGTCACACAGGTTTATGGCATTTGTCCTTCCTCCCCCTCACATCCCACTGCCCCACAAACAGCCCCGAGCCACCCGGGAGGGACAGGCCCTGCTGTGCCAGGCCTGGGCTCAGGGCTGGGCCTTTCTGCTTCCTCCAAGCAGCCCAGGGCTTTCTCAGCATTGCAGTTCCCTGCTCACAGCCTTTGGCTCCCTGCAATCCTGGCACAGCTCAAGGATCTGCTCTCACGAGTCCCTGGGGAGCCTTTAGCAGTCCCTGCCCTCCGTGGGGCCCATTGGTGCTCCAAGGGACTTGGAGTTTGGCTTCTGACTCCTTGAGCAGCTTCTTCATCCTTCTCTCAGTGCCTGAGGGTCCTGGACTCAGCCCCAAATCCACCGTGGGACTCCTTAAAATACAGAAAGCCCTCAGGAGCTCCTTGTCTTCCTTCAATTGTCTTCAAGTCTCCAGGGCTTGTGCAGCTGATTGGAGTCAGTTTGGAATTCTGTTAAGGAGGAAGATTTCAAAGTGCACCTCATGATGGTTTTTTTTAATGAACTGAGTGGTTTTTTGTTTTCCAGTTCAGAGAAGAGGCAACAGAAGCATTCCCCAAGTGATCTGGATGCTGAATGTCTCCTTAGGAGGTCTGGGCACAGAGAAGAATGAGCCCCTTGCAGGCTGACCCTGTTTGGACAAGCTGCTCCTCACCCCCAACCTCAGCATGTCTGGCATCGCCCACCTGGCACTGACATCCCTGTTCCCTGCATCAGAACCTTGTCCCTGAGCTCTGCAGCTGCGTGTCCCAGCCCACTGCACCATGTCCCACCTGCTCTCCTCAGGGCTCTGCCTGCACACAGGCCCAGGAGAAGTTTTCCTGCTTGGAAGGAAAGAATGGAAAATCCTGAGCAGGTTTCCTGAACAACAAACCCCACTCAGGAACCCCATGCTCAGTACAGGCTGCCTGGAATGATGTCACCTTTCTACAAGGGACAGTGTGACCAGGAATGATCTCTGTGGGCAGAATTCTCTTGAGTCTTTCGGCTGAATTCTCTGTCCCTCTGCTTTCCCTGGGTCTCTGTTGCAGATGGAAGCTGCTGGTGCCATTCTCAGCTTTAAGCCCTCTTTTGATGCAAGCAGATGTTCCCAGGTGTGTTCAGCAGGTGTTGCTCAGTGTTTATGCAAAGCTTTTGTATCCTCATGGAACCAAGGAGACCCCTGTGACACTGCAAGGCCTTATGGAGCCAAGGGTCCATTGTTACACTGCGGATTCAAGGAGACCATGGTGACACTAGGGAACCTCATGGAACCATACGTCCATTGTGACCCTGCAGGGCCTCACAGAGCCAAGGAGACCATGGTGACACTATGGAACTTCATGGAAAAATCGGTCCACTCTGACACAGCGGGGCCTCATGGAGCCAAGGGTCCTTTGTGGCCCAGCAGGACCTCGCTGGAACCAAGGGGACCATTGTGACAGAGCAGGGCCTGATGGAACCATGGAGAGCACTGTGACACTAAGCAAACTCATGTAACCAAGGTGATCACTGGGACACGATGGAACCTCATGGAACCAAGAGTCCATAATGACTCTGTAGGGCCTCCTGGGTAAGAGCATCCATTGTGACACAGCAGGGCCTTGTGGAACCAAGGAGCCTTTGTGATACTCCAGAACCTCATGGAACCAAGGGTGCATTGAGACAGTGGAGCCTTGCTGGAACCAAAGAAAGCCCTGCAAAAAGCAGGGTAGCTCATAGAACCAAGGAGTCCATTGGTGCAATGTAAAACCTATGGATCCAAGGGGCCCTTGTGACACAACAGGGCCTCATGGAACCAAGGAGCCACTGCAACACAGGGGGCCCACATGAAGCCAAGGAGCCATTGTAACACTGTGGGGCTTCATTGAATCAAGATCATTGTGAAACCCTGGGGCCTTATGGAACCAAGGAGCCCTTGTGACACAGGGGGCCCACATGAAGCCAAGGAGCCATTGTGAGCCTCGATGGAAAAAGGGACACTGTTGATAGTATTGATGCTCATGGAAACTATGGGACATTGTGACACTGCAGAGCCTCATGGAGCCAAGGAGAGCACACTGAGGATCCTTATGGAACCACGGGGCCACTTTCACACTATGGAACCAAGGAAACCATTTTTGACAGTACAAACCTAGAGGAACCAAGGGGCCCTTGTTATACAGCAAGGTCTCATGGAACCAAGGATCCATTGTGACACTGTGGGGCCCTGTGGAACCAAATATTCATTGTGACACAGTGGGGCTGCCTGTAACTGACTGCAATACTGTGGATCCAAGAGACCATGGTGACACTATGGAAGTTCATGGAACCAAGGGGCCGTTGTGACATGCCAAGGCCTCCTGGAACCAAGGAGAGCATTGTGGCAGTGCAGAACCAAGGAGGACATTTTCACACTACGGACCCGATTGGAACCAAGGGTCCATTGTTATACAGCAGGGCCTCCTGAAACCAGGGAGCCATTGTGAAACTGTGGGGCATAATGGAATCGAGGACACCACTGATACTGAAATCTGCTGGTGAGAAACCTTCTCACACAGTTTTGAGTATTTGAAAGCAGCTATTCTTTATTACAGCATGGTGGTCACTTGGGTGATCCTTCATCCATTTGAGTGCACTGAGCATTTCGTGAACAGAGGTTTTATCAGACACACTGATTACATATTCATTAGCTAGCCCCACTTCCTTTGACTTTATTTAACATAGTTGCATGTCGCTGTTCTCACCGCAGCCGAGTAGAGAAACGACACAAAGACCAGGCCCAGGGTCAAGTGGAAACAGCAGCAGTTTAATGAATTCTCAGAAAACTTTTATATGTTAGTTCACAAAGTGCATTAAGTGGCATAAGGTGATTGGTTTTTCCATCCACCCCCTAAGGGGATTGGTCAATGGCTCGGGCCATTGGATTGGCCAATGGGCTTGGGGTGGGCAAGTGTTCCCAAGGGACCACGGATGGGACAGCTGAGCTGGACTGACCCAAGGGATGTTCCATTCCATGTCACACCATCATCAGCAATCAACTGAGACAAGCAGGGGGTGGAGAGCATTAATTTCTTTTTTGAGACATTTTTATTTCAAACAGCACCTACACATACAGAATCCTCTCCTGCCACAAGGTGGTTGAACATTTTCCGCTGACAGGAGATTTGCTGGGGATTTGCTTTGCTTCTGTTAGTGGCCTTTGCTTTTTGTGGTTGGTTTGTTTGTGGGGATTTTGTGTTGTTGGTGGTGGGTTTTGCTTTGGTATTTTTGGTTGGGGTTTGGTTTTTTCCTATTGAACTGCCTTTCTTCTGATGCATTAAGTTTTTTCTCCCTGTTCTCCTGGTTTGGTTGGCAACTGATGGCAAGACAAATTTATCCAACTCAGTCCTCTTGCCCAATTATGTTTTGCAGCCACCATTAACTAGATGAGTTTGGTCACAGACTCCCTGCAACTTGGCAGCATCCACAAAGGCATTAAAAGTGCATTTCATCCCATTGTAGAGACAACAGAAATGTTCCACAGTGGTGGTCAAGGGCTGCTCACTGAGGGATGTCACCAGGGAGTGGCTGCCAAGAGGACTCTGTACCATGGGTGACATTTGAGCCTCATTGTTCAGCCAAATTCCCACCCACCCCATGTTCCATTTCTTCAGCCCAGCTCTCACCAACCTGGCTCTGAGGAGACCCCAGCAGAGCCTGGCACAGGCCTGGCTGAAGTGTGGGCACACAACATCCCCTTCTTTTCCCTCCCACAGGGGCTCTGCAATCCCTGCCTTGTCCTGCCAGGGCCTGGAATGGCTGCAGGAGGATTTGCCACCTCCCCTTCCCTGCTGAGCCTGACCAGTCTGGGACTCTCCCAATACCTGGACAGGGATGGTTCTTTCCCATAGGAAGGAAAGCACAGAGCCCCAGTGTTTGAAGGCAGGTGAAAGCCAGCTTCAGGAAGCCAAGGCCAGCCAGACTTGTTGGTAATGGCAGCTTTTGTCTAGGAGCAATCCCTGGATACAGGGAATTTTGGAGGCAGAATCCCATTTCAGCCAAGGATGCCTGGATGACAAGGACAGTTCTTTTCCCATTGAAGGAAAACCTAGAACCCCAGTGTTTCAGGGGCACATGAAAGAGACCCTTGACATGCCAAGAGCAGTTGGACCAGTCAGGCCAAACCAACCACACTTGTTCCATGTTCCCTTGGATCCACAGGGCCCCGCAGTGTCACAATGGATCCTTGGTTCCACGAGGCCCCGCTGTGTCACACTGGCCCCTTGTTTCCATGGGGAAATAGTGTCATCCCTCCATAGTGTCACAATGGCCCCCCTGCTTCCATGAGGCCCTGCAGTGTCACAGGGGTCTCCTTGGTGCCACAGCATCACAATGGACTCTTGGTGCCATAGGGATTCACAGTGTCAGAAGGGTCTCCTTGGTTCCACAAGGTCCTGCAGAGCCCCTTGATTCAACAAGGCCTCAAAGTGTCATCATGGTCTTCAGAACTCCACGAGGCCCCGCAATATCACATTGGACCTTGGATTCCATGAGTCCCCACATCCTGACATGAATCCTTACTTCCATGGGGCCCTGTAGTGTCACAATGGTCTCCTTGGTTCCATGGTACCACACAGTGACACAGCAGCCCCTTGGCCTGTCGAGACCCCATAGTGCCACAATGGTTCCTTGCTTCCATGAGGCCTTGCAGTGTCACAATGGACTCCTTGGTTCCATGGGGCTGCAAAGTGTCTCAATGGCACCTTGGTTCAGTGAGGCCTGTGGTGTCACAATAGTCTCCATGATTCCATAAGGCTCTGCAATGTCACAACAAACCATTGCCTCCATGAGACCCCACAGTGTCACAATGGCCCCTTGGTTCCATTGAGCCCCACAGTGTCACTGTGGTCCCCTTGGTTCCACAAGGCCCTGAAGTGCCACAATGGCCCTTTGGTTTCGCAAGGCCTCAAAGTGTAAAAATGGCCTCCATGGTTTCTTGAGGCCCTGCTGCCACAATGGACCCTTGTTTCTGCAGTGTAAGAATGCCCCCTTGGTCCCTTGGAGCCTCACAGTGTCACTGTTGTGCCCTTGGTTCATGAGGCCCTGCAGGGCCACAATGATCCTTTGGTTCCACGAGGCCTCAGAGTGTCACAATGGTCTGCATGGTTCCATGAAGCCCCACTGGCTCACACTGGTGAAAGGAATGAGATAGATTTGTCTTTACAAACAAACTGTGGGTCTGCTGATAGGTAAAAGCTAGATATTGAGAGGTCAAAGAAACAGTGGGAGGAATTCCACTGACTGATGAATGGAGTGAGAGGGATTTGTGTTTACAAACCAACTGTGAGTCTGCTGATAGGTAAAGATACTGAGAGATGAAAGAAGCTATGGGAAGAACCATAAATTCTATAGGAAAAGAAAAGGCAGGGGTTTACATTAGAAGGGGGCTGTATTAAGTGATTTGAGAAGTCTGTACCTCTCAAGTACCTCAGCCAATGGGGAAAGAGAGAGGTAAATGCGGCTGGGAAATTTGGAGAGAAATGAGGCTACATCCTCTAACAACTTGAGAGACCCCAGGGGAATGCCCCATGGCCTCTCCCTTTATTCAAATAAAGTAATGGGACTCCTCTGTCGCACTGTCGGACACGAAAGAAACATGCAGGGTCAAGCAGCAGGTCAGGACCACCAAGCAGAGCAAGGGCCAGAAGGCAAGAAGTGCCCAAAAGCCCTGCCCTTCTTTTTTCTCTCATTTTAATATCTTTCTTCAAACAACCATACGTTGGTAGATGAGGTTAACACCTCTGCAATTCTACAGGATAGGAACAGAGTCTATCATCTTTCTCCGCCTTAGGAAAAAGGAATGAAAAACAATCCACAAGTTCAAAAACAATCTAGGCTGGTTACAAAAACAAGGACTATGTTTATAGAAAATGCATGAGAAATTCTACTACAGAAAGTAAAACATAGAACACTGCAAAAACCGGGGCGACACTCCTCTGTCTCCTTTTTGGACATAAACCTCTGGTGTTTGTGGATTAATTTTCCTGACAATGGCTCCCTTGGTTCCAAGATGCCCTTTAGTGCACCAGTGGTCTCCTTGGTTCCACAGTGTCAGAATGGACCCTTCATTCCATGGAGCCCCACAGGGTCACTATGGTCCCCTTGATTCCATGAGGCCCTGCCATGCTATAATGGCCCCATGGTTCCAGTGGGTCCCGAAGTGTCATAATGGTCTCCATTGTTCCATAAAACCCTGAAATGTCACTGTGGTCCCCTTGGCTCCACAGGGCCCCACAGTGTCACAATGGACCTTTGGTCCCATGAGGTTCCTCAGTCACAAGGGTCTCCTTGGATCCCCAGTGTCACAATGGCCCCTTGGCTCCATGTGGCCACTCTGTGTCACAATGGTTCATGGTTCCATGAGCTTTCATACTGTCAACAATGGTCTCCTTGGTTCCACAATGTCACCATGGATCCTTGGATCTGCACTATGACAATGGATCATTGGTTCCATGCTGTCGCCCTGAGTTTTGCAGTCTTTCCATGTTTTCATTCCTGTAGTAGAATTCTCACACACTTTGCTCTAAACAAAGTTATATTTAGCTAACCGTCCCTTTGTTTTTCATTCCTTCTCCTAAGGCGGAGGATATGATGGACTTTATGATTGTCCTGTGTGCTTGGAGAGGTGGTAACCTCATCCTCCAATCCATGGTTGATTTCAAAGAGGTATAAATAATGATGGAATAAAGAAAGGCAGGGCTTTTGCTCTGGGCTCCTGTCCTGAACTGCTGGAGTCTGCGTGCTTCTTTTCATGTCCAAGTGTGATACCTGGTGGCCTGTACGGGGAAGTGCAGGCTCTTAGGTTTCTCAGGTAAGGGAAAATGGGGGTTTCCATGCGGTCCCCAAGCGATTCCTTGGCGTTAGAAGTTTTGGAAATAGTGTTAGAGAGTGAAAATGTTCTGGTTCACAGAACAGACTTAGAGAGTTTATATTTCTGGGGTAAACTGACGGCTTTCTTCCCAGAAGGTTCCAATGTACTTTTGAAACCAGTCTGGAGTCTTATCGGTAAAGTCCTGATAAGTACGGTGGCAGGAGATCATAGCCGGAATTTGGCCAGTTTGCTAGTGTCTTGGAGGCAGGTAAATTCTGTTATTCAAAGCCAGGAGGGTTCCCCAGGCGATGGTACGCCCGTGAGCTCCGTTAGCTCTCCTGGGAAGATCTCCGAGCTCTCTGAGGGGGAGGAGGAGGAGGAGGACGAGTTCGGGTCGCAGACAGCGTCTGAGCCCGCCCTCCCGCCTCAGACCACGGAGATGGGGGATGGGTCCCCCCGGAGAGCGCTTGGCTCGCTGGCCAGCCGATCTCGGGTGACTGGCAGACCTCCAGGGACGGATCAGCCTCGGAGGGCTCCAGGGAGCTGGCGGTGCCGGCTTCACCCTGCCGGGCTCCGGGCAGGCGGCGGTCCCGACTTCGCCCTCCCCGCGCCACGGGGAAGGCACAGCAGCGAGGAATGCCCTTTTCCCTGCGCCTTTCCAGCGCTGGGGGAGGGGGAGGAGTCGTTGGCCCGTGCGGTGGTAACCGTGGAGTGTCCGAATTGTGGGGTTTCTACCAGATTCCCTCCCGGGGCAGCAGGGGTGCAGATTGAACCACCCTCTGCCGACGAGGCGGCAGCTGATTTGCCGGTTTCGGACGAGAGTGACGCGGGGTCAGTCACCGAGCCCGGCCCCGGGGGGTGTGAGATGTTAGAGACCGGAGGTTCTGTCGGGTTGGCGGGTTCGTCTCTGGGCACCGGAGAAGCTGCCCCTGCCTCGGGGCGGGCGGTGTCTGCTCGGGATCTGCACCGCCAGCGGGACCCTTCTGGGCGCAGTTTCGGCCCCCCACCCCCCCGTGGCTCACGCAGCCGCGCCCGGCACCATCCAGGTCTTTGGTTGTGGCATGGGACCGCGCCGCAGCCCCGCAGGAACCGCCCCTCCCGGCGGCCTGACCCCTCCCCGCGCAGGGGCAGGGGGAGCGCGGGCGAGCCATGCTCTGCCCTGCGTCTGCGGCCGTGGCCACCGGCAGGTCTTCCGCTCCGGCTGCAGGGGCGAGCGCTGCGGGGGTCCCGGACAGCGCAGATTCCGCGGCTTCGCCCGCAGGACATTCCAAACATGCCAGAGCTGCAGGGGAGGTGGATCCCGGGATGTTTGTTTTTGGCGCAGGCGGTGAAGCGGCAAGGAAGCCGCGGTCTTCCTGAGGTCACAGATCTTGAGCAGGCGAGTCTTCTTCGGGGAGTCTATGGACCCTCCCGCCCTGCAAGGTGACAGTGCGCCTCAAAGAGAAGGCAAAATTCTGGGGAGATGTGAAAGCGAAGGTTGAGGAAGTCAGTGATCGTCCTAGAGGCCGTGGCTCCCAGGCTTGTGCAGATAGAGCCCTGAGCCCTGCTGCAGGTGAAGTCCCCATGGACACCATGGGACGGGACGCAGCAGGTGCTGCAGCATCACCAGGAGGTCTGCAGGCTTTCCCTGTTATTCTTGGTGATGGTCAGAACACCTATCAGGGTTTATCGTGGAGAGCCTTGATGGAACTCCGGGAGAATGCTGGAAGATATGGTCTGGGGTCTAGTGAAGTCTGGGGTCTAGAAGCAGCTTCTTAGGGTTTTTAATGCTATTTTGCTAGTACCTTACGATGTTCGGAGTCTGGCTCGTGTTCTCTTTCAGCCTGTGGAATATGACATCTTTGAATTGAAATGGCATCAGTTAGCAACTAGGGCACTAGGGTACAATGCTATGCTGGACCAGCAAGATCCCAGACATGGGATTGGCATCGATGTCTTGCTGGGCACAGGCAATTCTGATGATGCTCGCAGGCAGGCTGCCCTGGACCGTGTTGTGGTGGATCAGTGCCGGGAGACAGGCATGGCAGCGTTGATTCAACCATTGAGATGGATGGCTGCTCCTGTGGAGGAGTTTATGGATGTTACACAGAGGGATGGTGAATCCTTCTTGTGGTTTGCAAACAGGCTCACTGCCTCTGTAGAGAGGCAGGTGGAGGATCCAACTGCAAGGATGCTATTAATTAAGCAACTTGCCAGGACTCGTTGTAATGCTGAGTGTCAGAAGTTTATTCAAGCACTCCCTGGTGATCCTTCTATATCGCAGATGGCTGAGGCCTGTGCAAAGGTGGGCACTGACTGTTGTTAAGGTGGTTGCCATGGCTGCTTCCCTGCGGCTTGTCTGGATAGGGCTGCAGGGCAGGCGGCAGAAGCAGGAGAGTGCTCAGGCCAGCAGGAAACCAGGAAGGAAGGTGCAGAAGGGCACGAGTGTCTTGTTTTTCTGTGCTCGGTATGGGAAGCCGAACAATGCTGCAGACGTCTGCAAGGCTGCAGTTTCTGTTAATGGTCAGTCTTCATCGCGCTCGGGAAATGGGGGGCAGAGCACACGGGGGAGATGCGCTCAGACACAAGTGTCTCTCCAAACCCCGGAGCCGATGGAGGTCTGCTTGTCCAGCTCGCGGCCAGCACCAGCGACTCAGCAGGTGTGGATGTCTGCACAGCAGCAACGGTCGTCTTAGACTCTTGTGCAGTGCACAAGGTTCCCCTAGATGCTGTCGGTCCTTTGGGCGGTGGCATGAGTGCTTTCCTCATTGGCAGGTCTAGTGCCACCGTTCAGGGTATCATTGTGCATCTGGGACTCATTGATGCGGATTATATGGGACGCATTTATGCCATGGTTTCCACACCCACCCCTCCGGTTACAATTCCTGAAAAGACTCGCATTGCTCAACTTGTCCCTTTTAACTCTTCTGTTGGCAGGACAGAGTCGAGGTCACAAGGAGACGGCTGCTTTGGTTCCACTGGGCTGCCTCGGGTTCATTGGACTGCTGTCATGACCGAACAACGTCCTGAGATGCGGTGCACCCTGTCCATCCCTGATGCCACACCGCCAGAGATCTCTCTCCGCGGGCTTCTCGACAGCGGTGCAGACGTCACGATTCTCACTCTCGCTGCTTGGCCTCCACAGTGGCCGTTGGATCTGGCGGGGGCACCTGTCACGGGATTGGGAGGGACGAAGCGCTGCTACGTGAACCAGAAGCCTGTGGTGAGAACGAACTCAGAGGGACAGACGGCCGTGATTAGGCCTCATGTTACTGAAACTGTACTTAACCTCTGGGGGAGGGATGTTCTGGCTGCATGGGGGGTGTGCATCGGGACGGATTTTTGATAGGGGCCACTGTGCTGAAGGGCGCAGAGTGTCCTACACCTCCTATACAGTGGCTGGTGAACACCCCCATCTGGGAAAATCAGTGGTCCCTGCCTAAGGATAAACTGGTAGCCCTTCATAAGTTGGTTCAGGAGCAATTGGCCCAGGGTCATCTAGAGCCTTCCACCAGCCCCTGGAACACTCCTGTCTTCTGCATCAAAAAGAAGTCTGGGAAATGGAGGTTATTACAAGACCTCAGGAAGGTTAATGCTGTGATGGAGAGCATGGGGACGTTGCAGGAATGCCATTGCCCACCATGCTTCCTGCAGTTTGGCTGATCCTCATCGTGGATCTGAAGGATTGTTTCTTTTCAATTCCTTTGCATCCCGATGACAGGCCAAAATTTGCTTTCATGGTGCCAGCAATTAACAACGCTGGTCCTGCACAGAGATATCAATGGAGGACTCTTCCCCAAGGGGTGCGAAATTCACCGGCCATATGCCAAATGTATGTGGCCAGAGCCTTGTCTGGAGTTCGCAGGCAGTTTCCTGGTGCTCAGTTTTATCACTATATGGATGACATATTGGTGGCTGCGTCCACCCAGGATGAGCTGCTGAGGATCCAGCCTCAGTTGCTCGATGCTCTGCATTCGCACAGGCTGCAGGTGGCTCCAGAAAAGGTTCAGCAACAACCTCCTTGGAAATACTTGGGGGTCAAAATTTTGGAACGTACGGTTCAACAGCAAGAGGTGCAATTTGTGCAATCAGTGAAGACGCTGAATGATGCCCAGCAATTGGTGGGTGTCTTCGCTTGGTTACGCCCATATTTGGGACTGACCATGGATCAGTTGTCTCCTTTATTTGATTTGTTGAAGGGAGACTCTGACTTGAAGTCACCTCGCACATTGACCCCGGAGGCACATCAGGTGCTGGAGGAGGTGCAGCGAGCTGTTTCTGCTCGACAGGTTTATCGCATTGATCCCTCCGTTGATGTCACTGTTTTCATCACCACTGCTGATTTGCATCCCACAGGTATCATTGGCCAATGGAGTGACAAATGGTCCGGTCCTTTGCACGCCCTGGAATGGGTCTTCTTGCCCCATCAGCCACAGAAGACGGCAACCGCATTGTTTGAGCTGATCGCTCGCTTGATAGTCAAATGCTGGCAACGGTGTTTGCAACTGATGGGTGCAGACCCCGCACAGATTGTACTGCTGGTACAGCGGGAGGACTTTGACTGGAGCTTTGCGAACAGCGTTTCGCTGCAAAGTGCTCTAGTAAACTTTTCAGGGCAGATTATGTATCATCTGCCTAGCCACAAGTTGCTGCAAGTGGCAAAACTCACAGAGGTTTCTCTGAGACCCAAACACAGTCAGGAGACGGTGCACGGACCCACTGTCTTTACTGACGGTTCAGGCAGAACCAGGAAGGCCATTGTTACTTGGAGGGATGGATCTGAGTGGCAGGTTCTGGAAGGTCGTGAGGTTGGCTCAGCCCAATTGGTTGAACTGAGGGCTGCTCTTATGGTATTTCAAAAGTTTTCCCAGGAGCCTTTCAATCTGGTCACGGATTCCGCCTATGTGGCTGACATAGCGAAGCGGTTGAGTTATTCAGTTTTGAAGGAGGTCGGCAATGCTGATCTGTTTCATTTGCTGAAGACCCTGTGGTGTGTCATTCAGGATCGGGTTCATCCCTACTATGTTCTGCACGTAAGGAGTCATACCAGTTTGCCAGGGTTCATAGTGGAAGGTAACGCGAGGGCTGACAAGTTGGCTAACCCGGCGTGGGTAGCACCTCAGCCTGATACACTCACGCAGGCCAAAGCCTCGCATGGGTTTTTCCATCAGAACGCACATACCCTGCAGAAGCAGTTTCAGCTGATGCCAACTGAGGCCCGTGACATTGTCGAGTTGTGCGACGACTGTCACGCGCTTGCTGCGCCTTTGCCAGCTGGGGTGAACCCCAGGGGCCTTAGGGCCTTGGAGATTTGGCAGACTGATGTCACCCAAGTTGCTGAATTTGGCCGGCTCAAGTATGTGCATGTCACGGTGGACACCTGCTCCTCTGCCATGTGGGCTTCTGCTCACACTGGAGAGAAGGGCCGCGATGTCACTGCCCACTGGAGGCAGGCCTTTGCCGTTCTAGCCATACCCTCTACTGTGCAGACTGACAATGGTCCAGCCTACGTCTCAAAAGAGGTGAGGCAGTTCCTGCAGTTGTGGGGTGTGCCACACAAGTTTGGTATTCCTCATTCTCTGACTGGTCAAGCTATTGTGGAACGTGCTCATGGCACTCCGAAGCAGGTGCTTCAAAAATAAAAACGGGGATTGCAGGGTGAAACCCTGCACAGTCGGTTGGCAAAAGCTGTGTATACCATCAATCACCTTACGGTACCGCAGAATTCTAATAATCCTGTTATTTTGAACCATCACCTCTCGTTGCAGGCTTCGGATGAGGCACAGCAGCCTCGAGCGAAGGTTCGGGTGAGAAATTTAGTCACCAAACAGTGGGAAGGTCCCTATGACCTTATCGCTTTGGGGCGCGGGTATGCTTGTGTATCCACAGATACTGGGGTGCGCTGGGCACCTGCAGAGTGTGTCCGTCCTGACCTGCGACCACAGAGGCAAAATCCAGCCAACAGGCAGGGTGGAAACCGTGACCAGAATGAAAGCGATCAAGTGGGTGGAACACGGAATGATGACTCAGGTGTAGAAGATGTGAGTGTTCACTCTGACAGTCCTTCCACAAGCAGAGATTGAACATTGTTCATTTTTCTTTTTTAGAGGAAAAAGGGTGAGATGTCGCCCTGAGTCGTGCAGTCTTTTGATGTTTTCATTCCTGTAATAGAATTCTCACACACTTTGCTCTAAACAAAGTTATATTTAGCTAACCGTCCCTTTGTTTTTCATTCCTTCTCCTAAGACAGAGAATATGTTAGATTTTATTGTCCTGTGTGCTTAGAGAGGTGGTAACCTCATCCTCCAATCCATGGTTGATTTTAAAGAGGTATAAATAATGATGGAATAAAGAAAGACAGGGCTTTTGCTCTGGGCTCCTGTCCTGAACTGCTGGAGTCTGCGTGCTTCTTTTCGTGTCCAAGTGCGACATCTGGCGGCCCCACAGTGTCACTCTATACTCCATGGTTCTTTGAGGCCCCACTTTCACCAAATCTCCAAAATATCAGCATAAGACTGCTTAGCACTAATTTGGTGTTAAAGAGGGTATCATTTATTCAGGCCTGAGGTCCAGCAGGGGATAACTCCTAACCTCACCTGGACACGAGATTCTACAAGTCTGTTGCTCACATAGAGTCACTACATGCATATTACAATTACTCCATCTCCTTAAAACCCACACCAAGTTCCCAGATTCAGTCCTTGTTTCTTCTATCACTGCACCTGTGACCCAGATGTCTTCTTCTCTTCAGACTGTCCTCACCGGGAAAGCAGCCCCTGCATGCCTTGTTCCTCTGCTACAAGTTCACAGGCACAGTAAAAATTGAATTAACCCTTTTGGTATTGAGAGGCAGGCAGGACGCAGAGCTGCCAGCAAAGGAAGGGGCCAGCGAGCTGGGGCAGCCGGGGGGATGACGACAGCCTGCAGGGACAGAGGCACAGGGCAGGGACACCGTGGCACAGCCTGGGCTGGAGAGGGCACAGGGATGGGCAGCAGCTGCAAGGCCCTGCCAGAGCCAACTTGTGCAGCACTTTGGCCACGGCTGCTGGCCCTGGCCCTGAGGCCAGCAGGAGACAAGTGACCCTTGCAGCCCTGGGGCCTCAGTGCCTCCTTGGCCCTGCTCAGCAGCCTGGCAGGGGCCGCCCCGTGGTGCTGCCCTTGGCATTGCACATGCCCACATCCCAGTGCCCCGGGAAGAGCCCTGAGCACTGAGGGAGGGACAGGATGTGCCTTGCCAGGGGCTGGGGCTCAGGCCTTGGCCCTTTGCATTCCTCAAACACATCCAGCTTTGCTCAGCATCAGAGACACCTTTCCCTTGCTTGTCCCCCCCTGTCATCACTGCCTCCAGTGTTCTGCTCTGACTGGAACCTGGGGACACTTTCTTGTTGGGATTGGTGGTGTATCTCAGGATTGGTGGGGTTTCAGGAACACAGAGATGTCACTTGGATGATTTATTTTTGCATCAGTCTCATGTTTATTGAAGGGTGTGACAGGGATTGGCCATAGCAGCAGTAGCAGAGGTAGCTGCAGCAAGCGCAGCTACTGAGGTAGCTTCAGATAGCAGCAGCAAACGTGCAGATGCCAGGGCAACTGCACCAGCAGTAGTTGTTACTTTTTTCTTACAAAGCCTTCTATACTTTTTCAAGCCAATAAGCAAATGCCACAAAGCTTGCTGACATATCTGTACCAATCATCATTGTACAATTTACTGCAATGCGCATTTTCTTAACCAATCACTACATTGTTATTAAGGCCTATGGTGCAGGTTTATATTGCTACATGTTAACTTTCTAAGAAGTTTCATTATAAGGCTTATTGTTAAACTTAAAATTCTTAACTCTTTTACTTATCACTATTATTTCTTACATAAAGCATGTTCTTACTTATTAAAAATACATCTTTACTTTTATAAAGCAAACTTATTTTAAAACTACAAAACTGTAAAGCTACGTTTTCACTTTAAGCTGTAAAAGCAAAGCTCACTTTTCTAGCTCAGGCAGCTTCTGCCAAGGTCTCAAATCGAAACATGTATCCATTTCTATCTGCTCGAGCACAATGCTGTTTATGTACTCTGTCTGCACCTGCGAACTCTCTGCAACTCCATTTCCCACAGCTCCCCCTGTCTGTTGAATTACAAAAATTCCCTTGACAGTTTTGTCAATCATTTGTTGCATGCACTGAAACAAGCAAGGAGCCATTATTAATACAACTGTAACAACAAGCAGTATGTATAGACCAATTTTTAAAAGCTGTTTTAACCAGGATGCTAAACCCCATCCATTAAACAAATCATCTAGCCAAGTTTCATCATCAACTTTGATTTTAGACACACTTTCTTTTAACTGCTGTATGCTTTTATGAATGGACTCTGAGTGATCAGATAAATTCATGCAACACATTCCATCAAAATCCATACAGCCGTGTCCATGTACCAATAAAAGATAATCAATTGCAGCTCTGTTTTGTAAGGTGGCATGTCTTGTGTCTTTAACATCTGCTAGCAAATCACTTAATGCAAGGGAGGTAGCATTGGTTTGCTTACTTAGCCAACACCCTAATCGATCCAATTGTTTTAGTGCTTGTCCAGAGGCTGCTTGGGGTAGAAACAATGATGCAGCAAACCTTTTCCTAAGACCCCAAGGATTAAAATTATCACTGCAATCTGGTTTGTATTGATGGACAAATGATCTTTTTTCTTTGTGTTTTATTTGGCTAATCATTTTTATACTAGGTGTGAACAAAGTAAGCTTTCCCAAGCTACATGGTCCACCTTTGATGTGTGATGGAATAGCAGACTAAGCTCTGTCTCCACAGATAAGGAACACTCCCCGTGGTAATGAAAGGGGAACTGTGTTAGATGCAGATGGAGTTAAAGAAGTGTAGTTACACTAAAATGACTGATTTTTAAAGACAGGGTGATGTGGAGAAACATCTTTGACTGCTGACTGATCTTTCCCTGTATAGTTAAATGTGACACAGAAATCCACCCTTACTGAAGCAAAAAGCTCCAATTCTTCTGGTTCAAAGGATGCCTTGGGAAGGTGAGAAGTCCACCAATCCCATTTATCTACCGGGGTCCAAGTGAGAGCATTTTTTGTTACCTTAAGTTTTTTCGGTATTGGCCAAGCATTTACTGGCATTCCCACTAAGCAAGTTGAAAACGGTTTCTCTGGGGTTGTAGTCGATAGGCATATGGTATCTAGACCTGATGCATTAGCTAAAGTCACCCAAACATTTGTTTTAGGCTGATCAACAACTACACTTGCATTGCTGAAAGCAAGCAAAGCAAAAAAGCATAAGCATAGCATTCAGCACAATTTCATTTTTCTTATTATAACTCTCTACAATACATGAACTACAGTTTCTGCACTATTCACGGCCTAGTTAGGCAGCAGCCACTTTCTGGGCCTGCCTCTAGGTCGCTTTTCACCGGTGGGCTCTAGTTTTTTCTGAGCTGCTTTAGAGGAGTTTTTGTTCTTGCTCCCTTTGGGTCTTCCTCTAGGTCTTTTCTGAGGCTGAGGTTCTCCAGCTACAGGATGTTTTTGGGTGTCAGCACGGACAGGAGACTCAGAGGGCAGTGGAAGGCTGATCAGGCCTCTCACTTTGTGAGCTCATTAGGCTCTTGTTGTCTTGCGTGATATGGTTTCACGTTCTTTGCTGGAACCCACTTAGGTCCTGCACTTGTAGAGACACAAGCATACCCTTTGCCCCATGTTATTAAAGGATACGGACCTTTAATTTGACCTGTTTCAGGGTTTTTAATTAAAACCGGAGGATTTTCTTTTAATTTTGCCTGAGTGCTATTGGAAAAATGCCTAAAAATTGGTGGGTTTGGCTCTGCAAAAGGACTATTTAAAAAGTTGTAAACATATAAAGCTTTACTTAAGCGCATCTGTGGTGTTGCTTGCCCTGCTCCCCCTCTCTGTTGATTTAGAATACGTTTTAAAGTGTGATGTGTTCTTTTAATAATGTCTTGACTTGTGGGGGAGTAGGGGATACCAAAAGTATGGTGAACACCCTAATCCATTAGAAATGTGGCCAATTTTTGAGCTGTGTATGCAGGGCCATTGTCAGTTTTTATTTCTTGAGGAACACCTAATGAGGCAAATGCTTGCAAAAGATGCTGACAAGCATGAGTAGCTGTTTCTCCTGCATGTACTGAAGCAAAAACTGCACCTGAGAAAGTGTCTACTGACACATGAATATTTTTAAATTTTCCAAAAGATGGGTATTTAGTGATATTTGTCTGCCATAATTGTAAACTCTGCAACCCTCGTGGATTAACTGCTCCTGTGGAAACAGGGGGTTGCACCAGTTGACAATCAGGGCAGGCATTTACAATTGCTCTTGCCTGATCTTTGGAAATGCGAAACATTTGCACAAGGGCTTGTGCATTTTGATGAAAAAAGGCATGGCTAATTTTTGCCTGTTCAA
The DNA here is from genome assembly GCA_026261815.1 of Monarcha castaneiventris obscurior. Taxonomy (NCBI): domain Eukaryota; kingdom Metazoa; phylum Chordata; class Aves; order Passeriformes; family Monarchidae; genus Monarcha; species Monarcha castaneiventris. The sequence continues at coordinate 44,712 of JAMPIT010000361.1, read as the reverse complement.
AAATGTTGGGCAGGGTATTTGTAACCACCATTGTTAGATTATCTGCTCTCGCGTTTCCTTCTGCCAAAAATCCTGGAAGCGAAGAATGAGCCCTAATGTGAGAAACAAAATATTGATTAGTTCTGTTTTGCAAAATTTGATAAAGACATGTGAGATAACGATACAAATTGTCATTACTAACATCCTTTAAAACTGAACCTTTAATTCTTTCAACAATCTTAGCGACATAAGCTGAATTTGTAATTAAATTAAAAGGTCCCTGAAAAAGCTGAAATGCTTTAACAACCGCCGCTAATTCGATAACCTGAGGCGATCCTTGTACTGTTTGGACATCTGATTCCCATTCATTAGTTTTCTGGTTTTGCCACACTATTACTGACTTGTGTGTTTTCCCTGAACCATCAGAAAATAGTGTCACCGCATCTAAAGGCACTTTACTTAGCAAGGGTTTTTCTCTAAAGCTTAATTTGGCTTGCAATAATTTGTGACTTGGAAAGTGAATAGAGCAAACACCTGAGTAATTTAACAATGCAATTTGTAAGTCTTCTGAATTTTGGAATGCTTAATCAAAATACTCTTTTTTCAGGGGTAGGTAGATCACTGCAAAATAGTGGCCTGCTATGGCTAACAATCTTGTTCTGGCCTTGATTATGATTGTGGATGTCATTTCTAGCGTGGTAAGGATTGTTTTCGGAGATCTGTAGGGTAGAAAAATCCACTCTATTATCAGCAAAGGATCTTTTTGAGAAGTGTCCCATTGAAATATGAGACCATAAAGTTGTGCTTTTTCTCCTAATACTGCAAGAAAAAAGGGCTTTTCTGGAGCACAACGATGTGCCTGTCTTTGTTGAAGGGCTGTAGTAATTTCTTCAAGGGCTTTCTGAGCTTCAGGTGTAATTGTCCTGGGAGATTTGATGTCACAATCTCCTTTTAGCAGGTTAAAAAGTGGTGCAAGTTCTTCATTGGAAATTCCTAGGGTAGGCCTGATCCAATTAATTTCTCCTAAAAGTTGCTGTAATTCTTGCAATGTATCGACTTTGACTCGAAGCTGTATCATCTGTGGCTTAATTGATTGTTCTGTCATCCTCTATCCTAAGTACTTCCATGGTGAGGTTTCTTGTATTTTGGATGTAGAAATTTCCAATCCTGCCTTTTGAACTTCTGTAATAACACTGTCACGGGCTGCTTCTACTTTTTTCTGTGTTGGTGTTGTAATAAGCAGATCATCCATGTAATGAAGAATCTTTGCCTGTGGATTTTTCTTCCAAGCTGGAGACAAGGCTTGTGCCACGAACCATTGGCAAATTGTGGGTGAATTTTTCATTCCTTGAGGGAGGACCACCCAATGATACCTTTGCAGTGGTTCTTCTCTGTTGACACTAGGGACTGAAAATGCAAACCGTGGAGCATCTTCTGGGTGAAGTGGAATGCTGAAGAAACAATCTTTTAGATCAATGATGACAAGAGGCCAATCTCTTGGGATCATCGAGAGGGAAGGAAGCCCAGGCTGAAGAGGTCCCATATTTTCAATTACTTCATTAATTCTTCTAAGATCATGAAGCAATCTCCAGGAGTCAGAAGTTCTTTTGTGAATGACAAATACAGGCGAATTCCAGGGACTGTTTGTTGGTTTAATGTGGCCTTTTTGCAGTTGCTCGGCCACCAGTTCTTTAAGGGCACTCAATTTCTTTTCTTCTAGGGGCCACTGTGCCACCCAAATAGGGTCATTAGTCTTCCATGACAGCTTTGGAGTGGTGAGTGCTGCAGTGGCCCCCACTAAAAACCCACTTCTAATTTTGCTCCCCACTGAGATAGCAAGTGTCTTCCCCAAACTGTGATGGGCTTTGTCACAACAAAGGGACGAACAGCTGCTGTTTTTCCTTCCTGGTCTCTGACTGTAATCATGAATGCACTTTGCAAGCACACTGAAACTCCACTGATACCTGAAAGAGAGTCTGAAGGTATGACTAACTTCCAATCACTCGGCCAAAGCGATTGAGATACGACTGTGACATCTGCACCTGTGTCTAGCAGACCTGTGACTTCAATTGTCTTGTTGTTATGTGTCAGGCTGAAGGTTTGCTGTGGTCGACCACAGCCAATGAGTTTGGTCCAATAAACTTCAGGTGATGGAGCAGAGTCTGTCACTGAACGCAGACCTCGCTGACATTCCATTTCTATGGCCTGGTGTGTAGGCACAGTGGGTACTGCAACAGCTGTGGCAATCTTCATTCCTGCAGGAATCACTAATGGAGGTTGAAGAGCTAGAGCTAAAACTGTTAATTCTTCATGACAATTAGCTGCAACAATAGTTGGATAGACAACAAGACTTATTATAGAACAAGCATCTTTTCCCATAATTAAAAATTCTTGCCTTTCTTCAGATGTTCCAGTGACTCCTGTAGGTATTGTATAATGAAACTCGTGTGTGAAAAATATTAATTTGGAAGCCGCCAAGTCGCAGTAGGACCCTGGTGGTAGTAATCTGGGGAGACGCTGGACGATCCTGCTGACAGTGTGCGGCTCGGGCCTCCAGACTCATCGAGCCCGTTCTGGTGAGCTGCCACTACTTGTTTCATCACGCGGTGGCGCGCGTTGCTCAGCAAGTTTCCCGACTGAGGCAGGGGATTTCCATCGACATCAAATTTAGAGCGGCACTGGTTTGCAAAATGCCTTCCCTTTCTGCATCTGGGGCAGCGGTTAGGTACCCCAGGATCTCCCACTGGTTTTGGGCAGTATTTTATTAAATGTCCAGGTTTTCCACATTTGTAACAGAATCTATTAACAGTCTCAGTTTGCATCACTGCCTTAGTGCGGTTTAGATTAAGAGCAGTGAGCGTTTTAGTTAGCGCCTCTTGAATTTTCTCCCCCAAGGTGTCTGCTTGTATTGTGGCAATATGCTGCGGAGTGCCAATTTTGCCGCAAGCCTCTAACATCCGAAGCAGAGTAGGCTCTGGGTCGGGTAAAGCTCCGATAACTCGTTTGCAATCGTCGTTGGCATTAGCGAAAGCAAGGGTACGGAGCAAAAACGGACGGGCAATATTGTCCTCGCATTGCCTCTCGATTGCTTGAGTTAAGCGATCAATAAAGGTGGCATAGGGCTCCGAAGCCCCCTGGCGTATTTGTGTATAAAGATTTTCAGGGGTCCCTGCTGGCTCAATTTGCAACAGAGCTTTACAAGCTGCCTCCTTGATATCACCAAGCACGGCTCTGGGTAAGTCAGCCGCCTGGTCCTCTGCTCGGTCATGAGGCGGGTCGCCAGCCAAATGAGCAATTGTTAGCGCTGCATTAGGACCACCAGCATAGCCCTCTAAAACCTTATGAAGGAACCTTCGCCATTTAGATTCCCACATGAGAAATTGCGTCTCTGTTAAAATCATATGTGAAATGTAACGGCAGTCAAATGGTGTTAGATCAAAAGTAGCAACCATGCCTTTCCGCAACTGTTTAAAATATGGTGAACTTAGTCCACTGTCTTTTATAGCTTTTCGTAAATCTTTAATTTCATCATGTCTCATTCTCTCCCATCTCGGATTTTGATTTTGTCTGTTCTATCTAACAGGCATAGCAAAAAGCGGATCGCGCAACATATCAAAGTCCCCTTCCTTTATCGCTTTACGTCTCTGCCACCCAATCTGTGCCAGGATAAACCGCCGCTTTACTGTGTTCACGCTCTGGATAAACTGGACCCGAATCTAACAAATCAGTATCTCTCTCAAAACTGAAATCGATTGCTAGGTCTTGCTCTGTCGCAACCTGTGCATAGATTCCGGAAGTTCCGGATCCCTGCTGCTGTTCCCTTTCCTCCGTGTCATTGGGAGGAGGCGGCACAGGTGGCGGGGGGCGCGGGGGGCACGGTGGTGGCAATGGCGGAGGGGCAGAGGGAGCCGCCGGAGGCTGCAGTGAATCTGAGGGAGGCGGAGATGGCGCGGGAGATGTGGGCACCGTGGGGCGAGACTGCGATCTAAAAATCTCAATAAGCACCCGAGATGGGGCAAGCAGCTTAGCAACCGAAAGATCGCGGCGAGTGATCGCGTCATAAAGCTTAATTCCAACCGAATCCCACAGAGCCAAAGTGAAAGCGGATGCGAGGTCCGCCTCGGGTAAATTTTTCTGTACCCAACGGAGAAGATCTTTAAGCTTCGAATCAGGCACGGTATGAGGGCTTGACCGTATCAGTGACTTTAAACGGTCATAGACATCTCTCTGTTCCCGGGACATTTCTTGCCCCATGTTCCCCAGAGCTCACTTGTATTCCTCTAACAGGTGCTCAGGTACGGACCCTCTCCGGCTTGTCCAGCGGGCTCGGGTGTTCTGCTTCCTCTAGCAGCGAGTAGAAGTCCGATCCACCTTCGTTTCAGGTGCCTCTAGTCCGCGGAATACGGTTTCATCAAACCGCACTTAAAATCGTCCTCTGGGGCGTCCCGACATACGACAAAGTCTTTTGCTTCCTCCTCACACGGCGAGCACCAATTTGTTGGGATTGGTGGGGTCTCAGGAACACAGAGATGTCACTTGGATGATTTATTTTTGCATCAGTCTCATGTTTATTGAAGGGTGTGACAGGGATTGGCCATAGCAGCAGTAGCAGAGGTAGCTGCAGCAGGCGCAGCTACTGAGGTAGCTTAAGATAGCCGCAGCAAACGTGCAGATGCCAGGGCAACTGCACCAGCAGTAGTTGTTACTTTTTTCCTACAAAGCCTTCTATACTTTTTTAAGCAAATAAGCAAATGCCACAAAGCTTGCTGACACATTTGTACCAATCATCATTGTACAATTTACCGCAATGCGCATTTTCTTAACCAATCACTACATTGTTATTAAGGCCTATGGTGCAGGTTTATATTGCTACATGTTAACTTTTTAAGAAATTTCATTATAAGGTTTATTGCTAAACTTAAAATTCTTAACTCTTTTACTTATCACTATTATTTCTTACATAAAACATGTTCTTACTTATTAAAAATACATCTTTACTTTTATAAAGCAAACTTATTTTAAAACTACAAAACTGCAAAGCTACGTTTTCACTTTAAGCTGTGAAAGCAAAACTCACTTTTCTAGCTCAGGCAGCTTCTGCCAAGGTCTCAAATCGAAACATGTATCCATTTCTATCTGCTCGAGCACAATGCTGTTTATGTACTCTGTCTGCACCTGCGAACTCTCTGCAACTCCATTTCCCACACTTTCTCAGTTGTGTCATGTAGTGGGACCCATTAAAAGTTAAAAGAAACTTTGGAGTTTGGTTCAGACTTTGAGTTCTTGAGAAGTTTTTTGAAGACACTCTCAGGCACTGAGTCTGATGTAAACAACAGCAAAGCCCTGAGAGGGTCATTAAAGTTCTTGTGCTGTGTCTGTGCTGCTGAGCTGGGCCAGGCTCATGGCACAGAGGGAGCTCCCAAGCCCTTGGAAACCAAGAAAAGCTTCAAAGAGGCAGCTCTGGCCAGGAGCAGCTCCTTTCCCAGCCCAGCAGGGCTGAGGGCACTGCCTGCTGCTACCTGGGAGGAGTGAAGCAGACAGAGGCTTAAAGCAGCTGGAAGGACAATTCTGAGCTCATTCATGGAGAAATCTTCACCACTCCTGACACAGTGAGTCTCTGGCTGCAGGGATCACCTAAAGCTGACCCATGACACAGCTGCCAGGGCTGTAAGGATGGCTCTGCTGCCGTTTCTGGTTTGGGGGAGGATGTGCTGCAGAGCAGGGCTGCCCTGGGCACCGTCAGAGGGACAGGGCAGGACGGCTCCTGCTGCCAGGGCCGGCTGCAGGCTGGGAAGGTGGGGCTGCAGCCAGGGCTGCCCAGGGCTGTCCTGCAGAGCAGCTCCTGCAGCCCAGAGGGCTCTTTGCCAGGCCAGGGGATCTGCCACCTGCCAGGGGCAGCTCTCAGCCTGCCTGGCAGCTCCCCATGGGTGCTGGGGAGAAGTTGGAGATGGAAGGAGCAACCCCCATCAGGGCAGGTTCCTCCTGCTGTGGAGATGGTGCTGCAGGGCCAGGGCTGCTCTCAGCTTTCTCATCAGGGGAAGGGAAAGGGGCTCTCAGGTTTGTCTGTGTCACTGAGACTCCTGCACTGCCACTCTGGGGATCAGCAGCTCTGCCTCAGATCTCCCTCAGAAAGTGCCTCCTCACACTCCCCTGCCTGCAGACAGCACCAGCAGCACCTTGGCTTGCAGCATCTCTCTTTGTCTGAGCTGCCTCTCAGGCCCTGCTGCCAGGGAGATGCCTCTGGGCAGTGCCCTGTGCTGGGAGGGCTCTGCAGGGCAGAGTGGAGCCCCCAGGACTGGGCTGGGCTCTGGCAGCACTGGCAGGGACAAGCCTTGGACACAGAGAAACAGCTCCCAATAGGCACAACTCAAGGCAGCAGAGAGCCAGAGCAACCCTTGGTAACCCTGTCTGGCTGCACAGGGAGAGAAGTCTTTAGTATTTTGAAGCTGGATCCTTCAGAAAGTCCTCTAAATTTTTCAAGCACATTTTAAGTGTGATCACCCAGAAATAGAGGGAGGGGAAATGAGCAAAGGGCACCTGTGTGGGGACCAGCAGGTCTGACTGCACTGGGGCACAGGGAGCCCTGTTTTCCCTCTGGGCTCCCCAGTGTTCAGGCTGAGAGAAATGATGAAGATGAGGCAGTAACTCAGCAGAACAAACCTGAGCTCAAAAATAATAGAACTGACTGAAATTTTACACAGGAAAAAGAAAATATTTTGAGCGAACTCATAAGAAAATACCATAGCATTTACTCAAGGAATTTTGTCCAACTTGTCAATGTAATCTTTCAACAGTCTGCAATGGCCAGAGTGAAGAAATGTCCAACAGCAGCTCCATCAGCCACTTCCTCCTGCTGGCATTAGCAGACACGCGGCAGCTGCAGCTCCTGCACTTCTGCCTCTTGCTGGGCATCTCCCTGGCTGCCCTCCTGGGCAACGGCCTCATCATCAGCGCCGTAGCCTGCGGCCAGCACCTGCACACCCCCATGTTCTTCTTCCTGCTCAACCTGGCCCTCACCGACCTGGGCTGCATCTGCACCACTGTCCCCAAAGCCATGCACAATTCCCTCTGGGACACCAGGCACATCTCCTACTCAGGATGTGCTGCACAGCTCTTTGTCTTTTTCATGTCAGCAGAGTATTCCCTCCTGACCATCATGTGCTACGACCGCTACGTGTCCATCTGCAAACCCCTGCACTACGGGACCCTCCTGGGCAGCAGAGCTTGTGCCCACATGGCAGCAGCTGCCTGGGCCAGTGCCTTTCTCAATGCTCTGCTGCACACAGCCAATACATTTTCCCTGCCCCTGTGCCATGGCAATACCCTGGGCCAGTTCTTCTGTGAAGTGCCACACATTCTCAAGCTCTCCTGCTCGCACTCCTACTTCAGAAAAATTGGGATTTCTTTGGTTGCTGTCTCTGTAGCCTTTGGCTGTTTTGTATTCATTGTTTTCTCCTATGTGCAGATCTTCAGGGTTGTGCTGAGTATCCCCTCTGAGCAGGGACGGCACAAAGCCTTTTCCACGTGCCTCCCTCACCTGGCCGTGGTCTCCTTGTTTATCAGCACTTCAGCATTTGCCTACCTGAAGCCCCCCTCCATCTCGTCCCCATCCCTGGATCTGGCCCTGTCAGTTCCGTATTCGGTGGTGCCTCCAGCCCTGAACCCCCTCATCTACAGCCTGAGGAACCAGGAGCTCAAGGATGCCCTGAGGAAAATGATCACAGGGGGTTTTCAGAAGCAATAAACTGTCATTCTCCTGCAGAGCTGTTGTGATGTTTCTCATTAATGCCCACTCTGTGTCCTGTATTTATTGCTGTTGACAAAGGTGATACACTTTTGTGAATTTGTTCACACAAAACTCTTTGACTCTAATATTTTTAATTTAGTATTTGTCTTTCAAGTGGCTTCCAGAGACTCTAAAACCAGAGGCTGTACTACATATGTGCTGAAACAAAATAAAAACTCAGCATTGTCTTGTTGGCCTGACACATTTCCTCCCTGACTTCTCTGGAGCTGCAGGGTCGGTGCCTCTGGGCAGAGCTGGGGGAGAAAAGGGAACCCCAGTGCTCCTCACTGCCAGGGAGCCCCAGGGCTTCTCCTCCACAACCTCCCCTTCCTTCCCTTCCACACTCCCCTGCAGAGCCCCTGCGTTGGTTTCAGGCCTCAGGGCTCTCTCAGCTCGCTCCCAGTCCTGCTGTGTGACTGCCCAGGGACTGCAGGCAGGGACAGGCCGTGGGCACTGCTGGGACAGAGCTGGGCTCTGGAACAGCATTTCCATCATGCAAGGGCATCTCCCCAGTGCAGGGCCTGAAAGCTTCAATCTTCCCAATTTGCTCTCAAGGATGTGCCCAACCCAGCGCCCTGCAGAGGAAAGCAGCAGTGACCAGCAAAAGTGTGGCAGTGTTCAGGGTGGGGGCCCCCAGCAGTGCCCTGGCAAAGCCAGCGCCGCTGCCAGCAGTGGCCTCTGTCCCCAGGTCACAGAGGTTGTTCTTCCCTCCATGGAGGGACATCCAGTGAGCGGGTCAGGAGTCCGTGTTTGCAGTGCACGGACAAGACACAGCCCTGAACATCCTCTGTGGGTGTGAGGGGACATAAACCCAGCGAGCTGTTGATACATAAACACCTTCAGCTGTTGCTGGAGTTTGCAGAGAGTGCCGTCCCCTGGGAACCCCCTGGATGCAGGGCTGGGATGAGCTCCTGTGCACAGAGCTCCCCGTGCCCATCCCTGCGGCCGTGGGACACCTCGGGCAGGGGCAGGGCAGGGTGAGCCCCGCAGGGCTGAGGTCCCTGCCAGGCTCTGGCAGTGGCAGCAGAGCCCAGGGAGCTCCTGCCCGTGCTGCAATGAACTGTCTGGGAGTGTGCCAGGGAAGGACTCGTGCCCCTGAGCAGCCCTGGGGCTGTGAGCAGGGCATGAGCCCAGCTCAGGGCTGGGCACCTGACAGAGCCCTGACCTTCCTGGGTGTGACTGCAGCAACAACCCCCAGTGTCACAGTGATTTTCATCTCAGCTGCCTGGGACAGGGCCATTGCAAACGTCTCTCCCTGGCATCTCTGTCCTCTGCCTTTCTTGCCTTGTCTGTCACCCCACACCAGGAAAGCAGCCCCGTGTGGGGAGCGTCTCTCCTGTGCTCTCACAAGGGGTTCTGCAGGCACGAGTGCCATTGCCCTCTAGCAGATGGCACCGTTACCCTGACAAAGCACAGAGCACATTTAGGAAATAGAAATATACCCAGGGGTGCCGTAATCACGCAAGGGCATGGACCTCGCACACAAGGTGGAGAAGTGCAAAGCCATTTATTGCACTGTCAGAATTCCCTAAATACCAGCACACACAGAATATAACACCATATAAACAGGAAAGTTGTTCACCCCAGTGTCCCCCATTCACCCGGGGTATTACACAGATACTCTCTAATATGGTAATAAACAATACCCTATAATGCCACAAACTACAATTATCACTTCCCATAGGTCCAACACTGCCCACAAACCCACAACCCTCTCTCAGCCCATCCCCGGTGACCTGGATGCACTCCCAGGGTCACCTCCGGGCCCAGGAAAGAGGCTCTCTCTCCGCTCCTCAGGGCCTATCTCTTTACCACCACATAATTTACTACAACACAGCGGCTCACACACTGCTTGTTTCCACTCTGCAAACCTCTTACACAGGATTTTAGCAGCTAAGAGAGACAGAAATGTTCTTGCTCACAGCCCTCCTACCAGGACAGAGCAGACAAGAAGGGCCCCGACCTTCCCTGGAGAAAGGGGAAGGAGATGATCAGAACTCATCAGTGCTGTTCCCATTGTGTGAGTGACACATGAGACCAAGGTGACCCTGTGACACTGCAGGGCCTCATGGTGCCCAGGGGCCATTGTGACACTGTGGGGGACATGGAACCAAGGGGCAACTGTGACACTGCAGGGCCTCATGGAACCCACAGAATCTGGTGACACTGCAGGGCCTCATGGAACCCACAGAACCTTGTGACATCCAGAGCCTCATGGAACCAACAGAACCTTGTGACACTGCAGGGCCTCATGGAACCCACAGAACCTTGTGACACTGCAGGGCCTCATGGAACCAACAGAACCTTGTGACACTGCAGGGCTTCATGGAACCAAGGGGATCATGTGGCACTCCAGACACTCTTGGTGGCCAGGGGCCCCTGTGACACTGCAGGGCCGGGTTGAACCAAGTGTCCATTGCAATAATGGGGCCTCATGGTGCCCAGGGGGCTCTGTGACACTGCAGGGCCTCATGGAACCAAGTGGACACTGTGACACTGCAGGGCCTTATCATCATCAATCTCGTCTGAAAGTTGTGTGCATCTACAGGGAGGAAAAACAGGGGAGCCTGAGCCTGTTGATCCCAAATACTCCCATCTTCATATGAGCATGTGTCCTGGGGATGGTTTGGGGATGGTTTATATCCCATATCCATGTTTGGGTTTGTTTTTGTTTTGTTTCCAGAATGGTCACTGCCTCCCCTTACAAATTTTATAGAAGGTTGTGGGTGTTATGGGGCGGTCGGAGGTGGCTGCTGTGTTCCCCAAACTGCCTTGTGAGAGAGACAAATTCGGGTGCAGTCAAGGCTGCTAGCACAGCTGTTGGGGTTTAGGAGTTGTCCTGTTTTCTTTTTCTCTTCAAGAATTTTCCCCATATATGTTGCCAGGGCAACAAATTACTGAGTGCTTAAGAAAAACAAAAGACCTGGCCACAGGGGCAGGGTCCAACTGGCCACCCTTCTTTCACCTGGGGGTTGGGGTAGACCCAGGGGCTGGCTGCTGTTCTCGGCGTTCAGACAGAGAGCTGCCACCGTGGTGGACGGTTTCGTCAGCCCTGCAAGCTTCTGCTTTTTTGGCTGCTTGCTTTCTATGGGAAAAACCCCAGGATTCCCAAGCCCGCTTTTCCGTGCCCCACTGGGAGCTGGGCTGCAGCTGCTCTGCCCCCGCCATTGCTCGGAGCCTTCGCTCCTGCCGGGGTTCCTGCTGCAGCTCCGCACTTTGATCCATCTCGCTGCCACCCGGGATCTGTGCTCGCCCCTGCTGTCCCAGCCTGCTGCTCCCGAGGGTCCGGCCGGGCACCGGGATCGGCTGCCCAGGGGTTTGTGAAGCTTTTTGTCCATCTCTTCCCGGGAGCCCAGGCCGCCATTGCCGGGTGCTCCTCGAGCTCGCTCCGGAGCGCCCCCTGCAGCCGCGGGGGAACCATCGCACCCGCCCTGCTCACCGGGAGCCACCAGCGCCCCTGCCGGCCGTGACGGAACTGCACCCACGGGAAAGGGCCTGAGGCCGAGAGAGGCCGCACTGGGTTTGGGCTGCTGTTTGCTGTCACTGCCACAGTTACTGTTGTTTGTTTGTGTTGTTATACATATATATATATATTATTAAATAACTGTTATTCCTATCCCTCATATCTTTTCCTGAAAGCCCCTTAATTTCAAAATTATAATAATTCGGTGGGAAGGGGGTTGCATTTTCCGTTTCAGGGGAGGCTCCTACCTTCCTTGAAAGACACCAGTCACGCTAAGCCAAGCACACCTGTTGCCCGTTCCCTTGGATCCACGGGGCCCCGCAGTGTCACAATGGATCCTTGGTTCCATGAAGTCCCGCTGTGTCACACTGGCCCCTTGTTTCCATGGGGCCCCATAGTGTCACAATGATCCCCCCTTGCTTCCATGAGGCCTTGCAGTGTCACAGAGATCTCTTTGGTGCCACAGTATCACAATGGACTCTTGGTGCCATAGGGATTCACAGTGTCAGAAGGGTCTCCTTGGTTCCACAAGGTCCTGCAGAGCCCCTTGATTCAACGAGGCCTCAAAGTGTCATCATGGTCTTCAGAACTCCATGAGGCCCCAAAATATCACATTGGACCTTGGATTCCATGAGTCCCCACATCCTGACATGAATCCTTAGTTCCATGGGGTCCTGTAGTGTCACAATGGTCTCCTTGATTCCATGGTACCACACAGTGACACAGCAGCCCCTTGGCCTGTCGAGGCCCCATAGTGCCACAATGGCTCCTTGCTTCCATGAGGCCTTGCAGTGTCACAATGGAGTCCTTGGTTCCATGGGGCTGCAAAGTGTCTCAATGGCCCCTTGGTTCAGTGAGGCCTGTGGTGTCACAATAGTCTCCATGATTCCATAAGGCTCTGCAATGTCACAACAAACCATTGCCTCCATGAGACCCCACAGTGTCACAATGGCCCCTTGGTTCCACTGAACCCCACGGTGTCACTGTGGTCCCCTTGGCTCCACAAGGCCCTGAAGTGCCACAATGGCCCTTTGGTTTCGCAAGGCCTCAAAGTGTAAAAATGGCCTCCATGGTTTCTTGAGGCCCTGCTGCCACAATGGACCCTTGTTTCTGCAGTGTAAGAATGCCCCCTTGGTCCCTTGGAGCCTCACAGTGTCACTGTTGTGCCCTTGGTTCATGAGGCCCTGCAGGGCCACACTGGTCCTTTGGTTCCATGAGGCCTCAGAGTGTCACTATGCTCTGCATGGTTCCATGAAGCCCCACTGGCTCACACTGGTGAAAGGAATGAGAAAGATTTGTCGTTACAATCAAACTGTGGGTCTGCTGATAGGTAAAAGCTAGATACTGAGAGGTCGAAGAAACAGTGGGAGGAGTTCCACTGACTGATGAACGGAGTGAGAGGGATTTGTCTTTGCAAATTGTGGGTCTGCTGATAGGTAAAGATAGATACTGAGAGATGAAAGAAGCAATGGGAAGAACCATAAATTCCATAGGAAAAGAAAAAGGCAGGGGATTACATGGGGGTCGGTATTAAGTGATTTGGGAAGTCTGTACCTCTCAAGTACCTCAGCCAATGGGGAAAGAGAGAGGGAAATGTGGCTGGGAAATTCGGAGAGGAAGGAGGCTACATCCTCTAACACCTTGAGAGACCCCAGGGGAATGCTCCATGGCCTCTCCCTTTATTCAAATAAAGTAATGAGACACCTCCATCTTCTTTTTGGATAAAAACACCTGGTGTTTGTGGATTAATGGCTTCCTTGGTTCCAAGATGCCCTTTAGTGCAACAATGGTCTCCGTGGATCCATGGGGTCAGACTGAACCCTTCATTCCATGGAGCCCCACAGTGTCACTATGGTCCCCTTGATTCCATGAGGCTCTGCAGTGCCACAATGGCCCCATGGTTCCAGTGGGTCCCAAAGTGTCATAATGGTCTCCATTGTTCCATAAAACCCTGAAATGTCACTGTGGTCCCCTTGGCTCCACAGGGCCCCACAGTGTCACAATGGACCTTTGATTCCATGAGGTTCCTCAGTCACAAGGGTCTCCTTGGATCCCCAGTGTCACAATGGCCCCTTGGCTCCATGTGGCCACTCTGTGTCACAATGGTTCATGGTTCCATGAGCTTTCATACTGTCAACAATGGTCTCCTTGGTTCCACAATGTCACCATGGATCCTTGGATCTGCACTATGACAATGGATCATTGGTTCCATGCGGCCCCACATGGTCACTGTTGACTCCATGGTTCTGTGAAGCTCCGCTGTCACCAAATCTCCGAAATATCAGCATAAGACTCCTTAGCACTAATTTGGTGTTAAAGAGGGTATCCTTTATTCAGGCCTGAGGTCCAGCAGGGGATAACTCCTAACTATATGTGGACACGAGATTCTAGAAGTGTGTTGCTCACAGAGTCGCTACATGCGTATTACAATTTACCCATTTTCTTAACACCCACACCAAGTTCCCAGACTGAGTTGCTTTTTCTATCACAGCAACCGTGACCAAGAAGCCTTTTCTTCAAACTGTCCTCACAGGGAAAGCAGCCCCTGCATGCCTTGTTCCTCTGCTAAAATTTCACAGGCACAGTAAAAATTGAATTAATCCTTTTGGTGTGGAGCCCAAGGCTTTGTGTGCCCAGGCAGAGGCAGGCAGGATGCAGAGCTGCCAGCAAAGGAAGGGGCCAGCGAGCTGGGGCGGCCGGGGGGATGACGACAGCCTGCAGGGACAGAGGCGCAGGGCAGGGACACCGTGGCACAGCCTGGGCTGGAGAGGGCACAGGGATGGGCAGCAGCTGCAAGGCCCTGCCAGAGCCAACTTGTGCAGCACTTTGGCCACGGCTGCTGGCCCTGGGCCTGAGGCCAGCAGGAGACAAGTGACCCTTGCAGCCCTGGGGCCTCAGTGCCTCCTTGGCCCTGCTCAGCAGCCTGGCAGGGGCCGCCCCATGGTGCTGCCCTTGGCATTGCACATCCCCACATCCCAGTGCCCCGGGAAGAGCCCTGAGCACTGAGGGAGGGACAGGATGTGCCTTGCCAGGGGCTGGGGCTCAGGCCTTGGCCCTTTGCATTCCTCAAACACATCCAGCTTTGCTCAGCATCAGAGACACCTTTCCCTTGCTTGTCCCCCCCTGTCATCACTGCCTCCAGTGTTCTGATCTGACTGGAACCTGGGGACACTTTCTCAGCCGTGTCCCTCCGTGGGACACATTAAAAGTAAAAGAAACTTTGGAGTTTGACTGTGAGTTTGAATTCCTGAGAGGTTTCTTCAGCTCCCTCTCAGGGACTGATGTTCAGGGCCTTAGCACCAAAGCCCCGAGAGGGTCATTAAAGTCCTTGTGCTGTGTCTGTGCTGCTGAGATGGGCTGGGCTCCTGGCACAGAGGCAGCTCCTGGCAAGCAGCAGCGCTGCAGAGAGACAGCTCTGGCCAGGAGCAGCTCCTGTGCACAGCCCAGCAGGGCTGGGGCACTGCCTGCAGCCAGCCCGGGCACAGCACAGAGGCACAGAGAGATCAGAGGCTCTGTGTAGGCCGAGAATGCTGCGAGGTCGCTTCTGGAGTCACCTATGCAGTCCTTAGCACAGTGAGTCTCTGGCTCCAGGGCCATCCTTGAGAGTGCTGGAGGCTCTCCCAGAGCTCCCACCTCTTGCTGCAGCTCAGATCTGGCTGGGTGGCTCTCAGGGTCCCTTTTCTGTGGAGAATGACAAGCTCCAGAGCAGGGACTCCCTCCAGCCCCATCAGAGGGACAGGGCCCGAAATGTCCCTTCTGGGGAGGCTGCAGGGGTGGGCAGCCGGGTGTGCAGCCAGGGCTGCCCAGGGCTTTTTTCTCAGAGCAGGTTCCCTTCACTGCGGGGTTGAGTGTCAGGGCAGGGGCTCTGCTCCTGCCAGGGGCAGCTCTCAGCCTTCCTGGGGAGCTGCCCAGAGTGCCCTGGGAATCAGCTCTGGGTGAAGGGGTGACCCTGGCAGGGCAGAGTTCTTGTGCAGCTCAGTGGGTGCAGGGGGGCCAGAGCTGCTCACAGCTTCACATCGCCCCAGGCTCCTTTTGAGAAAGACATCGAGGAAGCCTTACCCTGACAGGGAAGGAGTATGGGCTGGGAGTTTTCCACTCTCCATTGCCTGGGGGGGCAGTGGGAGATGGGAATTTATTTCTGCACTCTGGTGAAGGCACTTAGACCCCAGTTCTCATTGTGAATCTCTGAGCTGCTCCTGAGCCCCTGCACAGCCAGAGCTGCCCCTGGGCAGTGCCCTGGGCTGGGAGGCCTCTGCAGGGCAGAGCTGAGCCTCCAGGGCTGGGCTGGGCTCTGGCAGCACTGGCAGGGCCCAGCCCTGGGCACAGGGAGCAGCTGCTGGCAGGGACAGCTCTGGGCAGCAGAGCCCTGGGCAGGCAGAGAGAGGGAGCTGCTGCTGAAATGCCCTGCCAGGGGGGTTCGGTCAGCTCTGGGCCATCCCCTGCACTGCAGATTTCTGCCCCAGCACAAGCCCCTGCTCTCCTGCACCAGCCAGCAGAGCCTTTGCCTCGAAGGCCATGGGGTCAGTGGCAGGAGTTACCTCCCTGCAGATCCCCCTGATGAGGGGACACTCCCAGGGCCCACCTGATGTCCCTGTACGGCCTCCAGAGCAGTGTAGGGGAATTTCTCCTTTTTCCCTCCTCTTTCTGCTGCCTTTGCTCCCAGCTCAGGTGGGAGCTCTGGGCAATGAGTCTGCAGCACTCTCTGTTCCCTCCTCAGGGAGCCCCTGGGTGCCATCGCCCTCCAGCCCCAAGGGGTGAGAGCCCTGGGCAGCTGAGAGCAGGGCTGATGGACGCTGTCTGCCCCACCCTGCACCAGTAGATGATCTCCTGGCCTCACAGGACCCACGAGGTATCTCTCAGACAGTAGTGGAAATGCCGAGGATTTCTGCCTTAAAAGTTCCACTCTCTGTGCTGGGGCAAATAGAAGCAAATAACCAACACATTCCAAAGAGCTCTACTCTGCAGTCGGGTGAATTGGGAGTGACAGTGCTGAAAAGCTGTTTAATACCCTGGGCAAATTTCAGCAAACATTACTCCCAGTTCCTATTTATCTGTTGCTTTAAGGCAGAACTGAGTCCTACAAAACATCACCAGAGCCCCTTGCACCCTGGAGCTTTCTGAGCCATCTGTCAAGAGAGTTCCTGAAATGGACCTCATAAAGTTTTGTGTGAGAGGAAAGAGGCAATGTGCGGGATGAGCAAACCACGTGTAATATTAGGTTGAGAATAGATTTATTTCTGACACCTCTACAGTAAAGTGGCATTGCCTTTTCCGCTTGGACAGGTGCTGATACCCAGGGGAAGCAAATGTCCAACAGCAGCTCCATCAGCCACTTCCTCCTGCTGGCATTGGCAGACACGCGGCAGCTGCAGCTCCTGCACTTCTGCCTCTTGCTGGGCATCTCCCTGGCTGCCCTCCTGGGCAACGGCCTCATCATCAGCGCCGTAGCCTGCGGCCAGCACCTGCACACCCCCATGTTCTTCTTCCTGCTCAACCTGGCCCTCACCGACCTGGGCTGCATCTGCACCACTGTCCCCAAAGCCATGCACAATTCCCTCTGGGGCACCAGGCACATCTCCTACACAGCATGTGCTGCACAGCTATTTCTGTTCGTGGTTTTCATCACATCAGAATATTCCCTCCTGACCGTCATGTGCTACGACCGCTACGTGTCCATCTGCAAACCCCTGCACTACGGGACCCTCCTGGGCAGCAGAGCTTGGCCCACATGGCAGCAGCTGCCTTGACCAGTGGCTTTCTCAATGCTCTGCTGCACACAGCCAATACATTTTCCCTTCCCCTGTGCCAGGGCAATGCCCTGGGCCAGTTCTTTTGTGAAGTCCCACACATCCTCAAGCTCTCCTGCTCACACTCCTACTTCAGAAAAATTGGGATTTCTTTGGTTGCTGTCTCTGTAGCCTTTGGCTGTTTTGTATTCATTGTTTTCTCCTATGTGCAGATCTTCAGGGTTGTGCTGAGTATCCCCTCTGAGCAGGGACGGCACAAAGCCTTTTCCACGTGCCTCCCTCACCTGGCTGTGGTCTCCCTCTTCCTCAGCACTGTCATTTTTTCCTACCTGAAGCCCCCCTCCATCTCGTCCCCATCCCTGGATCTGGCCTTGTCAGTTCTGTACTCGGTGATGCCTCCAGCCCTGAACCCCCTCATCTACAGCCTGAGGAACCAGGAGCTCAAGGAGTCCATGAGGAAAGTGGTTACTGAACTTCAGAAGCAAAAAACTTTCTCTTTTCCTCTGACGAACTTTCTTAACGTAACTTGTTGGAATTTTAGCCTTTTTGTCCTTTTTTTCCCAATATGCATTTTCTTAATATGTTCCTACAGTTGTAATATTTTCCACAAAAGGCTATCATTATTTGCAGTGTTTCTGCATTAAGATCTGCCATTATTCTGTATCTCATAGACTTTCAAAAATCTTGTTCCTGTTCATCTGAATAAAATTATGATTTTTGTTCAGAGGTGGAGGGAAGGGACTCCCAGCACAGTAGCACGGCCAGGGACAATGGCCCTGGCTCTTCCCACATCTGCTCTTCCCACCTCCACCCTCTCCTTCCCAGCCCTTCTGTGGCTCTAAGGCTGGAGTGCTCTGGCAGCTTGGTCACTGTCCTGCTGCGTGTCCATGCTGTAACCACAGGCAGGGACAGGCCATGGGCACTGCTGGGACACAGCTGGGCTCCAGCACAGCAGCTCCATCAGCAAAGGGCATCTCCTGAGGGCAGGGCAGGAAGGCTTTGCTCTCCCTCCAGAGTCACTCTCAGGAACAGCCCCAAGGAACAGACTCTAAAGAGGCTCCTTGTGTTCCTTGTTCTCCCAGGGCTCAGTGGGATGAGATCAGGGTCCCAGGGTGGCCTTCAGGGGACTCAGGAATGGGTCAGGTTTTGCTTGTTGGTGGCCAGTGCCCATCAGATGGGGAATGGTCAGTGCTGAACCTTCCTGGGGCTCTGCAGCTTGTGCCAGGGCTGATGGCAGGGGAATGTTTGTCTGGAGGGCCTTGGCAGCTGCCAGGAGAACACAGGGGAGCTGCAGGGACAGTGTGTGCCAGGGCTCAGCAGGGAGTGGAGCTCACTGGGCACAGGCCTGCCCAGGCTGTGGTCAGGCAGAGATAAAGGACTGAATGTCTGCTGTGAGCCAGGAGAGCTCTGCAGCCCAGGGGACACAGCAGGCACAGGGAAAGGAGTCTGGGCACTGACTGCTCTGACCCTCAGGGAACTTCCCCAGGAGGATGCAGGGCAGCCCCAAGGCCACGGGGCAGCCCTGGAACAAGGCAGGCAGCCCTGAGCAGCCTTCATGGGCACAGCAGAGCCTGTGTGGGAGGGGGTCAGTGCAGGCAGCAGCAGCAGCTGCCTCTGGCTCCCAGCTGGAGCAGCAGAGCCCAGCAGAGCCAGCCCAGGGCCCCGGGCAGCACAGCCCCCGTGCTCTGCAGAGCAGCACCCCCAGCTCGGGGGCTCTGGGCAGCAGGGCAGGGCTGCAGCAAGGGCTGCTCAGGCCAGCACAGACGTGTTCCACTGGCAAAGGCTCTGTGGGCAGCTGGCATGGGCCAGGAGCAGAGCAGGAGCCCGTGTGTGTGCACAGGAGCCCTGGCAAGAGGCTGCCCTGTGCCTGGGCCAGCAGGAGCTGCCTGAGGAGCCCCGGGGCCAACTCTCTGCTGCTGTGCTGGCCAGCGGGGCTGGCCCTGGGGCTGCAGGAGCTGCCCGAGCTGAGCATCTCCTGAGCACTGCAGACACAGAGTGGCTGTCCCTGCCCTGCAGTGCCTCCAGTTCCTGCTGCAGGCCCAGACAGGACTGGGCTGCTCTGCGGGGCTGGACATGGGACATGGATTTCAGTGCTGGGAGAGGGAGACAAGGAGCAGATTCAAGCAAGGCTGTGCCTGGGACAGCTTGGGTGCCACGGGAGCTTGAGCAGGGTGTGGGAAGAAGGCAGGCGTTGGCAATGCCACAGGAATTAGTCATTCCTCAGCCTAACACAGCTTTGTGTGTGGAGCAACAGCGAGGGAGGACACAGGGACATCAGGAAAGCTTTGGGAGCTCCCAGGCTCAGAGGGAGATGGGGAAATGGGGCGCTGGGTAAAGTGTGCAAGGGAACCAGCACAGGCCTAGGCCAGGGGAGGAGAGCTGCAGTGGGGGTAACCAAAGGCCTTGGCGGGGCTGGGACGACCCCCTGCCCACAGCAATGAGATTTGTGTCCCCTGGCTGTGGCTGCTGTCCCTTGCACTCAGGCCCATGAGCAGACACCAGCTCATGCCAGCCCCAGGGCTTGTGGCCTCCTCTCCCAGCCCACAGAGCTTTGGAGGGCTCCTGCTGCTCTCCTGCCCTCACCATCCCACACCCCACATGCCACTGCTCCGGGACAGCCTCGAGCATCCTGTGAGGCCACCGATGCCCATTCCCAGGGGATGGGGTCAGGGCTTGGCTGTGCTGCTTGGCCAAGCCCAGGCAGGGCTTTGACAGCCACATTCCAGAGTCCATTTCCCACCTGGAGCCGGGGGTGCCTCTGAGTTCCTGCTTCCCCAGCCCCAGGGATGCTCTCCTTGTCTGCTCACTGCCCCCACGGTCTCCTGGCAGGGATGGCCTCAGTGGGGGCTGCTGACATCCTCAGCAACTTGGAGCTTGCTGCTGAATTTTACCTTGTTCAGCCTTCAGCTCTTCAGTTCAGGAATTCAGTGACAAAGGACCATTAACATTCAAAACACCCTAAAAAGACAAGCCCCCGGGAATCATTTAGGTCTTCAATTCTTTTGTGGTTAATTAGAGCAATTCTGGAAGTGTTTTCAAAGTGAATATATTAAATTAAAAAAACAATGAACGAGTATCTATTTTCCCACTTTATTTTTTTCCTGTTTATACATTAACAATTCAAAACACCCTAAGAAGAAAAGCCCCTGGGAATAACTTATGCCTTCAATTCTTCTGTGGTTCTATAGACAGATTTCAGAAGTCCATTCAAAGTGAATATATTGTGTTAACAATACAAGGAGAAATTATTTCTCTTCTGTGCCCTGTTTACCTTTTTCCTGTTATACACTGGTATCAGCGATCTCCAGCTGATATTGATCCCCAGCACCTCCTAATGCAGTCTGAATAGATGTGAACATCAAAACCCTTTATGGCTGACAATCAATCACACTTTGTCCCTACCCCCTCCCCAACATTTCCCTCATCCAACCCCTGGGACTCAGAGCAGCCTTGTGCAAATCTGAGCTTCCTCCAGTCCAGGCTGTGCCTGCAGCTTTCAGCTCCTTGGCACCAACTCCCAGCTGCTCTCCTTGGAGAAGGAGCTGCCCAAGACACAGAGGGATGTCCATTTCTTGTCAGCAAACAAACCCAGGGAAGGCACAGCTCCATAAAAAACAGAAGTCCAGCCCAAGGAGTGCTGGGCAATGGAGTCACAGCCAGGGTTGTCCCCAGGGCTCAGCACTGGGGCCAGGTCAGTTCAATCTCTTTCTTGCTGATCTGGACGAGGGCATCGAGGGCACCCTCAGTCAGGTCCCAGCTGACCCCAAGCTGGGTGGGAGTGTGGCTGTGCTGGAGGGCAGGAAGCTCTGCAGAGGGATCTGGACAGGCTGCAGCCATGGGCCCAGGACAGTTGGATGAGGTTCACCAAGGCCAAGGGCCGGGTCCTGCCCTGGCCTCACAACCACCCCCAATCCCTCGCCGCGCCCTGCCCCTGATCCCCACAGCCTGTCCCATTCCCTTCATCCCTCCATTGCTAGACACTTTCTGGGACAGGGGAGCTCTGCTCTGGGTATGGAGGGAGGTCCAAGTGCAGCCACTGGAGTGGGAACCACGATTCATCAGGTTTGTGTCCTTTGGGGGTCAGGAACTGCTGAGACTCAGAGGCACAGGAAGTTTCTCTTCATGGCCAACATAAAAAAATGTAAACATGATACAATTTAATAACCATCAAAACTCTTCCCTCAGCAATGTGAGACATCCCAGCAGCATCTGACGTGTCCACCATTCTCAAGGGATTTCCATAAAGGAACAGTTTTAGACAAAGACATAAGAAAAGGTGATTCTAAAAGATATAAACACAATTAAGATGTTGACTGATGAGTTATTTTAACTTCTGAAACCCTGGGAAACTGCCTGAAGCTCAAAGGGTGAAGCCAGTCAATTGTGAGGCATTGGAATGACTGGAGAGGAACTAGAGGAGGAAAAATGGGAGCAATGGGAAGGACACAGATCCTGCTGGGCTGGTGTAGAGATGTCCTTAGACATGGCCATTAAACAGGAGAGGTGGAAGCATCTGAAGCAAGAGGGACATCAAATAATAAACAGAATAGTGGTGACACAAGTGGAGGGGAAGGTCAATATTTCTTCTGCCATCCGTACACTTCCAGAAAATTCCTGTTCTCTCCTGGTGGGAAAATTTGCCATTTCCTAAAAGCACTCAAATGATCCAGCTAATGAGGATGTGCTCGTGCACCTCGCAAGCTTCAGGTCCCCTACAGCCCCGGAGGGCTCCTGTGCCATAAACATCTGCTCTGCTCCAGTCTGAAACAGGGACCAGCATCATCCTGGGACCATTGGAGAGCTGAGGTTGGAAGGGACCTCAGCAAGTCTGCAGCCCAACCTGTCAGAAACAGGCCCAGACCAAGTGGCTCAAGGCTTGATTTGGTTGGGACCGGACAATCCCAAAGGACAGGGACAGGGCAGCATCTCAGCACCTGGCGGAGCCCATCAGAACAAAGGCTTCCTCCTGTCCAGGCTGATCTCCCCTCTTTCCCCTTCCAGCCATTGTCATTTGTCTCCCACCAGGCACCCTGGTGAAGAGCCTGGCTCTGTGTTCTCCATCACCTCCTCGGTGCCACTGCCTCAGTCTCCAAAGCGCTGAGCCCAGGGATCTCAGCCTCCATATCCTGATCCTGTACTTGAGGTCTCTAAGTCCCATCAGTCTTTGATTCCTATTTTACCAACTGCTTCTCCACAGCGCTGCAAATACCTACTTACACCATGTCAGCATTTTCATCTCCCCTAATCCCCAACATTTCCATGAAAATCAAAGGACTGCCATACCAGGGACATGAATTGCCATATTTGTGCAGAAACAATTCAAAATTCAGAAAGTCTAAAACAAGTCAGAGAATGTTCCAACATTTCTGCATGAAAGATTCCCCAAGTGGGTCAGTGGCCAAATCCCCCAGGGTGACCTCAGGATGAGGATGGGGTTTGTGCCTCGGGGTCTGAGACTCATGGAGGTCAGACAGAAAGAGCATTTTCCAGACTTCCTGTGGGATGCCTAGAAAAGGATACAGGAAGGGAAAGAAAGGGATCGTGGTGGTTTATAGAGGCACAAGCATGAGAAAACAGAGAGAGAATGGGATGAAGGGAGCTGGTAGCTCTGCATCTTCTCCTGCCATGGCAGAGCACACAAACAGCCCATCCTTGGGTCCCTTTCCCCTCTGGCTGGGCTTTGGCCTGGCCTGGAAACCCCCCGAGGTGCCTCCCAGGAGGAGTCCCTGTGCATGTCCCTCCCCCATGGCTCTGCCCTTCCTGATCCAGCAGCTGTGGGGCAGCAGAGCTGGGGCAGGGCAGGGACAGGGCTGGCTCTGGCAGGGGCCATGGAGCCACTGCCAGGAGGTGACAGCAAGGACAGTCTGCAGTGGGGAAATGCAGAAATGGTGACTTTGTTGTTTTGAGGCACGGAAAGCTTGGCTGGAGCAGGTGAGGAGGATGAAAGACAAGGGGTGTTGGGTGAAACAGGGGATGTTCAGCCAGGAGATGAGGAAAGATTTTGCCCCAGTTGCAGGGCTGGTGCAGGCCAGGGTGGCCATGAGCCCGGCCGGCCTCCTTGTGTGCCAGGGCTGCTCGGGTTGTGTAACAGAGGTGCCCCAGAATCAGAGCCCAGGTGGGGCCTCTCCCTCCTGCCTCACTCCTTCACCTCCCCAGGGATGGAATTCCTGTTGTGTGGGGTCTCTGGTGTGCTGGGTGACCTCACAGTGCCTCCTGGCCAGGATGTCTGCTGAGGGCCAGCCAGGCTGCTGCAGTGGCAGTGACCTCACAGCCATCACCACTCCAGCCCTGTCCCCTGGGCCTGCCTCTCCCCTTTCCTCTGCCCCTGTCTTGTCTCTGCTGGCATGAGCAGTTTTGTGATTAATATCTTGTCCCCAGGTTATGGGGCCAATTGCTTCCCAACCAGGCTCCTGGAGCAGGATTGGCTTCACAGTCCACATGTGAGCACTGAGAGACGAAGGGCAAATGGGAAATTGGAGCAGGTTGTGGTTGGAAAGGGGCTGTGTGGATGTGGGGCAGCACCTTTCTGGGGAAAATGTGGGGCACAATGGGTTGTAAAGCACCAGATCTGCACAGAGCAGGTTGGAAGTGACTTTGATCTGAGCATTTGCTGTCCCAGGGACAGAGCCCCTGGGCACAAGGTGCCTTGGTCTGCTCATGTGGCTGTGGGACCTCTCCCTGGGCATATTCCCGTCCGTGCTCCTCTCAGGGATCTTTTCCAGAGCAGGGAGAGGGACCAGGATTGCTTTGTTGCTGTACTGTGGGATATCAGTTTATGATGTGAGAACATCAAGGGCAGTGAGGGTCATTTGGGATGTGTCTCCAGTGCTGCTCTCCTGCCCTGGCCTCGGGTGCTGCCTCTGGGAATTCATTAATAATCGTGCCCAGCCTGTGGGGGTGTTGGGGTTTAGGATTTTAGCCTGTTTTTTCTCTTAAAGAATTTTACCCATACTAGTTGCTAGGGGACAAACCGCTGGATACTTAAAAGAAACAAAAGACCTGGCCACAGGGGCGGGGTCGTACTGGCCACCCTTTTGTCACCTGGGGGCTGAGATACCCGGGGGCTGCCTGGTGTGCTCAGCGTTTAGTCTGGGAGCTGCCTGCCTTCGGTGTGGACGTCTCAGTCACCACTGCGGGTTTCTGCTCCTTTGGCTGTTTTGCTTTCTGCGGGCAAACCCCGGGATTTCTAAGCCTGCTCTTCTCCTTGTCCCGTCTGGAAACGGAGCTCCTACGCTCTGCCGACTGAGAGACCTGCCGGGTTTCCCTGCCACAGCTCCGCAGTTTGATACCTCTCACTGCCACCCGAGATCTGCGCTCGCCCCTGCCGTTCCAGCCTGCTGTTCCTGAGGATCCAGCCAGACGCCCAGGGGTTTGTGAGGCTTTTCACCCATCCCTTCCCGGGACCCTGCGCTGCCATTCCCGGTGCTCCCGAGCTCGCTGCGGAGCGCCCCCTGCAGCCGCGGGGGAACCATCGCACCCGCCCTGCTCACCGGGAGCCGCCCCGCAGGAACTGCAGCCAGGGGAAAGGGCCCGAGGCCGTCGCTGGGTTTGGGCTGCTGTTTGCTGTGACTGCCACAGCTATTGCTGTTTGTTTGTGTTGTTATACATATATATATTTATTAGTAAAGAACTGTTATTCCTATCCCTCATCTTTGCCTGGAAGCCCCTTATTTTCAAATTTATAATAATAATTCGGAGGGGAGGGGGTTGTATTTTCCATTTCAGGGGAGGCTCCTGCCTTTCCAGTCTGACACCTGTCTTTCAAACCAAGACAGATCTTGGCGCCCAATGTGGGGCCTGAGGGCATTGAGCGAAAGGGCTGGAAAAGGAATAACAGTTCTTGGATAACTCAGTTCTGTGTGCTGAATATAGAAACCTTGCTAGGCAGCACTATGTGGTCCAGTTTGCCCTGGTTCGGGTGGCATGTGGTCGTGGCTGTATTTCTCCCTTTTGCAGCTCCTTTCTAAACATGGGTCCTCTGACTAAGGCCACTGTTGCTGTTATCCAGTTTGCATTATGGGTTGATAAGGTGAGGAATTAATGGGTTTTTAACTTCCTCCGGAATGTGAGCACATGGATACAGGGCTATCACACGCTAACTGTATGCTTTTGGGGTTACTTTAATAATGGGACCTACTGTGAGGAGATGACACCGGGAGAAACTTTCTCGCAACCCTTAATCCATCTCTTTGGGTCCACTCCACCAGTTTTTGAAGGATTCAGATCTTCCCTAAATGCTAATGATATTGTACAGTGGGTGGTGTTGCTGATAGGCCTATTCTACTTAGCGCTCAGAGATAAGGGGAGATTGACTTGGATAACCACCCTGATACCTACCCCAGGGGCTAGGGATGCTGCCACAGAACCTGACAGGGCCCCAGACACTAGAGATCCTGTTCCAGAGATAAGAGACCCTGCCGCAGAGACTAGAGATCCTGTCCCAGAACCTGACAGGGCCCCAGAGACTAGAGATCCTGTCGCAGAACCTGACAGGGCCCCAGAGACTAGAGATCCTGTCCCAGAGCCTGACAGGGCCCCAGAGAATAGAGACCCTGCCCCAGAGACTAGAAATCCTGACCCACAGCCTGATACTGCCCGACAGCCCACCTCAGAAATGAACCACCCAGATTCAGTGGGGGCACTGGTAAAGGAGATGCGCAAGATGTTTCAGGTGCTGCTGAGGGAATACACCTCCCCAGCTAATGGAAAACCCTCTCCCTGCCCCAGTGAGGGAGAGTCTGATGGTGAAGCAGTGGAACCTGCGGATGTTACAACTGTCCAGGCTCCAGCTGAACCACAAGGGCAATCCCAGCCAGCAGCAGTTGCCCCTGTGCAGAGGAGGAAATACAAGGCCAAATCAGTGCGCCCAGTTAATGATGATGGGGAACCAGGGCCCTCACAACCAGCAGGGGAGCCAGAGCCTGAAATCATCACCGAGTCCCTGTTGTATGAGAGTCTCCGTAATATGCGAAAAGACATTGTGCGGAGGGGACGTGAGGCTTATACAACCTGGTTACTTCGGGTTTGGGACCTTATGGGTACAGGTGTGCAGCTGGATAGTGGTGAGGCCAGATATTTGGGATCTTTGACCCAGGACCCAGGTGTGGATCAGATATTTGTGAGAGAGCCAGGGCCCCTTTCTCTCTGGGAGCGGCTTATAATGAGTGTGAGAGAGATGTTTGTCAACAAAGAGAGAATGCAGGAGTATCACCACAGAATGCAATGGAAGACACTTGAAGGGATCCAACAGCTAAGAGAGGTGGCAGTATTAGAAGTACTCTTTGGGAGGGATGGACAGCATGATAATGACCCCGACAAGGTTAGGTGCACAGGGCAGATGTTGTGGAACCTGGCAAAGCTAGGGCCACAGCAATACACCACCTTCATTGCAACCATTAATGCCGAGGACAACCGAGAAACAGTGGGTTCTGTCGCCAACAAGCTCAGAAATTATGACAGTATGGTCAGTGGCCCGCTGAAAGCTCAGGTCTCTGCTGTGGTTAAGGAGCTCAAAGAGGAGTTCAAAGAGGAGATCAGGGGGGTAAGGGAGGAGTTTAAGGAGGAGTTGAGGAGGATCAATGTGGCACCAGTGCGAGTCACACGGCCCCAAATCAGAGCCCGACCTCCCCCAGCTAGAGAGAGAGGGTACCCATCACGAGATGAGCTGTGGTTTTTCCTGTGCGACCATGGAGAAGACATGAGCAGGTGGGATAGGAAACCCACTTCTGTCCTGGCAGCACGGGTGCGTGAACTCAAGGAGAGAAATGCTAACCGAGGGGGTTCTGCTAGGGTGAAAGTAGCCTCAGCCTCCCGTGACCAAGCTGCCAGATATTACAGAAGGGAGGATGATATGTCGGATCCCCTTGAAGGAACCTCAAGCATGTATGCCCAGGGAGGAAATGATAACCAGTGCTAGAGGGCTCCTGCCTCTGGCCAGGAAAAGGCACGGGAGAATCGGGTTTTTTGGACAGTGTGGATTCGATGGCCTGGCACATCAGAGCCACAGAAATATGAAGCCTTGGTTGATACTGGTGCACAATGTACTTTAATGCCATCGGGACATGTGGGGGCAGAACCTGTTTCTATTGCTGGGGTGACTGGGGGATCACAGGATTTGACACTGTTGGAAGCTGAGGTGAGCCTGACTGGGAAGGACTGGCAAAAGCATCCCATTGTGACTGGGCCAGAAGCCCCGTGTATTCTGGGCATAGATTTCCTCCGGAACGGCTATTACAAAGACCCAAAAGGACTTAAGTGGGCATTCGGAATTGCTGCTGTGGAGGCAGAGGGCACTAAGCAACTGAGCACCCTGCCTGGACTATCTGAGAATCCCTCTGCAGTTGGGCTTCTGAAAGTGGAAGAGCAACAAGTGCCAATTGCCACTTCGACTGTGCATCGCCGGCAGTATCGGACAAATCGAGATGCTGTGATCCCCATCCACAAGATGATCCGCGAGCTGGAGAGCCAAGGGGTGGTCAGCAAGACCCACTCACCCTTCAACAGCCCCATCTGGCCTGTGCGCAAGTCTGACGGGGAATGGAGATTGACTGTGGACTATCGTGCCTTGAATGAGGTGACTCCACCGCTGAGTGCTGCTGTGCCGGACATGTTGGAGCTCCAGTATGAGCTAGAGTCCAAGGCAGCAAAGTGGTATGCCACTATTGACATTGCTAATGCATTTTTCTCCATTCCTTTGGCACCAGAGAGCAGGCCTCAGTTTGCCTTCACCTGGAGGGGTGTGCAATACACCTGGAACCGACTGCCCCAGGGGTGGAAGCACAGTCCCACCCTCTGCCATGGACTGATCCAGACTGCACTGGAAAAGGATGAGGCTCCAGAACATCTGCAGTACATTGATGACATCATTGTGTGGGGGAACACCGCAGCAGAAGTGTTCGAGAAAGGAGAGAAAATCATCCAGATTCTCCTGGAAGCCGGTTTTGCCATTAAGAAGAGCAAAGTCAAGGGACCTGCTCGAGAGATCCAGTTCCTGGGAGTGAAATGGCAAGATGGACGGCATCAGATTCCCACTGAGGTTATCAATAAGATCACTGCTATGTCTCCGCCGACTAACAAGAAGGAAACACAAGCTTTCCTAGGCGCCATAGGCTTTCGGAGAATGCACATTCCTGCATACAGCCAGATTGTGAGTCCTCTCTACCTGGTCACCCGCAAGAAGAACGATTTCCACTGGGGCCCTGAACAGCAGCAAGCCTTCACCCAGATCAAGCAGGAAATCGCTCACGCAGTAGCCCTTGGCCCAGTCAGGACAGGACCCGAGGTGAAGAACGTGCTCTACTCTGCAGCCGGGAACAATGGTCTGTCCTGGAGCCTTTGGCAGAAGGTGCCTGGTGAGACTCGTGGCCGACCACTGGGATTCTGGAGCCGGAGCTACAGGGGGTCCGAAGCCAACTACACCCCAACAGAGAAGGAGATCTTGGCTGCCTACGAAGGAGTCCAAGCTGCCTCAGAAGTAATTGGCACAGAAGCACAACTCCTCCTGGCACCCCGACTACCGGTGCTGGGGTGGATGTTCAAGGGAAAGGTTCCTTCCACCCATCATGCTACTGATGCAACTTGGAGCAAATGGATTGCCCTCATCACACAGCGCGCCCGAATTGGAAACCCAAATCGCCCTGGGATCTTGGAAATAATTACAAACTGGCCTGAAGGTGAAACTTTTGGGTTATCTTCTGAAGAAGAGGAAGAGCAAGTAACTCGTGCAGAAGAGGCCCCGCCATATAATGAGCTGCCGGAGAGTGAAAGACAATACGCCCTCTTCACTGATGGTTCCTGCCGAATTGTAGGAGCTAGCCGGAAATGGAAAGCTGCAGTATGGAGTCCCACACGGCAAGTTGCACAAGCTACAGGGAGAAGGTGGATCGAGCCAGTTTGCTGAACTCAAAGCTGTCCAATTAGCTCTGGACATAGCTGAAAGAGAGAAGTGGCCAAAGCTCTACCTCTACACTGACTCATGGATGGTAGCCAATGCTCTGTGGGGTTGGTTGGAAAGGTGGAAGAAGGCTAACTGGCAACGTAGAGGAAAACCAATCTGGGCTGCTGATGAGTGGAAAGGCATTGCCACTCGGGTAGAGAACCTACCTGTGAGAGTCCGCCATGTGGATGCTCATGTTCCCAAGAGCCGGGCTAATGAAGAACATCAGAACAACAAACAGGTAGATCAGGCTGCAAAAATAGAGGTGTCCCAGATAGACTTGGACTGGCAACATAAAGGAGAGTTGTTCCTAGCTCGATGGGCCCATGATGCCTCAGGTCATCAGGGCAGAGATGCCACCTATAAGTGGGCACGAGACCGAGGGGTGGATCTAACCATGGACAGTATCTCCCAGGTGATCCATGACTGTGAGACGTGTGCTGCAATCAAGCAGGCCAAGCGAGTGAAACCCCTGTGGTATGGTGGGTGGTGGTCCAAATACAAGTATGGGGAGGCCTGGCAGATTGACTACATCACACTGCCTCAAACACGCCAAGGCAAGCGTTATGTGCTCACAATGGTAGAGGCCACCACTGGATGGCTGGAGACCCACCCTGTGCCTCATGCTACAGCCCAGAACACCATCTTGGGCCTTGAAAAGCAAGTCCTGTGGAGACATGGTACCCCTGAGAGAATTGAATCTGACAATGGGACTCATTTCAAGAATAGCCTTATAAACACCTGGGCTAGGGAACATGGCATTGAATGGGTGTACCACATCCCTTACCATGCACCAGCAGCTGGGAAGGTTGAGCGGTGTAATGGATTGCTTAAAACCACCTTGAAAGCACTGGGTGGGGGAACTTTCAAAAACTGGGAACAGCATCTAGCAAAGGCAACCTGGTTAGTTAACACCCGAGGATCTACCAACCGAGCAGGCCCTGCTCAATCTGAACTGCTACAAACAACAGATGGGGATAAGGTTCCAGTGGTGCACATGAGAGGTATGCTTGGAAAAACTGTTTGGGTCAATTCTGCCTCGAGCAAAGATCAACCTATCCGTGGGGTTGTCTTCGCTCAGGGACCAGGTTGCACCTGGTGGGTGATGCAGAAGGATGGAGAGACCCGATGTGTACCGCAAGGGGACCTTGTTTTAGGGTGAACTGCCCATGGCATTGTACTTGTATCATATCTGTATGTACATATGTATATAATTATGGTGATGCATGTGTATATAGGGTTAAAAAAAAAAAAGTTAAGTTTGATGTAACATGTTAGTATGGGAAAAATTCGGGGTGGATAATGTTGGGGTTTAGGATTTTAGCCTGTTTTTTCTCTTAAAGAATTTTACCCATACTAGTTGCTAGGGGACAAACCGCTGGATACTTAAAAGAAACAAAAGACCTGGCCACAGAGGCGGGGTCGGACTGGCCACCCTTTTGTCACCTGGGGGCTGAGATACCCGGGGGCTGCCTGGTGTGCTCAGCGTTTAGTCTGGGAGCTGCCTGCCTTCAGTGTGGACGTCTCAGTCACCACTGCGGGTTTCTGCTCCTTTGGCTGTTTTGCTTTCTGCGGGCAAACCCCGGGATTTCTAAGCCTGCTCTTCTCCTTGTCCCGTCTGGAAACGGAGCTCCTACGCTCTGCCAACTGAGAGACCTGCCGGGTTTCCCTGCCACAGCTCCGCAGTTTGATACCTCTCACTGCCACCCGAGATCTGCGCTCGCCCCTGCCGTTCCAGCCTGCTGTTCCTGAGGATCCAGCCAGACGCCCAGGGGTTTGTGAGGCTTTTCACCCATCCCTTCCCGGGACCCTGCGCTGCCATTCCCGGTGCTCCCGAGCTCGCTGCGGAGCGCCCCCTGCAGCCGCGGGGGAACCATCGCACCCGCCCTGCTCAGCGGGAGCCGCCCCGGAGGAACTGCAGCCAGGGGAAAGGGCCCGAGGCCGGCGCTGGGTTTGGGCTGCTGTTTGCTGTGACTGCCACAGCTATTGCTGTTTGTTTGTGTTGTTATACATATGTATATTTATTAGTAAAGAACTGTTATTCCTATCCCTCATCTTTGCCTGAAAGCCCCTTATTTTCAAATTTATAATAATAATTCGGAGGGGAGGGGGTTGTATTTTCCATTTCAGGGGAGGCTCCTGCCTTTCCAGTCTGACACCTGTCTTTCAAACCAAGACAGGGGGGAACAGGGGAGGATGATTTTGCCCAGAGCCTTTCACCCCCTTCTCCTCCTTCAGGCCTGTTCCAACAGCTTTTGAGAATTCTGAATTCCCTCTGGATGTTAAGGAAAGCCTGTTCTTGCTGCTGAGCCTGCTGGGTCTCCTCACTGGGGTCCACACCACGTTTAGGGTCAGGACAGAGATTTCCAGGAAGGTCATTCAGAGATCTGCCCCAAGGGTGGATAGTCAGGAGTGGCATGGAATGGGGGAGGGAATGGGCCAGTATTTGGAGGACTCCTCTCCTCCAATGGTTCGGAAGTTCACCTCTGAACAGCCACAGGACCCCGTTAATGTGACAAAATATGTGAAGCAGAAATGCTGCCACAGCTCCAGAGAGGTGCAAAGTGATGCAGCCTGCTGGGCCCTGGCTGCTGTTTCCGGGACACTGCTGGTCACTGGACAGCACCCTCGGGGGGAGGAGGAGGAAAGCAGAGCAACAGCACCGTGGGCACTCCAACTGCAGCAGAGCCAGGGAACAGCCCCTGCCGGGAGCAGCTCCTGCTATACAGGAGAAGAAATCCAAGACCAAATCATCACCACTCCCTCAGTGAGGGAGGAAGAGGAAGCAGGGCCCTCACAAGAGGAGGAAGAGGCAAGGCCAGAGATAATCACCCGCCCCCTGTCCTCAGGAGAGCTGTGAGATGTGTGAAAAGGTTTCAGCCGCCAGTCGGGAGAGCCCCTGGTGACCCGGCTGCTCCGTGCTGGGATATCGCGGCTCCCATGTGGAGCTGGATGGTGGTGAAGCCAAGGAACCGGGATCCCTGTCCCGGGGTTTGGGCATTGACCAGGTGTAAGGAGCTGATAATAGGAAAAATGCCTCAAAAATGGCTTTGTCATTGGGTCTGCTTATTGTAATCTCTTTGAACACCAGGAGACTGTGTCCCCCATGTTTCCCTTGTCCCCCATTCTGTGTCCCCCATCCAACATCCTCCAAGTCCCCCCTCCATGTCCCCCATTCCATGTCCCCCATTCCATGTCCCCCATTCCATGTTCCATCCCTCCTCCCTGCCCCAGCCTCGTATCCCCACCCCTGTCCCTGGGGTGTCACCACGACATCACAGAGGCCCCACCAAAGTCACAGTGCCACCAGCAGTGTCACCGAGTGTCCTGGGACACAACAGGAGCTAGTCTGGTGGTGGGACATCCCAGACCCCACATCCCGATCCCACATCCCGATCCCAAATCCCGAGAGAGTCCAGAATGAGCTCTCGCCCTCCCACCGCCAGGAGGACCAAGGTGGAGCTCTGGGGGAGGACAGAGGTGGTTTCAGCCACCACCCCCAAAGGTACCGGCACTCCCTGGATCCCTGGGAATGTCAGGATCTGTCAGGATCCTGACTCAGTTTCCCTCAATTCCCAGAGCGGAAGGAAATTTGGGATGTGGTGGCCGACTTCGTCCTGGACCAGCTCCTGCTGCAAAACAAGGTCACCTCAATTCCCCTGTCTTGTCCCCTCCTCGGGGTCGAGGTCACCTCTGGCTCCTTCCAAAATCCTGAAATTCCACTTCTGGGGGGAGCAGATCCCAAAATCCCCAAATTCTGCTTACAGAGGGTGCAGATCTCAAGATCCCAAAATTCCAGTTCCATGGAGTGCAGACCCCAAAATCCAAAATTTCCCCTTCAAAATCCCAAAATTCCACTTCCGGGGGGAAGCAGGTCACAAATTCCCAAAAATTCTGGTTGCAGGGGGTGCGGATTCCAACCCTTGGCACCCTGGATGTGGTGCCCTGGCGGGCGCAGGTTGGGAACATGGAGGTGACAACACAGAGGCCAATTTTTTGCCTGGCCAGGAATTTGGTCCAGAGCCACAATTTGATGGATGACTGGGAATTCCAGCCCGGTAGGACCATGGGCATTCCGAGGTGGACATGGATGGAGGGGGAGGGTTGAGGGAAGGGGTGGAAAATGGAGACTTGAAAGGTGTGAGAAGAAACCAAAAAAATGGGAGGAGACCCTAAAAATCCATGAGGAGATCCCAAAAAACCACAAGAAGACCCCCAAAAAACACAAGGAGATCCCAAAAATCACAAGGAAATTTCCAAAAAACTAAGAAGAGATCCAAAAAAATGCACGAGGAGCCCCCAAAACCCACGAGGACACCCTAAAAAGCCCCGTGAGAAGAACCCAAAAATCACAAGGAGCCCCCAAAAAACTGTGATGAGACCCAAAAATATATTACAAGATATACATGAGGAGACCCAAAAAAGCACATAGCAAGAACCCAAAAAACTGTAAGAAGACCCCATAAACCCATGAGAAAATCCCCCAGAAACCCATAAGAAGAACCTGAAAAGCCATGAGAAGCACACAAAAATCATAAGGAGACCCCTAAAAACCCCAAGAAGACCCCCAAAAAGCACACAGAGACCCCATAAAACCATGAGAAGACCCCAAACGACCATGAGGAGACCCCCAAAATACATCACAAGACCTTGAAAAAGCATGTGGCAAGACCCAAAAAACCGTGAGACCAGAAAAAACCATAAGACCTCAAAACCAAAAGGAGATCCCATGAAACAATGAGGAGACACCTCAAAATATAGGGATACCCCATAAAACCATGACAAGCCCCAAAAAAACACAGGAAGACCTCAAAACCCACAAGACCCCCAAAATATGAGAAGATCCCCTAAAACCCATGAGAAGAGCCCAAAAAGCCCACAAGGAGACCACCAAATTCACAAGGAGAACCCAAAAAACATAAGGAGACCCCAAAATTCCCATAAGAAGTCCCTAAAAATCACAAGACCCTAAAACCCATGAGGAACCCCAAAAATCTTGTGGAGACCATAAAAACGACAAGAAGACCCCAGAACTCACAAGGACACCCCAAAAAACCATTAGGAGACCCCAAAAATCATGAGGAGACCCAAAAAATACACAGTAAGACCACAAGAAAAAAAAAAAAGAGAAGACCCTGAAAACCACAAGGAAACCCCCAAAATCCACAAGAAGACCCGAAAAATAACAAGGAGACCCCAAAACACCATCAGGTGACCCTTACACCCATGAGGAGACCCCCCAAAACAGAAGAGGATCCCAGAAATCATGAGAACACCCCACAAAAGCACATAAATCAATGAGGACCCCATAAATCAATGAGGAGGCCCCAAAAATACAGGGATACCCCCTAAAACCATGAGAAGACCCCAAAACCCAGGAGAAGACCTAATAGAAACATGAGAAAACCTCAAAAGCCCACAAGAAAACCCCCACCAAAACATGAGGAGAACCCATTTCCCTAAGGAAATGCCCAAAAAACTAAAATAAATCATGTGGACATCCCCAAAAAACATGAGGAGACCCCAAAAAAGCATCAGAAAATCCAATAAAGCCACAAGAAGACCTCAAAAACCACAAGGAGACCAAAACAACCCCACAAGAAGACCCCAAAACACCCACAGAAGTCTCCAAAACACCTTGAGAAATCTCAAAAAACCATGAGAGGACCCCAGTAGCCACAAGGAGACCCCATAAAACCTTGAGAAACCCCCAAAACCCCACCAGAAAACCCCAAACCCCCTGAGGATACCCAAATCCCCCCACCTTCCATGTCCTCCCAGGGAACCTGGATCCCCTCCGGACGTTTGCGGTGGCAGCGGCACTGGGACGGCCCCGGCGCAGGGTGGAGGGCGCCCTCCAGGCCACCACGTCCCTCCTGTCGCGGTGCTTGGGGACAGGTCAGGACGTGGCCCTGGTCCTGAGGGACATTGGAGTCCTGCTGGTGGAGCGGCGCAAGGTCCGGATGAGGTTCTACCACGACTTCCTGGGGGCGGTGGCCGGGAAGGAGAACCTGGAAAAGGGGGTCTTCAAGGTGAGGGGGTTGAGGGGATTGAGGGAGGGGAGTGGGGTGGTCCTTTAAAATTCCCTCATCCATGGGGAGAAGGTCCCACCGTCTTTGGGTCCTCAAGTCCCTCGGCCATGTTGAGGAGATCCCACCATTTTTGGGATCCTCCAACATTTCCTCATCCACATGGAGAAAGTCCCAATGTCTTTAAAGTCCTCTATGGACTCCTCCAACACTGAGTTCCTCATCCTTGGGAAGGAGATCCCACCATCTCTGGGCTCCTTCAGTGTTGAGTTCCTCATCCACATTGAGGAGATCCCACCATCTCTGGGCTCCTCCAACATGCCCTCACCCATTTCAAGGAGGTCCCACCATCTCTGGGGTCCTCTTTGGGCTCCTTCAACACCGGGTTCCTCATCTTTGGGGTCTTCCATCATTGAGGTCCTCATCCATGGTAGGAAGCTCCGGCCATCTTGGGGCTCCTCCAACGCTGAGTTCCTCATCCATGATGACAAGATCCCACCATATTTGGGGCCTTCTAATGTTGAGCTCCTCATCCCCATGGAGAAGGTCTCATCCCTGTTCTCTTCCGTTGCAGATCCAGGAGCTCCTGGACATGGTGGTGCCCCGGGGGGTCCCCGTGGCTGCCCTGACCTCGTCTGGCTCCGTCATCGTCTTCCCCGAGTGCGTCCAGGGGCGATCCCGGGGCTCTGGGAATGGGGGGACGCTGGGGTGGGACCGGAACAGGGTCCAACCCAGCCCGCTCCAGGATGCCTTGGATTTAGGGGGCCTGGAATTCTGCACTGGGTGGGTCTGGGGGATGGTGGATTTTGGGAAAACTGTGGTAGATTTTGGGAAAATGTGGTGGATTTGAGGAAATGGGGTGGATTTGGGGGAACGTGGTGGATTTTAGAAAATAACAAATGGATTAAGGAAAATATGGTGGATCTGGGAAAATGTGGTGGATTTGGGAAAAACAAGGTAGATTTGGGGAAAAACAAAGTATACAAAGGAAAATGTGTTGGATTTGGGGGAAAACAAGGTGGATTTGCAGAAAACGTGATGGATTTGGGGATAATGGGGGATTTGAGAAAAACATGGTGGATTTGTGGAAAACGGTGGTGGGTATGTGTAAAATAAGGCGGATTTGGGGAGAACATGGTGGATTTGGGGGAAAAAACAAGGTGGATTAGGGAAAATGTGGTGAATTGAGGGGGAAATGTCATGGATTTGGGGAAAACCATGGTGACTCCAGGGTGATTCCAGGGTGATCCCGGTGTTTCCCGCCCAGGTTCGAGAGGGAAATGGTCCAGGCCCCGCTTCCAAGGGTGCTGCTGCTCCAGAGCCTCCAGAACCTCCCCAAGGAGACCCCACGTCCCAAGGGGAAATTGGGGCCACAGATCAAGAAAGATGGGAAAGGCAGGAAAATTGGGAGAGACAGAAAAGGTAAAACTAAAAAATAATGGGGAAAAATGCAAAGAAATGGGGAAAAACCAAAACAAAATGGTGGAATAGGAAAAAAAAGGGGGAAATGGGAATTAATTGGGATGATAAAGTACAGGAATGCAGGAAAGAAATAGAGGAAAAAATCAAGGAAAGGGGGGAAATAGCAAAAAATGGGGAAAATGGGTATTTTTGGGGATAATAAAGTGTCTTGGTTTTGGAGACAAATTTCAGGAGGAAGCACCCTGGAATGAGCGTCTAGGGGGAAAGGGCTTCAGTAACTCCCTTTTCTTTGGCCAATGAGAGAAATGGATGCCAGGGGATGAAAGTGAGAAAAAAGTAGAACTGTTTATTAACAAAGCAAAATTCCCACAAAGCACAGGAAAGAAAGAAAATTGAACCTTACACCCACCCCCACGTTGCCACATGGCCGAGAGGCAAAGGTGGCAGCTGCCCTTCTTTGTCCCTGGGAAGGGGGGAGAAAAGAAGGAGTTCACGCAGCAGCTGGGACCTGTTGGATTTCTGGCGTGGGTCTCCTCCTGGCAGCAGGCGAAGCTGGTGGACTTCAATGTCCCTTCTTTCCCTGGCTCGGTCTATTCGGGGTTCGGACCGGCCGGGGCCGCCTCCGCAGGCTCCTCAGGCCAAAGAAAGAAATGAACTGAGACAGTTCAAGGGAAAAAATCCCAAAAAGCCACCTAAAGGATTTGCCAGTGAAAAGCCTCCAGGCCAGGGGAAGGGAAAACAAAACCCAAAACCCCAGAAGCTTCTTGCCTAAATTGGCGAAAAGAATCCAGCAAAGGCAGCGAAGTAACAATGCGTGCAGCCGCCGACCGCGCCGGAGAGAGATTGAACCGAACCGCGCAGGAGCCCAAGGCTCCGGCCCCACCCCTGGGCCCAGCCTAAAGCTGCAGCAGCCGTTTTCTGGGCACAAAGCAGACAGTTAGGGAATAAAGCATCATCATAAAATCACCCCAAAACATAAAGCAGAAAAAATGGGGAAAAATCGAGGAAAGGGGGGAAATAGCAAAACACAGGGAAATGGAGCTTAATTGGGATAATAAAGAAAATATGTGGATGGAAAGGAAAGAAATTGGAGAAAAAACAAAGAAAAGAGGGAAAACAGCAAAAAATGGGGAACATGGGAATTTTTGGGGATAATAAAGCAAATAAATGGGCAAAAGGAAAGAAATTGGGGAAAAATCAAGGCAAAACGGAAAACAGGAAAAAATGGGGGAAGGGCAAAGGGGGAATGAGAGAAAAGGCAAAGAAATGAGGGAAAATGCAAAGGAATGGATAAAAAATGGGAAAGAAAAGGGAGAAAAGCAAAGGAATGGGGAAAGAGCAGAGCAATGTGGGCAAAAAGGGAAGAAATGGGACAAGTGATGTCATCTCTGACTTAGTCTCTCCTTTCCAGTTCCAGAGGCAGCTTCTGGAATACCAGGAGCAGAGGAACAACCTCAGGAAGAGACTGCAGAAAACCAGAAAGCCCAGGGGAGGAAGGGGATGGAGAGGCAGTCGGAAACAGAGCTGGCAAAGAAGGAGAAAAAGTCCGGAGAGTTGGAAACCAAATTGGGGAAAAAGAAGTTGGAAACTGAATTTGAGTGGAAGGAAAAATCAGGAAAGTCAGAAACTGAACTGGGGAAAAAGAAGCTGGAAACTGAATTGGGGAGGAAGGAGAAGTCAGAAAAGTCAGAATCCAAAGGGATGAAGGAAAAGCTAGAAAAGTCGGAAAAGTTGGAGAAGTCGGAAACTGAGGGGAGGAAGAAGAAGTCGTAGAAGTCCCTGGACAGGTGAGGCCGAAGGCTTGGGGACAATCTGGTGTCCCCCAGCTTGGGATGACCTTTCTCGTTGGATCCTTCCAGGGATCATCCCAAGATTCCAAAGGCCGGACAGCGCCGGGACCGCTCCAGGCGCCGGCGCCAGATGCGCACGGCCAAAAATCCATGCTCCAGAGGAGGAAGAGGAGGAGACGGGGAAGAGGTGAAGAAGAAGGAGAAATCCAAGTGGATCCGTTCTTGGGATCCCTGGAGCTTCCAAACGCCGGTGATCGCGGTGCTGTCGGCGTCCAGCTCCGGCTCTGGCATTCCTGCGGATCCCGATCCCAAGGAGCTCCCGCCCAGCCCTGCGAGGCCAAAGACAATGAGGACGAGCAATGAGAACTTCTGGCCAGTGCTGGAGGTGTCTCTGGAGTAGTTGGGAATCTTTGGGAATCTCCAGGAATCTCCATGAGTGTCCAGGAGCCATCAATAAATGCCTCTGGTTGGGGACAGTTGAGGGATGACTGGGAGGAGCTTCCTTCCCTCAGGATCCATTGGGATATTCCTGGTTTTCACCCAGAATTTGCCCTTTTTGCCCCAAATCCCATCAGATGGAACCCCAAATCCCAGCAGATCCAACCCAAAATCCCATCGGATCCAACTCCAAATCCCAACAGATCCAAGCCCAAATCCCAATGGATCCAGGCCCAAATGCCATTGGATCCAACCTGTCTTGGTTTGAAAGACAGGTGTCTGCTAAGGAAGGCAGGAGCCTCCCCTGGCATGGAAAACGTAACCCCCCTTTCCTCCAAATTATTCTAATTTTGAAATTAAGGGGCTTTCAGGCAAAGATATGAGAAATAGGAATAACAGTTCTTTACTGATACATATACAACAAGGCAATAATACACAGACACTGGCTTAACCCCGACAGAGTCAGGATACGAGCTGACACCCTGCCAGGCTGGGGGGTGGTAGCAGTGCGATTAAGTGGTGGCTGCAGTCCTCTTGGGATGACGGATATGGTTCTGTTGAAGCAGTGATCCTGTAGAAGGGTCTGGTCTTCCTCTGAAGGTCCTGTGGTGCCTGTGTAGCTCTTGTCCTCTGGGAATCCTGGAGGTAAGGGCTGCTTGTGGTGTCCCAAACCTCAGATTATATCCAGGTAGGAATTCTTGGCTCCTCCCATGGGCGGAGCATCTCACAGTGGGATGATATAATTTTGTGAGTCATGCAGTGAGGCTGGATGGCCCATTAACAGAAGATGTCCCTCCGGAGGCAGTTTTCAGGGATGTGTCATCGAAGAGATAAAAACCCTGCCCCACCAGGTTTCAACAGATGGTGACAGAATACATACTTTTGGTTATATCTTACATTGTAGCCTAAGACACAACCCAAAATCCCAGTGGATCCAAAACCAAATCCCATCGGCCCCAGCCCTGTCTCTCAGGGTGGCTCAGTTATTTGTGCTGGGAATTGTCACTGTCGCCCACGGACCTCCCACATTTGGGGGATATCGCCAGAGGCGTGAGCTCGGCCGGGACCCTGCGGGGGCGGGTCTGGGGCTGCCCCTTCCCTTCCGTTCGGGATCGAGGAGCGGCCGCGTGGGTGACGGGGTGAGTGTGGCTGGCCCGGGTACTGCTGCCCTGGGGTTCTGGGCACTGCCACCGAAGCCTGCCCGCTCCCCCCTCCCTGCTCCCTGCTCCCTGCTCCCTGCCGCCCGGGGCCCGGAGCCAGCGCGGGCGGTGCCGCCTGGGCCGGGGCCGTCCCCGCCGGGTCCCTTTCTCCGCCATCACCGCCCGGGGAGGCCCCGCCCCGCTACCGGAGCGCCCCCTGCTGGCCGCGAGACAGCGCCCGCCCCGCCCCGCCGGGGCCCCCAGCGCCCCCTGCCGGGTGTGGCCAGAACTGCGCCCAAGGGGGAAGGGGAGCCTGACAGGGAACTCTGTCACTGCTCGGCTGCTGTTCGACCTCTTCTGATTGATGTATTTATATTTTGTTATTCCTTTCCCCAAATTTTTGCCTGGGAGCCCCTGGTATCACAAAGTGATCATTCCGAATGAGGGGGTCATCTTTCCATTCCAGGAAAGTTCCCGCCTTCCTGGGCAGACATCTGTTCTTTTAAACCAAGACATTAATCTACCCAGGGACCTCACACAGCCGCCCCTGACACCCCACCCTGATGTCACAGTGCGCTCTGTGATGTCACACCACCACCCTCTCTGTGATGTTAGAGTCTGTGCTGTGATGTCACACAGCTGTCCCGTGACCTCACAGCCCACTCCTTGATGTCATTCAGTCACAGCCTGGTCTGTGATGTCACACAGGTGCCCTGTGATGTCACAGCCCACTCCGTGATGTCACACAGCCCCTCCATGATGTCACAGCCACCACACACAGGTGCCCTGTGATGCAACAGACCACTCTGTGATGTCACACAGCCCCTCCATGATGCCATAGCCGCTCTGTGATTTCACAGCCCCTCTCTCTGGGACATCCCCTGCTGTCACCTTTTGGGTGGGAAGGACAGGCAGCCTCCAGGTGCATTTCAGCCTCCTGTGCCTGCAGTCCCTGGCGCCCGGAGGTGCCCAGAAGCTCCCCCAGGCTGCAGAACCTCCACGCCACCCCTGACAGCCACAAGTGCCCATCCGCACCCTGGCGTACCTGGCACCGTTTGGAATCCTGTCCAGAGAGCGGCTGTGGAGTGACCACTGGGCTCAGCAGGGTGGGGACCCCCGGGGCCTCCCCAAACCCCCCAGCTCCCAGCACCCGGCTGTCTGCCTTGGGGAGGGTGACGAGCCGGGTCCCCATGGGGCCGCCCTCCCGGCTCGCCGCCTGCTCGGGGCTGATGTCGGCCATGTCGGGGAAGTCGCACAAGTGCTGGCGCCTCTGTGGGGACACCACCAGGGTCACACCGCCGCCACCCACGTCCCCACACTGCGGGAACCCTGCCACAGCCACCACCAGCACCTCGGAGCCGCTGCAGCTCCAGGACACGCCGCTGTCTCCGGCCATGGGGATGGCGATGGATCCTGGGCAGGGGACATGGAGTCTCCTCGAGCCAGCAGCGCTGGAGCCACTCCAGGGCCAGCAGGGACTGGAGCTTCAGGCGGGGTCTGTCCATCCGGCAGCCCCCAAGCTCCCGCAGGGATTTGCGGAGGCGCTGGCAGGGGAGGAAGTTGTGCCACTGGATCTGGCTCTGCAACGGTGCTGGGATCCGGGACATGGATATCCTGTGCCCAGGATAGGAGGCACAGGTGGCAGGCAGGGTGCCCCCAGGGATGTTGGACAGTCCCCAGGGATGTCAGGCTGTCCCCAGGGATGCCAGAATGTCCCCATGGGTGTCAGGCTCTCCCAGGGGATGCCAGGTTGTCCCCATGGATGCCAGGCTGTCCCCAAGGGCATCACTCTGTCCCCATGGGTGCCAGTCTGTCCTGACAGATGCTGGGCTATCCCCATGGGTGCCACACTCTCCCCCTGGGTGCCAGACTGTCCAGTGGCTGCCCGGCTGTCCCCAGCAATGCCGGACTGTCCTTATGGGTTCCAGGCTGTCCTGATGGGTGTCAGGCTGTCCCCATGGGTGTCACTCTGTCCCCATGGGTTTCAGGCTGACCCAGTGGGTGCCAGGCCGTCCCTATGGGTGTCACACTGTCCTCATGCATGTCAGGCTGTCCAGTGGCTGCCAGACTGTCCTGATGGATGCCAGGCCATCCCTGTGGGTATCACACTGTCCCCATGGGTGCCAGGCTTTCCTGACGGATGCCAAGCCGTCCCTGTGGGTGTCACACTGTCCTCACGGGTGCTAGGCTGTCCTGATGGATGCTAGGCTCTCCCAAGGGTGTCACATAATGCTCATCTCGGCAATCTGGGGTGCCCCATGCCCACTGTGGGATGGCCATGGGCAGCTCCAGATGAGTCAGCTAAGAGGATCCACGTCCCACAGGCACTGGTGGGCACTAGATGAGGAGGAGGAGGAAGAGGAGAAGGAGCAGGAGGAGGAGGAAGAGGAGGAGGGGGAGAAGTAGGAGGTAGCCTGGCAGGGTTCACCTGGGCAAAAAGGTAATCAGTGACGGGGTAGTCCAGGACAGGACTGGCCCGGTTGTTCAGCAGCTGGAAGCACTGGGACTGTCTCAGTCCTCACCAGATGGGGAAGAAGAACCTGATGGGGACAGTGGAGGGGTTTCAGTGCTGCGTCCCCCAGAGAGCACAACCCAAATCAGCCCTCAGAGAGTCCCAGGCAGCCGGGCTGGGGCTGTTCCTGATCCTGTACACCATGATCTGGTGTGCACAGGAACAGGAGATACCCTGAAATTCCTTCAGAAATGTGGGGATACCCCAGAACTCACTCAAAAAAAGGGTACCACACAGCCTCACTATCCCAAGCCAATGCCTGTCTCATCCAGGCCCCATCCCACCCTCACAAACCCCCCCCAACACATCCCACCCCTCCTGGGCAGGAAGCCCTCTTCAGCCTGGCCTGGAACACTTCCAGGAATCCAGGGGCAGCCACAGCTTCTCTGGGCAACCTGTGCCAGAGCCTCACCACCCTCACAGGGAAGAATTCCTTTCCAAAATCCAATCTCACCCTGCCCTCAGGCAGTGGGAAGCCATTCCCCCTTGTCCTGTCCCTCCAGGCCCTTGGAAAGAGTCTCTCTTACCCACAAATTGCTGCTCCTCCCCGTTGCTGGGCAAAAGCTGCAAGCTGATTTTCTCCCAGTGGCAGCGGCCCAGCCCTGAGCCGGGGGCAGGACCTTGCCCCGGAGCTCTGAGAGCGCTGGGTTTGCTCAGCCCCAGCAGAGCAGGCACAGCTCAGAGCTCCCCGGGGGCTGCGGCTCCTCCCGAGGGGCAGCGCGGGGGCAGCTCCGACCTCTGCCCGGGGGAGCAGGGACAGGGCCCGAGGGAACGGCTGGGGCTGGGCCAGGGCAGGGCTGGGCTGGACAGCAGGAGAAGCTTCTTCCCCCTCAGGGGGCTCGGGCACTGACCAGGCTCCCCAGGGAATGGGCGCGGCCCCGAGGCTGCCGCAGCTCCAGGAGCCTTTGGACACCGCTCCCAGGCCCAGGCTGGGATTGTTGGGCTGTCTGGGCAGGGCCAAGGCTTGGACTCGATGATCCCGGTGGGTCCCTCCCAGCTCAGCCCATTGTGCAATTCTCAGCCTTTGGCTCAGCCTTTCTGTCCCCACGAGGGGCTGGCAGAGCTGTGGGGGTGGGACAGGAGCAGGGCAGCCCCGGCGTTCCCGTCTGTGTGACACAGCAGTGGCAGCCCCAGCATTCCACCCCTGGAGACGCTCCAAGAGAAGCGCCCAGAGCCGCCTCCAGCCAACAGAACTGACCGGCCCCTGACCCTGAGTGACCATGGCCCTGCCAGCTCCGGGCAGCGCTGTGGCAGCCGCATCTCAGCCGTGTCCCAGCTCCTGCAGCCCTTCCTCTGCCCCGACCCCTCCTGCACCACAGCGAGGGCTCATTTCGGTGCCCCTCGGGGGTCTCCTCTGGGGGTCGTAGGACATTCGGCAATGGAACCTTGGGATAAAAAGTAGCGATTTTGGTCCTCCCTGGCAAGGCCAGAGTTGAAACTTTGTTCCTTTTGCCTGGGTGCCTTGGAGGCCCCCGGGGCGTTTTCTGCACTGAGTTCAGCCCCCAGCGCTCGCTGAAGGTGCTCCCTGCAAATGTCCCACGGCCAGTGCCCTGTCCTTGTGTCACCTGCTGTGGCTGGGCATGAACAGAGCTCCTGGACTGCATTTCCAGCTGCTGTGCAACCAAAACTGAGGGACCTGGAGCTGCCTGAATGCAAAAACTGGACTATGAGCATCACTCGAGGGAGAAATCTCCCCCTCCTGTACCACCCTGTGGGAATGCTGGAATTCTCCTGCTGGGGAATTCAGGGTGTCTGGCTGAGCAGGAAAGGTGACCCTGAGCCAGGAGCTTTCCTTGGCTGAAGCAAAGCCTGGGCATGGAAAGACCTTCCCAGCGTTGAGCCCCTGGCCAGGAGGGATTGTGCCACCAGAGCTGTCCCTGCCCTGCTGGGATGGACATCAATGTCCTGGTGCCATCCTTTCCTTCCCTCCAGCCCTCAGCTGGAGCTTGCGTTGAACAGGGACATGAGGAGAAAGGAATTTCTGTCCCAGGGCAGGGCTGTGGTGCAACACATCCCCCAGAAGGAGTCTGGAGCAGCCCAAGGCTTTGTGTGCCCAGGCAGAGGCAGGCAGGACGCAGAGCTGCCAGCAAAGGAAGGGGCCAGCGAGCTGGGGCAGCCGGGGGGATGACGACAGCCTGCAGGGACAGAGGCACAGGGCAGGGACACCGTGGCACAGCCTGGGCTGGAGAGGGCACAGGGATGGGCAGCAGCTGCAAGGCCCTGCCAGAGCCAACTTGTGCAGCACTTTGGCCACGGCTGCTGGCCCTGGGCCTGAGGCCAGCAGGAGACAAGTGACCCTTGCAGCCCTGGGGCCTCAGTGCCTCCTTGGCCCTGCTCAGCAGCCTGGCAGGGGCCGCCCCGTGGCGCTGCCCTTGGCATTGCACATGCCCACATCCCAGTGCCCCGGGAAGAGCCCTGAGCACTGAGGGAGGGACAGGATGTGCCTTGCCAGGGGCTGGGGCTCAGGCCTTG